>CAXHWN010002807.1:574700-1052200 GCA_964020975.1 Hermodice carunculata | reverse complement strand
AATTCTCTGATATAGTCATTGGCCACGTTGAAATTCTAGAACTGTAATTGATTGGAAAAAAAAAGACGTCATAGATAGACTCAAAGAGTGACCACAGACAGGTATCCTCACTCATTAAGTACATCTATGAACTTTGAAACGGAGTTTGAATGGATATATTGTAAAGTTCCTTCTTGCATACAGAGGTTGTAGTCATGCATGCAAGCTGTTAAGAGGCAGAGCAGCATGTCATTTAGTGTGTGTGTGTTGGGGGGGGGGGGTAAGGGTATTTCCTTACTGGCACCATGCTAGCACAATGGGGTGATGTGTGTCCCATGCCAGCAAACGGGAGGCCATCTTTTTTCTGTATTTCTGATCATCATATAAGTTCATACTGGCCATTATGTTGGAATATCCCTATTTTCTGTACTCTGCTATGGCAAAATTATTTCCTGTACTGGTGAACTGGGACCCACCTCCCCCCTCCCTTTGCCTGGGTACAGTCTATCTAGTATATCTGAGTCCCACTTGTGATATTTTACTGTAGTTTGGGTCAATGCATAAACAGACCAACTACTGTTAATTGCATAGAGGTGTAAATGGTAAATTGGGTCACTAGTTAAAGTGTGTGTGACAACACACACTTTTCTTTTTTTCCTCGAATTCTTCTTTCTTTCTTTCTTTCTTTCTTTCTTTCTTTCTTTCTTTCTTTCTTTCTTTCTTTCTTTCTTTCTTTCTTTCTTTCTTTCTTTCTTTCTTTCTTTCTTTCTTTCTTTCTTTCTTCTTCTTTACCAGCAAATTTGTCCGACACTTTTCTCGGGCACTATCATACATAGAAACTCCAAACTTCCATACAAGGAGTTTGACCGTTTCACACAGAGGAATGAAGATGTTTAAAATTATACAAATTCAGGGCATTTAAAATTTTAAAAGCTCCATATCTTCCAAACTATTGCAGATAGACACAAAGATCTAACTTACACATATAGGTTTGAGACAACTGGCAAATCCAACAGCACACAAACAAAACTTGGGGAATTTTTAATGTACGCTAAATTCACCAAATTTCTCCCCAATCCACATGCAGGCTTCAACTGCCTCCTGTATGACCTATTGCTTGACCTCTATGGTACCAGGCAACCATTTTACATTCATGATTAATTAGCTTGAACCTGTCTCACAGCTTTCTGTCCATGCATGTTGAGTGTACGCTTTGGAAGGTTTGGGTCTTGTAGCAAATTGCGGTGGGGGGGGGGGGGGGCTCCCAACAACTGTGTAATGAGGCTCCCAATAAAATACAGAGGATCTATTTCTGTTCATGCAAGAAACATATCTGCTGCATGTTCACACTAATGCTGGACAGAGCTGTAAGTGTACCATGGCTGAGACTGACCAGTCAGAGTTCGCCTGAGGCTAGGAGTCTGCTAGGCTTATCAGTTCCAAGGGATCAGAGGGATTGGAATTCTAGGCAGAACAAGCCAGAGTGTACCCTCTGTTAAAAATAGACTACATACAGAGCGGAGTTTGTTGGACCGATCAAAGTCTGACTTATAGTCCTCAGTGGCTGTTTTCACAGTTTGGTGAATTTTGAAAAAGTGTGTGGATTTATGTCATCTCACTGGACACTTTCATGTCTTTGTTTTCTTGTAACCAGTGAGATGAAGCCTGTTCTTCATAGCCATTCACTGAGTCAGTATAGTGCATGTCTCAGTTCACTGGTACATGCACATGTAGTTAAAGTGTGAGTGTCAACACACACTTTTCTGTTTTCCTCGGGTTCTTTCTTTCTTTCTTTCTTTTTCTTCTTTACCAGCAAATTTGTCCGACACTTTTCTCGAACCCTATTATACATATAAACTCCAAACTTGCATGATTGTACCTCCATACAAGGATTTTGACCGTTTCATACAAAGGAATGAAGATGTTTAAAATTATGCAAATTAGGGGCATTTGAAATTTTAAATCTTGAATATCTTCAAAAGTATAATAGATAGAGATGTCATTCCAACTTCTACAAGGGGGTTATTGATCATTGCGCACCTAATGAATCTAATATAAAAGTTGTTGCAATTTAAATTATGCTAAATAGCACCATTAGAAATTTTAAATCTTGAACAACTTCAAAGCTATAATAGATAGAGATGCCATTCCAACTTCTACTCCTGTGTTATGGAATAGTTGTACATTGCCATACCAATATGCTTTGAAGACACACACACACTGATTTGCTATGCAGCAAATCATCTTTCCTAGTTGTGTTGTATTGTATTGACAGAGCTAGTCAAAAGCTGCCTCAACCTGGTAATGGGGGTAGGGGATGGAGGGGGGGGCAATGCAGCCAGTGGGGGATGGTATACTGTGCATATTCATGGACTAAAATAAAAAAAAAAGTGGCATGAGGTGTGGATGGAGTCATCGAAACAACCCTATGTAAATTAGTCTTAATTATCAACACATATGCTGTAACTGACAACAATGCATACATCAAATACATCCTGCTCAGCGACCAAGATTTTCAACACTTTATTGACAAACAAAATCCAAGAACACATATTTTTCTGGTTTGAACCTTGATGTACATGCTGCACAGGCATGTTTTGCCCCCAAAACAGAATCGTAAGACTGTTAACTCATGGTGTTCAAATGAGCTGGCACCCACCACATTTTACCCTCTCCTTCCAGGGCCGGTGCTGGCTAGTCAGTCTTGTACTCTATACAAGATGTGGTGCAATGATTTGTATTGCTCACCTGGGATAACTTTGGGATGCCCACAACTTTGTGGCTAGTGCCAGGCACTTTAAAACATTTTGAACACCCTGTAAACTCCCCCTCCTAAGTTCAACTGGGACCAAGACGGTGCAAGCCCTGGTCTCACAGATACAGTTCACATGCAATTTAAGACCACTGTAGTATGACCACATTTCTGATGGCACAACAGTCTAACGTCTGTGCAAATTTACCTGCAATTTAAGACCACCCGTTACATGTGACCACTTTTAGCTGGCAGATGGGGTGGTCCTAAATAGCAGGTACTACTTACCGTAATGTTATTCAGCGGGCAACATTTTATATGGGTGCCTGTTTCGCTGACTCTGAGGCCATTTTTTGGCTGCTGCCCTGTAAGCCCCCCCCCCCCCCCCCAGTCATGCAATCAGTCAGAGATCCAAGGTCTGTTGAACATTTCATAAAAACCGCATGGAAACAAACGGCAACTAGAAAAGAAGTTTTGCCTCATAACAAATCTGTCCGGGTGCCTTCAAAATGAGTGCAGTTTGAAATGCAACACTGCTGTTGTTCAGCATAATCTAAATTTGGGGTATTTGCCTGATAATCTGCATAAATTAAAATGCTACAACTTTGGTTCTTGGTTCGTTGGATGTGGCCATATCACAAACTTATAAACTGAAGTTTGAATGACACCACAATCTATAATAATTTGAAGCTATTCATGGTTTAAATTTTTGTGTATTCACCCAACTTACATAGAGTTCTAAAACTTTGGTTCATGATTCAGTGGTTGCGGTTATGTCATAAACTCCCAAATTGAAGTTGGAGTAGCACCTCCATGTATAATAATAATCTTACAGTTATTCACTATTTAAACTTTGTTTGTCCACCTCATTTGCATCAATTAAAATTTTACAATTTTGGATTATTGTTAATTGGGTGTGGCAATGTCACAAACCCATAAATTGAAGTTGCAATGGCACCTCTATCTATAATAGTTATGAAGCTATTCAAAATTTAAATTTTGCACATTCACCTAATTCGCATAAATTAAAATCCTACAACTATGGTTCATAGTTCATCGGATGAGGCTTTGCCACAAATATATGATTTGAAGTTGTAATGATATCTCTATGTACATATGTGTGATAGTCTTAGAGATATTCAACTTTTATGCTTGTCGTTGCCCCTAATTAGCATAATGTAAAATTCTACAAGTTTTTATTTACTGTCCATTATATTGGCAGCTGTCACAAACCTAGTAAAGATACCCATTGGAATTTTGTGTCCATCTCCAATACTAGTAGTTTAAAAGATATGGAGCGTTTATAATTTAAATTGCCCCAAATTTGCATAATGATAAACATCATGACTATTCAAACGATATGTACAATTTCACTGGCAGGTCAGTCACCATGGCAAATTTGGGGTTCTTCAGCATAAACGTGTCTGAGAAAGACTCCTGACAAATTTGGTTGAAATGAAGGAAAGAAAGAGATCTAAACAAAGAAATAAAGAAAAAAGAGAGAAACAAACAAACAATAAACAGAGAAAGAAAGAGGAAAGAAAGAAAAGAAGGCAGAAAGAAAGAAAGAGACAATAAACAGAAATAGAAAGAAAGAAGGAAAGAAAGAAAGAAAGAAAGAAGAAAGAAAGAAAGAAAGAAAGTGTCTAGTGATGGCGCTTGTTCATTTATTTGTAGATATGTGGATTTAACATCACAGGCATACTACATGCATAGAAAAAGGCAATGGCATATGAGCCACTGGGGGTGCCACGGGTAGTATTTGATGATAAATTTATTAAGGAGATATACATACTTTAGTTCCAGGCACATATTATGAATGCCCTTGGTCATTTTTACAAGGTCATTAGACGCTGTAGTAAATGGTCATGACTTTGAAATATAAACATAATTTAACAAAGAATAATATTCTGTGTCAAAGGTTTGTGTTGTTGATGTAATTTCAATTTTGTATCTCAAGGCCTAGTTGAAGGTCATACCATTTGAGGATGTGACCATTGAAATGCGTCATAATCGTTATAAACATAGATTTGACATAAAGAGAAATTACAGATGATTTTAACCCTATAGGCTTTGAAATTACCATTATTTTCCATATGGTTATTTTGTCTCAAATGTATATTTTTTGTTAGTTTTTTTTTTTTTCCTTTTTTCTCGTTTTTATTAACCCAGAGTGCCCGGCAGTATTTTGTAAGTGATGTATATTTTGAATTTTTTCACTAGACTATTTCCACAATCATTCTTAATATTGCATTTTTTTCTTAATTGCTGGGACTTGAATAGCATTCCTAGGAACTCACCTCTATGTTCTGGAACTTGAGTTTATATTCCAGGAATTTTAGTTATGTTCCCGGGAACTTGCCATTATATTCCCAGGAACTTGCCACCATGTTCATGGGACTTCTGTTTGACTCCCAGGACTGGCATTATGTTCCCAGGAACTTGCTTATTTTCCCAGGAAATTGCTTAAATTCCCAGGATATTGCCTAAAATCCCAGGTAATCGCCTAAATTCCTAAAATTTATTACTATTCATGATGCCATAACTCAATAATACGCAAAGATGTGTTAATAAAATTGTGCTAATTTACTACTTGAACCTATCTCCACACACTGTGAAAGTGTGGTGCATCTACCACGAGTAGAACTACAGATACGATGATGGGGCAAAATTGTCCGAATGGAATGGACAATTTGTTTTGGAATGACTTATATATATATATATATATATATATATATATATATATATATATATATATATATATATATATATATATATATATATATATATATATACATGCTTCAAAAAAGACTACTCCAAAGTATAGGTGGTCAGCAGCTAAGGTAAATGTCCCTTGTATCGTAAAGAAATAATTTTTCAGTGAAAGTAAATTGTTAGTTGTGTGACATCTACATTGAGCGCATTTGGAAGAGCCCATTTGCTGAGGATTATTTGAACCCATCTGAGCATTATTTTCAAAATATAATGACAAATCTGTTACAATATGCTGAAAATTGCCAGTAAGCTAAACATTACAGCGATCTCACCTAGACAGTTCAGTTCATTTAACATATATGAATTGTCAGTGGTACCTGTCGAGCTGTTCGATCTTATAACTGGAACAAATATTCCTGTTATGATGCAAATTTAAACATTAAGATCAAGATATGCCATTTAAAGAAAGACGCATAGCAATGTAAAATGAGATATACGGAATACGCTTTTCTTTTGTTTCTGATATATATGTTGCTGAACAGATCATTGTGTAAACATTAACATGGGGGATAAAAGAGTATCCAAGCTGTCTATGTATATGTATAATCCGTCCCACTGAATTCTACAAAGAAATTAGATATCTAGCACCAACAGACTGGCCCCCTATTCAGTAATGTACCCACAGTACCACGGTACCATGCAATTTTCCGTCTATCAAGTTATATGATTCATACAAGGAAGAAGAATTGATTTTGTCTGCGAAGATAACCAGATACCACAGCCTTTTTACGTATAATTCGAAAATATTATGGTAATATTTCGGCTCAAGCTGGGTTGAGTGATTTAAAATGTGACTAACTTGGGATGAACGTTCATTTGTTTTACACGCCAATACCATTAACAGTATAGCAGAAAATGATTTTCTACGCTGGGTTTAGTGACATACACAGTTACTAAGATACGTAGGCAAAGCCAACGGGTTGTTGGAAACTTGTGCATCAACTGGTTGGGAATTTTCATACCCGGCTATCAGTTGGCGGCTGTTAAACCGTATCCGGGTACCCATTACATGTATATACAAATACTTGAAAAAACAAGCCTTCAAATTTAGGCTCTTTTTTATAACGTTTGTATAACTCAAGAGTTTGATACGGCTATATGTCCTCGGATATTGAAAAAAATCCCAAGAATGCTCTGGGCGCATTTTCCTGTCTGAGACGACATCATTACGACGTTATGCCGCTTTTTGTTCGTTACAACATGAGCAGAAAGAATAATTGGTTATCACTGGCAGAGTAACGAATGATGTTTCTCACCTGGTCTGATTCAAATCTACAAAACGATAAATGTTGTCCCGAATATTTTTTTTTGAGGGGGGGGGGGCGTACAAAGTTTGTACCTGCGAAAGAACTTTTTACCAGCGGGTCCCATCCAAAGCACTACGGGAAACTACCAGTTGCAGCGACATTAACGTATGCACAGACACTGTTAATATTTATCTTTCAAACACTAACAGAACGGACTGTGTCAGTCTACCCGATCGATCACTTAAAGGACAGACAGTTAGACACAGCCATCGCTTTACGAGATAAACTCTAACGCAGTATTACATCCCAAATAGTAATGCTTTACCTTAACCACCTTACTCAATGGAAATGTACATACTTGACCTATACACATTTTCGGGTTTTAGGTATTTGACAGAAGTTTTAATTGCAGTATTTTAGACACAGTTAAACCAAAATATGAAAATACTGTTTGGATATGTTTTTGTTTTCACGGTTCATGCCATCAGCAAAACAAGCACAGTATACAGCCAAATTAAGTGAATTTAGGTGATTTTAGTACACTCCACTGATACCGTTCCTGACAATACCAAACGTGGGGTTTAGAAAACATTTGTTATTTTCGAGAGTGTTAACATTAAGACGCGCGAAGCCTTTCCTCCAGGCCTGTCCTGGCAGGTATAACAGGTGGCGCTCGTGTGCCGTTGGTTTGATGGGTCTGATGCCACAGCCACCGTCGAATTGACAATCGTATAATTAATAGAACGATTTGTGCTTGCCATTGGCGTCGCTGTGCGAGAAATGAAGGCAACATGTCCCATTTGTTGATTTTTATGGGATCATGCTGCATAGATAATATGCTAACGGCGCAGACCACGTTATGAATTATAATGCACTTCCATAAGTATTGTTCAAGTACTGGTTTTTAATCCGAACTGTCAACGAGGGGCCAAGCTTTTCACAGATTATAATCAGTGATGATGAACAATGGAGAAAGAGACAAATTAATATATTCCTGCCACCGAATTAATGCATCTGGTGGCATTAAGTTAATCCGGGTCTGATCGCACGATACGGTAATTCATGTTAACTGCGGCGCTGCTGTGCTCTGGATTTAAAAAAAAAGAAAGGAAAGTATACACCGACATGGAGATACCTGCACTAAGTAAGAAAAATGTGTTACTCTTGCAAAAATAATGACCGAGAACCATTAAATTGTGTCAAATGTGATAGTCACAATCTCCTAAGAAGCACTGAGCTTCATATAGTAAATATTTGTTTAAAATACGTATTTTGTTTATTCTAAAAATGACAATAATACCATGGGAATGTTCATAAGTTCGCCCCATTCATGACAAATGATCGCCGTTGTTAACCACCAGATCGAAAAAATTGACAGTAATCATTATCAATATCTCCTATTCCAGATAAAACAGATGGACATATCACATCGACTTCACATCAGCCAAGCATCTAGTATTTAACCCATGCATACACACGGCAGTGCTAAAACACGCACACTTTTTTTCGGAACGCCTGTTCTCAGTTATAGGCACCATGCAATTCAAAGCAGCAGAACGGAAGTTACGATTCAATAAACTATGCAATCTTAAGTTTTTATATTATCTTTAAGTTTTGTACAGGGAGAAATTTGCCAGAAATTAATCCCATAATGCAACAATACTGAATGCTCTCCTTTCAACCAAAATATGATAATTTGATTTCAAACTAAAATCCTATCTAATATAAAGATAAAGTTAACCCACCCAAATCTGTAAGCCCGGTACAATTGGAACACTATCACTACGACTAAAACTATTTATTACTTGTTCTGAGTGATGGATCGGTTGAATTGTTATGTGTTGTTGCTACTTGTTTGCATCATAAAATGACGCACTGAGCAAAGTAACATGCAGCAAGATTAAGTAAATTAGAATAGAGAAGACTTGCGATGGACTGCCAGAAGAGTCTGCTGCAGTGCCAATACACGTTGTTATGAGCATGCATAAAGGTAACTAGAATCCTTTATATGGATTTTATGATGCTGCCTTAAACCAATGTCGTCATGTTCTGCTCTCAAGTGATCGCTCAAGGGCACTTGAAACGTTGATCGATCTTGTGAACAAGACGGCTGCCAGACAAGCGGGAAACCAGAAGGCTTAGAAAATATGATAACACGATTAAGTGGAAGACTGAAGCGTTGTGTTCGGAATCATAATAGCCTAGCAAACATAAGATGACGAGCCACAACCGACTGTGACGTCACTTATAATTCATGTGTTCACTGACACGGGCTCCAACATAAGTTTTATGTCTTTTCAGTATATTACACGGAAAATGTTAACTTATTGTATCGAGTGTATTGGTGTAGGAATATCTTTACGGCATTGAGTGCGCCTTTAACGCACATGTTCATGTAATAAAAAGGTTTAACTACGTCCGGTTTCGACTGGCTAGGAAGGAGCCGTCAAAGAAAGAGTTGTCTGCTTAAAAAAAGATGGCATTTCGTTTCCTTGGAAACATAAAGGACAACGGAATGATGCAGTGCAGCTCTAAACTGTTACGGATAACTCAGACTCATTGTCACTCTCACAAGCCCCCCCCCCCCTGCCAACCCCCCCCCCCCCAAAAAAAAACATGGATTTTAAATGTCTGCTTTCCTTTGCTTTCTTAATTTGGTGATAAGCACCAAACCTTCAGGGAAAATTGTAAATGAAAGAGGCCTGTGAGGATAGTATACCCAGGGTAACATTTTTTCGGGGGGGGGGGGGGTAGCACTGTAACGCGCCAAATAAAACTGTTGACTCAGTCTTAATACACGACAGTAAGGTTAATAGGAGGAATGCTTATTTCTTTTCAGAATGAAATGTATAAGGTTTTTCCCATTTCTGCTTTCAGTGCACCATCTCCATGTGCAACAGTGATCCCAGCATTACCCGTGATGCAATAGAAATCTTCAGAAAAGAGTTCGGAATAGTGGGACAGAGATTTCCATGTTATTTCTACCCAGGCGATAAGACCTGGGGCGCCGTCCTCAATGTCACTACTTCCGGTGTTGCTGTTCTTCATGCCATGTTTTGGCCAGGATTCGCAATGCTCCTAGGTGTATGCGCATGCGCCATATTTTGCAGATCTGGTACTCCTATACAGGGTAGATTTGTTAGGACTAAACCTGATCCATCTAGTAAAGTTATCAAGAAGAGGCGATTAAAACACGATGGATTTCGTGTCATGTGGGTATGAATGATCAGATCATGCATGATGAAGTTTTGAAATATGCAATATCAACATACTCAGCTTATGCTAAGCCAATAAACAGCATAACTTTGACAGTGTCGAGCGTGAATTAGTCTTCATGTTTAACTTAAGGAAAATACATGTAGCTGATGCATTTGTACTTCTAAATTCCGGCATGGATAAACATTTTATGGTTCAAACTATTCTAAATGAGGACCGACGACGTATCCCAAACCATCATGGTGTCCCACTTGTTTAAGTATGATCTGTTCTATGGTGGAGTTACTTTGTTACGCAGACGATAGCATTGTTTAGTTAAACCGCGATGTGTAATAAGGCTATATGAAAATCTGTGATGTGAAGTGCTTAGTATTGCGCCCTATGTGTTTGCATTTTTATCATCACTGAAACAAATATGAAATGCTCCAAACCGAAAGAATAAAAAAGTTAATAAATTTGAAACCACAGGCCAAGTACGTATTCTGATAGTTGTAGGACTGAAATCTTGATAATTTAGAAATGCTCGAATTGCAGATTTGACATTGATATTACATGTATTAGGTCAACAGTTATTTTAGAATTAATGTCCAGTGACTTTTTTATTATTCTGACATACACGTTTTTCGCAATTACTGCGCCATGTAGAATAAGCTGATTTGCCGGTATCAATAAAGCTCATGTTTATTTATATGCCACGGTGACTATTATGATTATTATTATGACCCACACCACCACCACCACCATCATCGTCGTCGTCGTCGTCGTCGTCGTCATCATCATCATCATCATCATCATCACAGACACCTGCAAATCTGGCCATGTCAAAAGTTAATCGCAAATGAGAAGACGAAGACGAAGACGAAGAAGAAGAAGAAGAAGAAGAAGAAGAAGAAGAAGAAGAAGAAGAAGAAGAAGAAGAAGAAGAAGAAGAAGAAGAAGAAGAAGAAGAAGAAGAAGAAGAAGAAGAAGAAGAAGAAGAAGAAGAAGAAGAAGAAGAAGAAGAAGATGTGACCAGGGTGGTCACTTCTAATTTTATAGGCGTTTGTCAGAATAAACTTAAATAATAATGAGCAATTTACATCTTTGGTTATATTGTCAGTGTGATGTGATATATACGCCTAAAATCGATCACGTAAAAAAAATCTATCAATCAGAACGCTGTCTTGCAGATCGGTAGCCGTCATGAGTAACAATTTTTTTAAATTGTGAACACAGGCATGGAAACATACCGAAATGAAGTCCGTGAGGAATTAGCATTCAGTCGTAGCAGGGAAATATGCATAGGCAATATAACTATTATCATGACTTTCAGAATCTCCGATGTCCTACAGAGAGGCTACGATATAGCAAAAATACGTCCAGGAATACGCCAAAGTGATCTTTAATGCCACATCGACCGATTGAAAAATACTGATTTGCATACACACACACACACACACACACACACACACACACACACACACACACACACACACACACACACACACACACACACACACACATACACACACACACATATATGTATATATATGTATATTATATATATATAATATATGTATATATAAGTATATATAATGTATATATATAATATATATATACATACACATATTCGTACACAGATATACATTTTATGTTAGCATGAATCGATTACTTTGCATGTGGGTATTTTGGAGAATCAGATTTTGATGAGGGGATGTAAACACCCGAAACCAATAAACGAGAGGAATGGATGGAGCAAAATACCAAGAAATGTATATCAAATATGGTGATTTCGTAGTTTGCTGAAGTCCCTGGCGCATTTGATAGCTAGCAATATAGCAAAAATACGTCCAGGAAAACGCCAAAGTGATCTTTAATGCCACATCGACCGATTGAAAAATACTGATTTGCATACACACACACACACACACACACACACACACATACACACACACACATACACACACACATACACACACACACACACACACACATATATGTATACATACACATATTCCTACACAGATATACATTTTGTGTTAGCATGAATCGATTACTTTGCATGTGGGTATTTTGGAGAATCAGATTTTTGATGAGGGAATGTAAACACCCGAAACCAATAAACGAGAGGAATGGATGGAGCAAAATACCAAGAAATGTATATCAAATATGGTGATTTCGTAGTTTGCTGAAGTCCCTGGCGCATCTGATAGCTAGCATTATAGCTGGCATTTCTCACATATATCTGTCAAAAGTGGATCCATTCTCCCCGATGTCAGACCTAGTTACAGACACATTCTACCATGGAAAATCTTAACATTACAGCGTCGGAATATACGTAGGTGGCCTCATCAAGAGATCAGGAATAATGGGCGAGTTCTTTTTGGTAATCGGTGTGTTATGTTTCCAAGTCCATTTTCATACATGATTTGGGGCTTCTGGGCTTTTCTTCTGTATCAATTTAGAGTAATGTTCTTTAGCAGAGTAGTGAAGAACTGTTATTGATATGGACAGGACTGGAAGGCTTGGCAAAGTTAAAAGAAAAAGGACTTGCCGAAGCTTCGGTCTTTGATCATTTTGCCAATTCCATCTAAAGAGATGTTTTGCATTGTTGCTCTAAATCTCCAGTTGCCAGTTTGACTTTATAAGACCTTCCTGAGATTTATGTGCAATAATCAAATCAATTCTAATTAAGCTGACGTCATACTCAGACATACCTCAAATATCTGCACTGTTTAAGTAAAAAATAAGACTGACGGAATTCTTATCACTATGACCGGCTTCTGCATAATATAATAAGAAACAAACTGAACTGAGAGATTTCGAAGCTGCTTCATGATAAGATGTAAAAAGGTATAAGAACACCATAATTATGGTATATACAAGTCGTATTTTTGGTTCATATTGAATGTGAGTATAATTAGCAGCTGCGATGGCAACTTGAACAACAGATCGAATCCGAAGTTCCATATTTCGTTACTGAATGGCAGCACCTTCAAGACCCACTTGTGGAATACATAGAAAAGTTATAAGCTGCAAAATGTATCAAGTAAAGTTTGTAAATCTCTCCCCCACGTTTGAGATAGATATAACAGAAAACTCTAACAATTGGTACCATGTAGCAGTTGAAAAAAGAAAACTTAATTATTCCGGAACATTTCGCGGATATGTAGATATCCTATGCATCCAACATGAAAGGATATACAAAACTGGATGTGTTGTGTAATAACTTCCCGTCTGTATGTTCTGCTTATTTTTCATGGCTAAGTCTTTTTGGAATTGAAGTTAAGGCTAGGGTCATGTTAGTTCATTTATATTTTGTATTTATACGGTTCGCCTGGCAGTCTCCAAGAACTTTTCACAATCACTTCAGCTATCCATCTGAAATGGATTTCTTTAAACATCGCTGGTCAGCTTATTACCCACTGGAAGTTGTGTCCCATCGCTATGAAAGTTGGTAGTGCATTTCCACCTTAAACCTGTGGACTGCCTAAGCCCTACAACGTGCAGAATTTCAAAACACTACTCCTCTATCCTATAGCATTGAGCTATCGAGGTCTGTATTTGCCAGAAACGTGGCCACATGAACCACTGCGTGCTGGGCCATTGGCGTATTGCCAGCGCAGGCAATGTCCCGTTCCGCTAAGTAAAGGGACCGTAAACCCATCCCAGTCCAGAATTAATGGACATTTTAAGTCCCAATTTATGGAAACTTAAGGAGCTGGTCGGCCTGGAGTTTACATCATAAGGGGCAGGATAAAGTTGTATCGTTATAACTGCGAAAGGAAAGTGACCTACAATCTGGTCAAATCATATATTTGCATTCACAGATATATGACCCGCTACGTATAGGACACGTTTGGAACTAGTTCGTCATAAGATCACAGTTAACATCCTTTTCAGAGATCAGGGACATCAAAGTGGGACAAATAACAAAATGGTACCAATTTTTGCTTGAGTGCATCAATGATGACGCTGGGTTTATTTCCAAATTTACCTTCAATTTCAAAAATAAACAAGTCATTCTCTTTGTAAACATCATTTATTTAAGTAATTGTGAGAAGCACAAGTGTATTATCAGTTGAAATTCGACTTTGGAATAACTGTTCAGTATATATCATCATGTTTGCCATATGATGCACTTTGAATGACAGAACTACATTGCAGATTCAAACACTCGACTATGGTGGAAGTACGACAACATATAACATACTAATATCTTATTATCACGAGACCATTACATCATTTTATACAAAGACTTCATCATAATTATCAAAGGAAGGTAACATATTACATATCGAGACACTTTCTTAACATGAAACTATGAAAACATATTACATATTGACACATTATTATTATGAAACTATGACAACATATTACGTATTTAGACACTATTATCATGAAGCTATGACAACATATTGCATATTCAGGCACTTTTATCTTTAACCTATGACAACACATTACATATTGCGTACACTTAATTGTTATTATTATTATTATTATTATTATTATTATTATTATTATTATTATTATTATTATTATTATTATTATTATTATTATTATTATTATTATTATTATTATTAAACTATGGCATCCCATCACATATTGTGACACTTTATCATCATAATTCTACAATTTATCACATGTTGAGACACTTTATAACCATTACCCATGACAACATATCACATTTTGAGACATTTTATTATCATGAAACTGATAGCATAATATTTGATGATCATGGACACAAGGTAAAATATTTCCATGAACTATCAATTTTATACGGAGCCTTGGAAGGTGAAAGAATATCTTTTGCCCATGAGTGTTTAAGTTGTGCGCAAACATTGTGATGTGGTGAAGACGAGCTTGTAAAGTGTCGCAAAATACCAGGTTGTCTTGTGAAGTCTCTCCCAGAGCGAATTCTGTGGTCTTTTATTTGAAAAACACGCTGAAAATTGTCAGGATTATTACCTGAGTGAAAGGTCGTCGAAAAATGGGCTGACAATTTCAGCTTCGTCTTGAAGTTTATGTTTGGATTGAAGGATTTATGTTGGTTCAGAAGTGAGCTCAGAGTATGTGAAAACAGCATGCATAGCTTAGAATTATTGTGTGACAAATATTCAATTAACTTTTTGAATTCAAGCAAAAACGCAAAATGACTGGCCACCTCACAGTTGCGTGATGCCTTCGCGTAGGCTATCACGCCCAACAGTGCACCCGACGTTGTATTTTTTCTATTTCTTTCAACCTTGCCCTTTCGGGGCTCTATCACTTTTCATTATACATACATACATACAAACATACATACATACATACATACATACATACATACATACATACATACTTTTTTGTAATGTCTTGAAAATTCGTCTACGAAATTATATGAAAACACGATGGTGAAATAACAAATTTCAGATTGGGTTCATGGAAAACTCACGTACTAGCGACCATATTTTTAATTTGAGAACCTTGATAGATAAATATGTGAAAATTGCTGGGAGACAAAAGTTTTTGTATGCATGTTTCATTGATCTACGAAAGACAGTTGACACGGTGTGGCATGACGGATTATTTTACAAATTTTTAAGTTATGGCATCAGCGGATATATGTATCAAATCTTAAAAGATATGTATAATGAGTCATCTATTCAGCATAAACTTCAGTCGGGACTGTCTAAGAATATGTATTTGAAAATTGGCGTTAAACAAGGTTGTGTTTTAAGCCCAACTTTCTTCAACTTATACTTTTATGGCTTACCTAATATATGTACCGAGGAATGTTGTCCAGTCACTTTGTACAAAGAAAAATTCAGCTGTTTGCTATATGCAGATGATTTAGTTCTTATTTCGGAAAGTGAAAATGGTTTGCAGTGTTGTTTAAATAGATTGACAGACTATTGCAAAAAATGTAATTTAAGTATAAATGAAGAAAAATCTAAGATGATCATATTTAATGTCTGGTAGAAAATTTGTAAACAGTTTAATATTGGAAACCAAATGCTGGAGATTGTTAACAAGTACACTTATTTAGGAATAGAAGGTAGCTCGAATGGCAATTTAAATGGTGCTATAAAGCAATTATGTAGTAAAGCAAAAAGGCTCTCGGAAGGCTAAACAGAATTTTGTATAGTGTACAGACTGATGTAAGTTTATATTTGGATCTCTTCGAAAAACTCATTGCACCAATATTTTTGTATGGTTGTGAAATATGGAGTGCCTATTTGATCACTCCGTCTAAGTGTATCTCACCTGATGATATAAAGTTGTACTTCAAAGTAGAATTTGAGAAAGTCTTTTTAATACAAAGAGAAACTTAACAAACCTAATTCTGTAAGCCCATGTACCGTTTGAACACTATCAAGTATGTAAATTACTTAAAATATATTTTGGGTGTCTAACACGAAAGCGTGTAATATCGCTGTATTAAGTGAAATAGGAAAATATCCATATTCGTTAGAGGTTTTGACACGTGTCTGTAAAAATTGGTATCGAATGGAGAATGTTAACCCAGAGAGTTTGTTACATGATGTTTATCGGTGTAGTTATGAAATGTCACCCAGCAAATCACATTGGATAGCCTCATTGAAAGATATTTTTACGATAATCGGGTGTCAGGATATTTGGCATCACGGTAGGGACGGTTTTTAAAATTTTCTCCTGGAATTATAAATTGTCTATTAAAAGAAAGATTTTTGGCACAGTGGTAAAATACCATGAACATGCAATCGTTACCCGACAAGAAATTACGACCATACGTTAAATTCAAAACCAAATTCGAAATTGAATCATATTTACTTATATTAAAGGATTTTCGCTACAGAAAAAACTTTACACGCTTCCGAACTAGTGCACATAATTTACATATTGAATTAGGCAGACATCGAAGACCAGTGAAAACACCTATTCAGGAAAGAATATGTGATTACTGTAAGACTATTGAGGATGATTTTCATTATGTGATGGTTTGTGAAAAATTTTCTAGCCCGAGAAAAAACTATTCCAAGGAATGTCCGAAATTTTTGTGAATTTTGAGAATTTGAGTCTGGAAGAAAAATTTATATTCTTGATGAAATGTAAAGATTTTGAGACTGTTTCATTTATGATAAATTATATAAATGCGACTGTTGTAATAAGGGAATCCTTATGAACGTAGATAATGTATTCATTAAAACATCATTGTATATTCTTTGGTTTCTTTTTGTGCGGTTGGATTGTGTGTATTGTGCATGTACTGTGTTGTATATGGCAAAATACCTTTTCTGTGTATTGAAGGTGCAGCTAATAAAGATTCATTCATTCATTCATTCATTCATACATACATACATACATACATACATACATACATACATACATACATACAAACATACATATTTTTATATGTATGTGTTTAAGTGAATCGTATTTATAACTTTGATTCCATAAAATTAATATCTATTAGTACCACGTGCCTTTCGCACCACTAAATCTAATATTCATCTCCGTGAAGGGTGCATGTATGCCAAACTTGTTAGCCTAAGTCATAGTCTTGCACATATTATTTGACCAACTATATCATTTTCCAAGTGTGAAGGCTCTCTTTACTTTTACTCAAAAGTAATCAACGAAATGTTGATGAACGCCCTTAGTGTAGTTATAAACCTTTAAGACATTATGAAAAATCATTTGTTTTAAAAGTAAAGTACTTTTTACCTACGTAGTGCACGGCATCATGGGCCATACTCTACTATGCTTGCATGAGTTTTTTCCCCGAAGATATTATTTCTTCGTATTCTTTGTGTTCCTTCTGCTTAAAAAAGGATAATTCCAATTTATGTTCAATACATCACTTTCATAAAGATTGCACCTGAAAAGCTACCCTGGCCTCTATGGTATTGGGAGACTTGCATTGATGCTTAAAAGTTAAACAGTAAAGTTCAACAAAAGCAAAAAATACCCCCCAAAACCACCCCCGGAAAAAAACCACACACACACACACACACACACACACACACACACACACACACACACACACACACACACACACACACACACACACACGCGTGAAATAAAGCCTAACACTTACATTAACCGTGTGCTGGTCAGAACAGTCCACAGTTTGCCTTGACACGTTTCCACCAACCAGGCCAAGCACAGATTTTGATCCGGGGCATGCTATCATAAGAAGACTCATTATAATTTAAATTCAAAGTATTTTCTAATTACGAATAGTCAAAATTAAAGCACTGTAGCAGACAGCACTAGGGTTTGTAGTAGCTTTTTGGCTATTTGGGCGGGAAAATGGAAAAGGCATGCACTTTGCGAAAAGACACAAAAGTTCATCTTGTACATCTTATATCCTGTCATTTGTCTCTTAGGATCTAGCCAAAACCGTTGGAGAAAATTGCAAATAAGTACACCTACCCCGTTGAGTTAATGTTGTGTGTGTGTGTGTGTGTGTGTGTGTGTGTGTGTGTGTGTGTGTGTACTTATATATTGGTGAACAGACTTTTCACACAGTTTCAGAATCAGAAAATGACTGCAGTGACACGTGGTCATAAAACGTGGTGAATGCTAGTGCAATGCACATCTTCCATCAGCCTCAAAATACTCAAACGAGGACCTTTCATGGAACTGAACGTAGCAAAACCTTGCACTCATTCACTCAAAAATGGAACAAAAATTGTAGAACCCACCAGGCAGCAAGTGCAAAACAAAGCTCTGCATTTTTGGCAAACCAGTGACCATGATTTCTATGATTAGGTTGTTGATTTGATCGTTTTTTGGGGGGATGGGGTGGGGGTCGGCTGTCTTTGAGCCCTGACCAGCAAAATTCGTACCTGTGGTTTGTCTTATGAACCATTTCCAATTAACCAGGCTGGCAACTACTATCAGCATTTGTGGACTATGAAAACCCTCTTATTAAAAGCAATTGCATGTACAGTTTTGACTGTATGATCCATCCACGAGTACCAATGTACAGGGTTGAATGTTTGTGTGTTGTATGTTTGGCAGATTTTTACATTGCTGGATACACATTAAACAGGTGATTTCAGTTTGACATAATTCTGTCCCCATCTTTTCTAAAAAATATCGTTCCATTCTTAATTATAATGCACGTCATTTGCATTTTATTTGAGGCAGTGTAGACGTGTCGCCCTCTCTTTAACGTTTCCTTCGTCTGGCAACATGAAGTATTTCCAGCTGAAGTTGTGCATGAAGTGGCTGGCGCAGCACAAGAAAAAATCAGGAACATTTGGTCGACAAAACTCTATACTTTTGTAATCATGTTATTACCTTTTCCCCTGGAATTAGCATGAGTTGGGCACTAAGTTTTTGTTGTCAAATTTGTGAACCTATCATCGCCTCAATAGCATTCCTGACCTGTTTAAGGATCAAAGTGTAGTCAAGAAAAACTATTATCAGAAACACACACGAAGTAAATGAGACGGCAACGATGCCAATAATAAATGCCTCGGGCGCTTCCTCTGGTTCTGGATGAAACCACACACTGATATCTCGATCCCAATAGAAATCAAACGTTTCCCTGGTGTTGTTGTGGAAATTGATGGTTTTCACTTCTGAAAAAAAACACAACATAATTACACTTTAATTTGACAGTTTTGTTGAACAGTGCCAATCAGGCCCTTCATCATAATTGGACTTAATATTTGTTTCCATTCATTGAAAATCGAAGTATGATCGGCAGGGAAATTGACCAGTTTGCTCCCTACAAAGTTGAAATCCAATTTCCCTAGCTGTAAATTGTGCTTACACAACAAATAATTTCATTTTCGATGCTGTGAAAATATATACTTAAGCCACCGGTACTTGGAGCATTCTTAGGTGACATTGGGACTTCAACTCCAGAAGCGATGTCACCCCATTTGTTCAGATGATGTCACGGCTCCCTGTGACCGCATCAATAAATATGGTCGGCGTCGTGTATTTATGAACAAATTGAATGTGCCACAAAGTGGGGATTTCTATGGACAAAACCTCCTTCATGGAGCTTATGTTTTACGTAATAATATCGAACCAAATACAATCTAGTGGTACTGCATAATACCAGCGTAAAGAGGAGACAAAATCACAATAAAACTCTAATTGAGCGATGTGTCGGAATATTTCAGCAAACATTATGTTTTAAGTTTCGGGGCCTATCAAAAGACTTTCTTCCTCCGAAATTAGTGATTCACGATTTTATTTTATATGCTATATTCTGACAAAAAATAAAGGCATTTGACATTTTATCCCAATTATTTGAAATTTCTAGGCATCTGATTGGTTAATAGCTGTGAGGTGCTTGTCGCATTTAAGGCAAATCATGGTATTACTGTACTAATTCCAGGCGCGTGGAAATACGGCATCTCGCCACTCAGCGGCAGATGATGCGATTACAAAGTAGGCATCATATAGCAGACGACAGCTGCAAGCAAAATGGCGAGAGGAAAAGAAAACACATGCGAACGGGGTAAAATTACAATAGATATGTTGTGTTGTGATTTTATTTGTAATGGAATTTAAAAAAAAAAAACCAAGAGGGTTGTGTGAACAGCCCATCCTCAGCTGATCTTGACATTTATCACACTTGCAGCTCTATGAACTTGGGAAAGGATCAAGGACACCATGTTCTGAGGAAGTCTGACCTTTATAGAGGAACACTTACATGTGCAACATCAAAGTTCAAGTAGTTCTCAAGTGATAATGAAGAGTAAAATTCATGTATGTTGCACTGTGACCCCACAAACGAGTTCAAGGTCATTCATGTACTGTCTCATCATGACCTTAATACAGAATAATTAGCATGTGCAGCTAACTCAAAACAGATCTCAAGTTATCAAGTAAACAGTAAATTTCGCGTCAGTTGTCTTGTGAATTATCATTAGAATGCCCATTGACTTACATAGTAATGAATAGGAAAGCTGCATTGAACGATAAGCACCCGAATTGAAAATCCTTAAAAATCAGGAATCCAAAGCAGTGCTACCTAGTACACAACTGTTTGACCCTTCCACAACAACATATCCATCACATTTCACCTTAATCTGAGGGACGGTTCTGAGTACAAGTGAAAAAAAGCAGAACCATACAAAAAAATTCATAAAAAAATTGCAGCGCCACCTGGTGAAGAAACTGGGAACTATGTGTCCCCGGGAGTGTCAATGTACGATATCAAAGCAATTGGGTGAGCGGTTTCAGAGGAGAAGAATTTTTAAGGTTTGCCCCAAAAAAGAACAAAAAAAAATTCATAAAAAAATCCTAAAATCAACAGAGCGTAACCATTTGAACAAACTTGGTACAGAAGTTTGAAGTAAATCTGGCCAATATTTTTTTTTAAGTTATGACCATTACAAGAAATTCCAATGTTACACTTTGCTATTAAAACTTTGGAAGAGATTTTTGAAAAAAAAAAGCCGAAAATATAAATTAGCATTAGAATGCCCGTTGACTTGCATAGTAAGAAAGGTGCATTTACCGACAAGTACCCAAATTGACAAAATCGTTAAAAATCAGGAAACTGCAGCATTCCCACCTAGTAAATAACTTTGCCTGACCCTTCCACAAGGAACATATCCACCAAATTTCAGCTTCATCTGAGGGACGGTTCTAGAGAAGTCGAAAATAGCAATAATACATAAAAAATCATAAAAAATTTGCAGCGCCACCTGGTGAACAAATTAAGAACTAAGACTCCCCAGGATTATTCCTGTGTGATATCAAAGCAATTGGGGGAGCGGTTTCAGAGAAGAGGATTTTTTAAGATTTGTCCAAAAAAAGAACAAAAAAAAAAAAATAGTAATAATCCTTAAAACTCCAAAAATCAATGGAACGTGACCAATTGAACAAATTTGGTAAAGACCTATCCAAGGTACATTGCAACAAAGTTTGAAGTCAATCTGGCTGATGGTTTCGGAGAAGAAGTCAAAAATGTGAATTAGCATTAGAACGCCCCTTTGACTTACATGGTAATCAATAGGAAAGATGCATTTACCAAAAAGTACCCGAATTGAAAAAATCGTTAAAAATCAGCAATCCACATCATTACCACCTAGTGAAGATTTTTGTTTGACCCTTCTACAAGAAACATAACTACCAAGTTTCAGCTTAATCTAAGTGAAAGTTTTGGAGAAGAAGTCGAAAATAGCAGTAGCACACAAAAAATCATAAAAAATTAGGAAAAAATCGCAAAACAAATTAAGAACTAAAACTTCCCAAAAGTATTCCCGTGTGATATTAAAGCAATTGGATGAGCGATTTTAGAGAAGAAGATTTTTTAAGATTTGCCCCCAAAATGAACAAAAAAATAAAAAATCCAAAAATCACTGGACCGTGACCATTTGTTCAAACTTGGTAGAGACTCACCCAAGGTACATCCGCACCAAGTTTGAAGTGAATCTGACTGGTGCTTTTGGAGAAGAAGTCGAAAACATGAATTACCACAGCAGTCCACATTCACTTACATAGTAATCAATAGGAATGTATGCATTGGCTGACAAGTACCCAAATTGACAAAATCGTTAAAAATCAGGAAACCGCAGCATTCCCACCTAGTAAATAACTTTGCCTGACCCTTCCACAAGGAACATATCCACCAAATTTCAGCTTCATCTGAGTGACGGTTCTAGAGAAGAAGTCAAAAATAGCAATAATACATAAAAAATCATAAAAAATTTGCAGCGCCACCTGGTGAACAAATTAAGAACTAGGACTCCCCAGGAGTATTCCTGTGTGACATCAAAGCAATTGGGGGAGCGGTTTCAGAGAAGAGGATTTTTTAAGATTTGTCCCAAAAAAGAACAAAAAAAAAAAAAAAAAATAATAATAATCCTAAAAACTCCAAAAATCAATGGAGCGTGACCAATTGAATACATTTGGTAAAGACCTACCCAAGGTACATTGCAACAAAGTTTGAAGTCAATCTGGCTGATGGTTTCGGAGAAGAAGTCAAAAATGTGAATTAGCATTAGAACGCCCCTTTGACTTACATGGTAATCAATAGGAAAGATGCATTTACCAAAAAGTACCCGAATTGAAAAAATCGTTAAAAATCAGCAATCCGCAGCATTACCACCCAGTGAAAATGTGTGTTTGATCCTTCTACAAGAAACATATCTATTAAGTTTCAGCTTAATCTGAGTGAAAGTTCTGGAGAAGAAGTCGAAAATAGCAGTAGCACACAAAAAATCATAAAAAATTAGGAAAAAATCGCAGCGCCACCTGGTGAACAAATTAAGAACTAAAACTTCCCAAAAGTATTCCCGTGTGATATTAAAGCAATTGGATGAGTGATTTTAGAGAAGAAGATTTTTTAAGATTTGCCCCCAAAATGAAATAAAAAATCATAAAAAGTCCAAAAATCACTGGACCGTAACCATTTGTTCAAACTTGGTAGAGACTCACCCAAGGTACATCCCCACCAAGTTTGAAGTGAATCTGACTGGTGCTTTTGGAGAAGAAGTCGAAAACATGAATTACCACAGCAGTCCACATTCACTTACATAGTAATCAATAGGAATGTATGCATTGGCCGATAAGTACCCGAATTGAAAAAAATCGTTAAAAATTAGGGATCCACAGCATTCCCACCTAGGGAACAAACTTGTGTGACACTTCTACCAGGACTATTTACACCATGTTTCAGCATAATCTAAGTGATGCTTTTGGAGAAGAAGTCGAAAATGACAAAAACACACAAATATTCAAAAAAATAAGAAAAAATCACAGCGCCACCTTTTGAACAATTTAAGGTCTAGGGGTCCCCAGAAGTGTCCTTATGTAATTTCAAAGCAATTGGCCTCATGGTTTTGGAGAAGAAGATTTTTTAAGATTTCGCCCAAAAATGAACAAAAAAATTCATAAAAAATCCAAAAATCACTATACCGTGATGATTTGAACAAACGTGGTAGAGAACCACCCAAGGCACATCCCCACCAAGTTTGAAGTCAATCTGGCTTGTGGTTTCAGAGAAGAAGTCGAAAATGTGAATTGTGGACGAAGGACGACGGACGGCAGACGACGGACGACGGATGCCTAACCATCATATAACCTCAGCTGACTGACAAGTCAGCTGAGGTAAAAATTGGGATAAATTCGTTACCCACTGGTTGGCTGGGTAATACAGCGGTCATCTCCCACTCAGGAAACTGGTATTACCCTCGGCGTCTAACGCCTCAGATAATACAAGTTCCTCTCGTGGGAGATGCTCGCTGTATTACCCAGTCAACTCGTGGGTAACTTGTAGTATCTCGCTACTATCACACTATACCAGTAGATTTCCCTCTGTAAGTAGCTTACGTTTGCAGCGTTAAGCTTACAAGAGATATGTTGCATAAAAACTATATTAGAAAAGCTGTCCATATATTTTAAGCAATGAGTTCGTATGTTGCGCTCTCAGAGTAACACATTTTCTTACGCCTACCTTGTATCGCTGTTACACATCTAGTATAACAGCCTTGAAGACAAAATGGGGTGTTTGTACTCTGGTTTACACCACATATATGGAGGCAAAGTTCACCAGTTCCGTTATACTGGTAATTATCCATGCCTTGAGTGCGGGACAGTCTTGCATCTGTAAAGCACCGATGTTAAAAAGGTCAAAGGTCTAAGACTTTTCCTGCAAATTAGTCTCTGGGGAATGGACGCTTTATATGTTGTATAGTTTCCTTTGATATTTGCACAGGATATCATCCCTGACAATAGTACAGAACAAATTCTTTGACATATCATGCCTGAAAGTATCTCGGAACATATCCTTCAAAATATGTCTGAAAGCATCACAGAACCAGTTTTGGAAATATCATGTCTGAAAGTATCTCAGAGCTCATTCTTGGAAATATAATGTCTGAAAGTATCACAGAGGCGTTTTTGATTACAGGTTTCTTGAACATGTCTTAAGTTGCACCTTTGGTACTAGGAGCAAAGCGTGATGAAAATATGAACTGTAATTTGCCTATGTAGAAAGGTGTTTAATCATTTCTTTTCCTCATATGTTGACACAAACCTACCTAGAAGAGAATAATTGGGTGGTGCAGTTATGGTGGTCAATCGCACAGTTGTTTTAGCCGGTCGTTTATTGAGGGCTGTTCGTGAACCAGTTGTAGTGGCCGTATCCGCAGATCTAGTGGCCTCTGCAGCAGTTACGGTGATTTCGGACACAGTTGCGACAGTCTCTTGCGTGTCAGTGCTAGTATCTTGTATAGTTGTGCTGGTATCTGCAGCAGTCGCGGTATCTCGGGCACTTTTTCTGGTATCTGATAAAATTGTAGTAGTCTCCGGTGTTGTTATAACTTTTGGTACACTTGTAGTGGTTACAGGCGCAATTGCAGTACTGTGTGGCACAGATGTTGCAACGCGTTTTCGTGCAGTCTTGCTACTTTGTGGTATGGTTGTTATAGTATGTGGTATAGCTGAAATAGTTTGTGGTATAGTTGTTGCAGTATGTGGTAAAGTTGAGTTAGTTTGCGTAGTTTTAGTATTTTGTTGCGCTGTTGTTTCCAAGAGGTTTTGCGACGTTTTGGTACTTTGTGGTACAGTTGTAGCCATGGATTTTGGTGAGGTTTTGGTACTTTGTGGTAGAGTTATAGCCATGGTATTTCGTGACGTTTTGGTACCTTGTAGCACAGTTGTAGCCATGATTTTTCGTGACATTTTGGTACCTTGTGGCACAGTTGTAGCCATGGTCGTTCCGGAAGTTTTCGTACTTTGTGGCACAGTTGTTGTCATGGTTTTTCGTGAGGTTTTAGTACTTTGCGGTGCGATTGTGGCCACGGCTTTTCGTGTAGTTTTGGCAGTTTCTGCCACAGTTAACGTTGTAGCCATATTTTGTGTAGTTTTGGTAGTGTGTGGTTCAGGTGTAGTCATGGCCCTTTGTGAAGTTTTAGTCTCTGGTACAGATGTGACCAGAGACTGCTTAGTAGTAGGATCTACAACAGTCAAAATATATAAATGTGCAAAAAGCAACCATTGGCTGCTTTTACAGCGAGAAGATCTTGCTAGGTTACAGGACAGGTTTTTAGCGCCAATTTATTTACTTATGCTTCAATATTAATTACTCAGTGTCGGCAAGGTCCTTATGTTATATGTGCAGTCAGATGTTTTGCAACAGACATACATGTATATCGCGACCCGCAGGTCACAGAGGCAAATGCGCAAGTGCGATCCTCTGTCTGTAGGCTACAGGCACATATCTCAGAGCTGCTTTTCAGAATTCCAAAGGGGCTTAAAAGACACCGAATTGTTTGACGTCAAAAAGCTTACTACTTTCCAAAGAAGAGGAAAAAGTATACATCTAATTCCAATCTTAAAATCATATTAAAATGTGACTCTTCCCATAAGGTGACAAAGAGAAGAAACATAGATCCATTTTCTGTGAAAGTATGGTGAGGAGGTACTACCATGACATGACCATGGCCAGAGCAGAATTCATACACATGTATTAAGCTGTTGTATTTTATCTGTTAAAAGTTGGTCATCAAATTTTTAATTTAAATTTGCTGATTTTCCAGACTAAAAATGCTGATATGTACAAAAGAAATATTTATAACTGTAGTCTTATTCCTCAAGGTCTACAGCATGAGGGTTTCATCAATGTACATGTATAATTCGTAACAACAAATATCCTCTGCATATACGCAATATGGATTTATTGGTGCAGTCACGTGTTGCACATAATATATCAAAAGCATACGAAATATTGAGAAATACAGAGTCTGGACAATAATGCCAACAGCATATTATGCAATACTGTACATTTTTGTCTGTCCGTGTAGTAGCAATTCAGAATCTAAATGACTAAGCGATGGTAAATTTGTTTTGATGGATGTGCGATTTGTAGTTAATGAAGAATGTATTTTAAAGGTTGAGAGGATCGGTTCGAAACCACCAGTTACCTTGTATGGTCGATTGTTTGTCTCCAATCAGGAGTGAAATTTATTTCTTCATATTGGTATTTGAAGGTGAAAGTTGATGTAATGGTAATCCTTAATCTCAGCCTTTTGCTTCTTTTAACTTTGCACTTCTTGTTGGGGTAGAATTTGTAAATGTGGGTCATGTTTTTTCTTAACTATTTATAGTCTTCATAAGTTTCTCGCAAGTCAACTTTCGTGCATACGAATATGGCTTACATGCATAAAATTTTTATACATCTGCCATTTAGAATCGTTCGTTTAATCAGACGCTCCATCAATTTCAGCACATTATAAATTATTAATTATACGACATAGTTAATGTTGATGTACAGCCAAATGAAGCTACTGCTCAAGGACATGAATTGTAAAAGAGAAGGATGTGTGTCTTTCATATGGACGAACGCAGATATTAATCCAGTGCCAAAAGTGAACCGCATATGGAATTTAGGGAAAGCCCTCGACCAATATCCCTTACTCTGATGGTAGCAAAACAACCGGGGAGACGCCCGGTCAACAACATAAGACAGAATTTTCCGTGTATAGACCCGAGTCAGTTTAAAGTCATGAGTGGCAGTGCCACTATTCACAAATTATTTAAGTCGTACACCCTGCCTTCAAGTTAATAGATGACAGCGGACTGCTGTTTATTGACTTTAGCAAAGCCTTTGATTATATCCACCATGATACACTGCTAGGAAAACTCGCTGTGCACGGAGTTCATCCTGTGATTATGAAGTGGTATCACAGCTTCCACTCAAAACGACAATAGAAAGTTAAGTTTGGCTATGTAAGATCCAAACGGGTTTCAACGAATGATTGAGTGCTTCAGAGAACCCTGAGTAGATCCGAGCTATTCATCTCTATGGTAGCAGACCTCAAAAGCATTGTTCCTGATGTAAAATATGTTGACAATACCACTTTCATCGAAATTAACAGGAAAACACAACCTTCGAAACTACCAGCAGCACTTATGGAAATACAGAAGTGGTCTAAACTGAATAAATTGAGCACATACACTTCCATCACAAAGGAACTGCTCTTTGGTGAAAACCCAGACATCTCACCGCTAGCCATGGATAATTCTGCCATTGAACGTGTTGATTAGGGAAATCTGCTTTGTGTGATAACTACCAGTGACAAAAAATGGCATAAATATGTGGCATACATTATTGGAAAGATTTCAAATGCCTGCTCCACCTACAACACAATGAAAAAGGCAGACTCTCCAAAATGGACTTCGTCAAAGTTTACAACTCCCTCGTTAGGCCAGTATCTGAATACACATGCCCTGTGTGGTCGACAGGTCCATCGAAAGAACTTCCAAACAACCTACAATCAATATCATCCTACCATTTGTGCCTTATGCAATGCCATACTATTTAAACAAGTCCTTGTTCGAGCTCTCTCACCCATAGACTCGACGCACTCCTCCCAAAGAGGAGAAACAGTAAATATGGTTTGAGATCACAACAGACATGGGAACTCTCGGGTGCAATATAATCCCATACAAAAATATTATAACATCAGGGTGCCCTTTTAACTGCCAATAAGTCTTATTTAAGATTTAGCCAAGAGAGGCATTTTACTTTTAGCTCCTCTTGATCCCAACCTTTTAATGCATGTTTGTTTTTTTTCTCTTTTACCACTAGTATTTATTACTGCATGGTTGGCTTTAAAGCTAAATACTTTCAATCTACGGTTGTCGATAAACATATCAATCAATCAATTATGGTAAAATTAAAACAGCCCAGTCAAACTTGTCGAAAAGAATGATTACTTGATACACTTTTTAACATTTTCATTCTCTTCACGACATATGGGCTGTAGCAAACAAATTAAAATTAATCCTATAGCAACACGAAAATATGGCGATTAGAAGTTGTTTATGGCTTATTCGTATATCATTGGCTCGAATTTCGAACACAATGTCAATACATTATAGGTACTGGGAAAACTATTTGTAAATATGAAAATAGAGCTAGCTTTTTCGGTTCCATTGAAATATTGCATTTTGTTGTTGAAGATTCTGTAGTCTCTACTGTCTAGTAAAATGCGTTAATGTGAATTGTATCTAGACTTCAAATGATGCTCTTTAGTAAATGTAAAGGTATGTGTTTGCGGTATGTGATACCAGTCATGAATATATGGCAAAACATATGGGTACTTATGATTGAGTCCATACAACATGTACACTGCACCAGTACACACATGGGTCAAGATATTTACCTTCAACTTCAATTTTAACACGCACAGGATATATGCGGCAAGCAGACGTTGTGTCTCCGTCATACAGTCTCACGACCTTTCCTGCACGTAAAGATGTACAAGTGTATTGGTACAATGACTTTCCCCCAGAGCAATGCGAATCATGATCATATGGGATCCGTTTCCTCCCAGGAAAGTAAAAGCCAAGCACATAACCAGGTTCGGCATGAATGACTTCGGAGGTGTCAAGTTTGAAATGATTTGAGCCTTGCTGTGCGTATTGTGATCTTGTCATCCCAACTACCTCATACCTTCGCTGTGCTGCATCCCTTACTTTCCAAAGTATAAGCCCAACGTTTTCGCTTTTCCGTAGGTATATTTCCCATGACGTCACCTCCCCTGCTGTGGGTATGCCTCGTTTTGATTCAGCAACATAGAAAATGTCCCGGAACACATTGTACACTGACCTGTCTCGGATGGCCCTTCCGAAAGAGTACTCTGACGCATTTACCAAAACTACAACACAGATTACGCCATAATGCGACAGATGAGAGAAATAACAAACTACCAAAGTTCGAGCATCTTGGAATTTACTTGGTGCGGGCTATATTGATCAAACTGACGCGTATCTCAATGTACAAATCGCTACTGTGTCATGAAGGGATGGATGTCGTTATGTGTAAAATAACAACTCTATTTGCAATATAAACTAGAGAACTGTGACAGTCCTGTGCTACGCTGATCTTGCATACAGAGACTGAAATGATCCAGTGACCGTTGAAATAAAATCGAGGTCACTTTTCTGTAAGACTGTCATCATTGTTTGCAATGTCAAAGTCTTCCCTCACTCCCGTTGGAGTCATCATTTTTAGATGGAAAGTGACTGGATATAGACTATTACTAAGATAGAAGCTTAAATGTATGTTTGACCTGTGAGGGTCATTAGAGGTCAAACTTAACATCACCACAAGAAACCCAAGAGATGTAACCCAAAATGTCAGTTTGACCATTCAAGGTCACACAAGTTCAAGATCAACAATACCACAAGAAACACTCAAATGTGTAAGAATTGGCTACGGATAGTACATATGAAACATGAGAGTTTGCTCTATGATTGCTTTCTTTGTAATGTGGAACATATCGATACCGGGAAGTTCAAATGGATCACATCTCTAAGAGACACATTTAACTTATTTGGTTTCAGCAAAATGTGGGAAAATGTCGGTTCGCGCACCAATTTTTTCCCTACTCCGATTTTTGTCAAAACAATTAAAAGACGATTTATCCTTCAGTGGCAAGAAGCAATGAAAGGCAATTCAGCTCCAGACAAAAAACTACGTACTTATGTTAAATTTAAAGAAACATTTGAGTTAGAGAAATATTTATTAGTGATTCGAGATTATGCTTTAAGGAAGGATATTACACGTTTAAGAATAAGTGCACACAATTTGAAAATCGAAACTGGTAGACACAAAAGACCACACAAAATGCCTTTAGAGGAACGATTATGCGATACTTGTAATATACTAGAAGACGAACATCACTTTATAAGCGCTTGTAGAAAATATGAAAAGGAAAGAAGAAATGTATATGGTGCACTAACCGATATTTTCCCAATATTTGATAATTTAGATGACTACGACAAATTTATATTCATTATTAGGCTAGACGATGTGGAAAAAATTACAATAGTTAACAAATATTTCTCCGAGACAATGAATAAGAGGGGAACATTGTGAATATGTATATTCCCCCTCTCTTTTCCCCTCTATTCTTTAGACTATGTACCGTGTGTAAACATCCACAAGTATGTACACTGATATGGTTCTCGAATATATCTATGGTAATTTATTGTTTTGTTGTGTTGCAACGGTATTTGTATTATTTTCTTTCTTCTGTCTTGTGTGTAATGTGATTTGTGGGTATGTTGTGTGATATGAGGTTTTTTTTTTTGTGTGTGTTCTTGTAACTTGTGTTTTCTATTTATATGTGTTGTTTTAACATAATATCATATTTGTAATTTGATGCAGTTAATAAAGTTTATTCATTTATTCATTCACTATAGGTAATTCCCTGTTCGTGTATATATAGTAAACATGGTGCTAGCAGCAACCATTACCGAGGCATAAGCCAATATGTCACAGTTGCTGATATTCCTTTTGTAACAATGCAAACCTGCTCATGTACCTTTGCCAATAATTCTCAATAATGCATTGATAATCAGGAAATGCCAGCATCACCATGCAGTGTAGAAACATAGAGCAGATTGAGTCCAGGTGTAGTCCCACAAAGTTTGAAGAGAATCCAATATGCAGTTTGGGAGATGTCCAAAACGGTGAAAAAACATAAATATTCATAAAGAAGATGAGCCCATGCAAAGCTGGCCTATGATGAACAGGACAAAATGAAGTAGGCCCACCGTGATTGGAAATAGGATTGGAACATTCCCCATTGACTTACACGATTATCAATAGGAATACATGCTTTCACCGAAAGGTATCAGAAGACATACATTCATTAAAATTCAGCAATCCAGAGTATCACCACTAGTGAGCATATTTAACACTCCAAAAGCTATATTTCCACCACGTGTTTGAACAATTTAAGTGACAGTATTGAAGAAGCCGAAAATAGGGAAAACTAAAAAATTTGAGCTAAAAAAATTGAAAAATCACAGCGCCACCTCTTGAAGAAATTAATATTTGGGGGGTCCCCAGAAAGGTTCCTCTGTAATTTTCAAGCAATTGGCTGGGCGGTTTTGGAGATTTTGTTTTAGATTTTGCCACGAATAAACAAAAAATTAAACAAAATCTAAAATCACTAGACCATGGCTATTTGAACATGCTTGGCAGAAAGCCACCTCAGGTTCACACCCACCGAGTTGGAAGTGAATCTGTTCGACGGTTTTGGAGTTATCAAAATGTGAATTTCCATTGCAACTCCCGTTGACTGACATAGTTCTCAAAAAGAATGCATGCACTGGCAGACACATACCTGAATTTAAAAATTCGGTAAAAATCAGGAATCCAGAGTAACAACACCTAGTGAAGAACTTTTTCACACTTTCACAAGCTATATTTGCACCAAGTGTCAGCACAATCTTAGCATCAGTTTTGGAGAAGCCGTACGATGCTTTGACACACAAAAGTTAATAAAAATAGAAAAAAAAATCGCAGTGCCAGCTTTTGACCAACTTATGTTCTAGGGGTTCGCAGAAGTGTCCCCACGCAATTTTGAAGCAATTGGTTTGCTGGTTTCGGAGAAGTTTAAAGATCTGGTCCAAAAATGAACCCACCAAAAAGCATAAAAAATCCCAAAATCACTAGAGCATGACTATTTGAACTGAACAAGCTTGGTAGAAACCCGCTCAATGTATAATCCCAGCAAATTTCAAGTGAATCTGGACAGCGATTTTGGAGAAGTGGGAAATGTAAATTGCGGACGACGGACGGACGACGAATGCCTAGTCATAACATAAGCTCAGCTAACTGACAAGTCAGCTGAGCTAAAAATACTGAAAAAAGTGATAGCTCCAGCTGTCAAACAAATCGAGATCTAGGGGAGTCTAAATGAGTTCCTGTGAATTTTAAAGCAATTGGCTAGCCGCTTCTGGATAATATTTTTTTAGATTTTGCCCCCCACCCCTCCAAAAATGAACATGAAAATTCACAAATATTGAAAAATCACTGAAGCGTGACCATGTAAATAAACTCAAAGAGAGTCAGCTATAGTACATCCCCGATAGGTTTGAAGTGAATATGGCTGAAGGTTTTGGGGATGTCAAAGTGTGATTTACCATTGCATTTTCCATTGACTTGAATAGTTATCAATGGGAATGTGTGCAGCAATGGGCTCAAATTGAAAGATTCGTTGAAGATCTGGGTTCTGTGTAATCTTCATTTGGCTGTAAGCTTTCTATGACCCTCCCAGAAGGTACAGTTGTACTTAGTTTCAGCACAAACCGACCAGTGTTTCTGGATAAGAAGTCAAAAATTGTTTTAACATACAAAAATTCCTTAAAAAAAAAGAAAAAGAAAAAGAAATATCTCAACGTCACGTTTTGAAAAAATATAAGGTCTAAGGGTCCCCATGCGGTTTTAAAGCTATCAGCCGAGCGGTTTTGGAAGAGAATTAACACTTGTTGCCAAAAATTTAACCATTTGAACAAATTGTGCAAAGATCTACCCAAGGTACATCCCCAGTAAACTTGAAGGGCATCTGAATAGCGGTTTGGAGAAAAAGTCGGAAATGTCAATTGGCATTCAGATCTTATGGACGATGGTGGTGGTGGTGGTGCTGATTGTATTCCGCATGTGTGTTTCTGTAACTCTGAGACATTCTCCCCAGAACTCACCACGGAAAGCTTTTGATGAAGTCCAAAAACCTGACAGGGTACGGGTTAAGAAAAGCTGCTAACGTAATGTACTTCCCTCTTCGGGTACTATTGCTGACTATTACATTCATAGATTCACAGACTAAAAATTAATAAAGCAAAAAATTTCAAAAGTATATAAAACGTAAAGATTTCAAATCGGAATGAAGTTAAAACGTTGGGAGCTGATTATATAATAAACATTCAGACTTGTGAAAAATATGTGCAATATCAAAGACTACACAAATGTACCGAAGTAACGTTGCGCATGATCAGTAAATTTCTGGGTTTTTTAAAACCTCAAATGACTTGTCACTCAGGTGAGGTTCGGGGTTGCGTGGTGATCCGTCTTCAGTTCATATTTCACATTTTTGACTTCCCCAAAGCCACTGACAATATTCTATTAAGACTTGGTGGGGATGTACTTTGCGTGGGTCTCTACCAGGTTTGTTCAAATAGTCATGCTCTGTTGAATTTAGGATTTCACCAGCATTAAAGAAATGCCGAAAATATATATTTTATGTTTAGAACGAGCGGGACTTGAACGTGTAACCTTTGGCACCAGTCGCCGAGCTGAAATGGGAAACGCACAAAACCACTCGACCAAATCCCCATTCTCAAAAAGAATGGTTCAATGGAGATAGTTATGTGCGAGTGCCATATCAACACAGTTATGCAGTATAAGTATGTTATATTTGGAAAGCCTCTTGAATATAGATGTATCCCTGTTTAAATAATTTCAGCCTTCCGTAATCCTAAAGCAAAAATAAGATATTTCTGATCTGTTTTTAAGTCATATTGGTCAAGATTAAAATTTTGAGAATTAAAAAAAAATGCAAAAAATTATTTTGACATTTTGTTGCCATATACCCGCTGAACACCCTTTAGTTTATTTGGGCTAATACAGCTTATGTCAAAACTCTGCAGAAGAACGTGTGCAATATGGCCAATAATACTTTCATATGACATGAAACTTTATTGGCTATACTTTAACACATGAAAAGGCGTTCTGCCAAATAAAATACAACACAACAGATATAAAAATACGTGTACACACAAGACACGAGCTGAGCAAAATATTTAACACACGTGAACAAAACAAAAACAAACAAACAAAAGAAGAAGAAATTACAACAATTGTCATCTTCCTCCCCTGCAACCATTAATACAAATTGAAAAAGGGGGGTACGTAACTTACTATACTATGGATTTGTTGGTTTAGTGTGATTAGATGCTACAGGTATGATAGTCTAAACATTTACCAAATTATAAAGAATTTCCTCGGATAATGAGACATTTTGACAAATATTGCTCCACTGATTTAATAATTTCAAAGTCTCCTAATTGCATCAATATGGTAAGTAGCTCATTAAGCCGAAAATTTGCCAAATCACCAAATATATTTTTCAATTTATCAAATAAAACATTTCTGGGCTCGTTGTATCTTTCGCAGATCATCAAAAATGGGATTCGTCTACAACAGTATTACAAATGCTACATTTTTTTTATTCAGTGGAACCTTTTGAGGGCGTCTATGTCTGCCTGTTGCTATATATAAATTATGCGCACTAATAAGGAGTTTGTCATATTTCTACGAATTTCAAAATTTCGCATTACATTAAAAATATCTCTCAAACTTTAATTCCTTTTTAAATTTTGTGTATGTTCTTAATTTTGATTCCTCGTTATCGCAATTTAGAATTTCGTTGTTCCATTGAAGAAGAAATTTATTATAAATGCTCCCTTTTTACATAGAAGTGGGGAAAACCTCTGATGCATTGGCCTGATTGTTCCAAAGTTTATGTAGCCCTGCTTCTTGCAGAATAACTTCACTGAGTTTAACCACATAGATTGATTTTTGTTGGAGAGTTCCACGTTCCACAAATTAGTGTCGTAAAGTAAGGGATTTTCGTCGCGATTTACAATCCGAAACCAGTTTTTACACACAAAATTAATAAATTTCAAGGTTAATGGGGTACTTCCAAGTTCTCCAAACACAGCAACATTACAGACTTTACTGTGAACTCCGAATCAGTATTTTAGAAAACTAATATAGCAGTTTTCAGTTGTATATTTCCAATATCCCTGTATGTTGTCTTGTGTCAGTGATTTTGAGGGAACGATCGTATAAGCTCCCCAAACTTCTGAAGCATATAACAAAATTGGGGCAATAACTTTATCGAACATAGAAAGATACAATTTGAGTGAGGCGCCGCTAGCTCCAAAATTCTTTTCAGTGTACCAACAGCTTTGTTAGCTTTATCACGTAATAATTTCATGGCACCGTCGAAAGATCCACTAGTAGATAATTCAATTCCAAGGTAAACGTATTTTGAAACAACTTCTAACTGAGTGTTATCCAGAAAAAACGTCTTTTTAATCTTTTTACCCGTCTTATTAAAAATCATAATTTTTGTTTTCTGAATATTAATGCTCAATTTCCAGTCTTTACAATATTCGTTTGAAAAATCTTAACTGTTTTGCAACCCTCGCTCGCTTTCAGATAATAGAATTGAATCATCGGCATAAAGGAGACAGTTAACTGTTTTTCGCTCAAAATCACTGGATCACGGTTTGTACCGAATTTATCAGGCAGATCATTTATAAATAAATTAAATAGTGTCGGACTTAGTACACAACCTTGCTTGACACGTCTTCTCAATAGTATTTCATCGGATAAACCTGTAGTGAATTTGATTTGTACACATGAATCTCTACATATCTTGAATGATTCTAAATATGGGTCCATCGATACCATAATTAAATAGTTTATAGAGCAGTCCTTCATGCCAAACAGTATCAAAAGCTTTTTTTAAAATCGACGAAACGTGCATACAAAAAATATTTTTCCCCAGCGATTTGGTATACTTATCAATTAAATGTATATAGGTTAGATAGTGGCAGGTAAGCTCATGGAGAGTAAAGAGTTTGGACTGCGGAATAGGGTAATGACCACCAGGAAGTGGTTCTTGACAAAAAGACACAAACACGATATACAATTTCCCTATTCTTCACAAGTGTCTATGTTTATTCAACGAATGCCTTATATAGTTTAAATTTTGTTCAGATGAAAAACGGATGGATTGTTCACTTTTCCAAACACTTTTGACATGTTGGCATCAGCGGTTTTCAATATACGGACCTGAAACTGCAGACGTTACTAAAGTATCTTCACAGGTAACATATAGTACATTTTTGGCATTTCCTTAATGCTGGGGGATTTAAGTCCCCAATTCTGGTTTAAATGCCGAGTCAGTGCATATACTGCATAACCGTGTTCATATAACACTCGCACATAACTACCTCCATTTCAGCTAGGCGACTGGCGCCAAAGGTTGCACGTTCGAGTCTCGCTCGTTCCAAACATAAAATATTACCAGGAAAGCAACAGCTCTTGTCTCAGCGCGTTATCCTGGTTATGGGCGCATTGCAGCAAAGTGGATCGGTTTCAAAGAGGGATATTTTTAAAGAGTTTATGACCAAACTGAACACAAGTATACATACAGAAAAATAAATTTTCAAATCATGCGAGCATGACGAGTTTAAGACCTTTTGTAGAAAACTACCCAAGGTACATCTCCGCCAAGTTGGAGGTGAATCTGTTTGAGTAGAAGTCATTGCCGATTGATTTGCATAGAAATCAAGAGAGTGTATGCATTTAGCAACCAAATTGAAAAAAAAAATCGTTTAAAATTAGGGATCTAGAGCATAGCTACCCGGTGAAAAACTTTGTCTGATCCTCCCAAATTTTACATTTCTACCGAGTTTTACGACAATCATGGCTTGGGAGAAGTCAAAAATAGAAAACATGTAGAAATCGTTAAAAAAAAGAGAAAAATGTGTCCCCATGCAATTTTGAAGCAATTGACTAAAGGGTTTCAAAGAAGATATCTTCAGATTTTGCCAAAAAAAATAAACAAAAATAAATGAACTAAAATAATGAAAATAACTATAAAATCCAAAAATCATCGATGCGTAGCCATTTGAACAAACTTTGTACAGACCTACCCCAAAAAAGTTCCCCACCACATTTGAAGGGGATCCAGCCAACGAGTTCGGAGAAGTCGAAAATGTGAACGTGTAGGGACAACCAAGACGGCGCGATGACAGATGGATTGACAAGTCAGCTGAGCTATAAAATCAATTTAAGAACATAGGTTTTTCTCATGCAAAGGTACAATAGTTGTGTGAATGTCCCTGTATGATTGAAATTCACCTAGGACTGATACTTTCCGCTCACTATTTTGGCAGATTTGTTCTCGAATATCTCATTATAGAAAAAAACCCTGGCATTCTGACCGATTGATAGTTAACTTGCAGGTACCCATCATGCTTTGGTGGAATAAAAATATATAAGTACATGAACTTCAATATGAATATGTGTTATTGATACACAGGCATACAAATAAATTCACCTGCAAAGATATCCTTTGCTCCTCCAGAGACTCACAGGGAGATAAAAAGGCCAAGAAGTAAATTGTCCTGCGCCGAACTTTCCTTTCACTACACCCGACCCCCAGAAAGAGGAGGACAAGGAGAACGAGAAGGAGAAGGAGAAGAAGAGGGAGAGGAAACAAGAGGAGAAGGAGAAGCAGAAGGAGAAACAGAAGGGGAAGAAGCAGAATGATATTAATAAGAAGAAGATAAGTCACATCATGCATAGGGAGAAGCAGAAGAAGTAGTAGTTTTAGAAGAAGAGGAAGAAGAAGAGTTTTTTTTGGGGGGGGGTGTATTTGCAGAAGGTGTATATTATTCCTTTAACCATGGATTGAAAAAAATCTGTATTCAAACTAAATGTTGTAGGTTTGCACTTGAACTGTTGAACGAGTATAATCCCAATCATTAAAACAGTTCGCCCGAAAAGCATAGAGCTCTTTTTACCCAATAATATACAGAGGCAAGTTACTGGCCCAAACCCTATGGATATATATGAAGTAACGCACGTCCTGTTTTATTAACACTGTCTTGTCAATGTCGACAAAAGTCGATGCTCTCTGAATTGACATAACGATACTACATTTCCATTGTTGGTAAAGCGGCCTTTCCTTCCAGTGCCAGCCAGTTACTGTCGCATAGACAACGCCAGTCGTCCCGCTCTACGGCTTGCACGGCCAAGTTTTGGCGCACTGCGCCCAAAGCGCGCCCACAGCAGCTGATGACTGTCAAAGCTTTAAGATAAAATAGTTAGATATAATGTGTTACAGATATGCCCCGGTTATACATTTAGTTGTCCCTGTCGTCTCTCATAATTGAACAGAGGGTTTTATGTTCCATCCATTTTCCCCACTTTATGTACCACATGTTAAACTTAAATATACGACCTTAAATTACACAGCTCAGGTGTCAGCTGGCACTGTTTGCAATATACGTTTAATTTGTCAAGACAGGTTAATTGAATTTTTCTGTATAACCATTTAATTGATGAATCCGCTTGTTATAGCACAACGGGATAGCCTCCATGTGATTTGTCGGGATCGGGCAAGCCACGTGATTATTCGTGTAGCGTACATTGTATTTGCAGCTTGGCAAAGGGCATACGGTAATAGAGAACCGAACTTGTTTGGATTTACACGCAACTTTTATTCTCTTCAGGGATGGTGCCCAAAACGTACTTGGATACCTGGAATTTGTGGATTATGAGGCTTTATGCCCATAACTTGCTGGAAAGTTTGCTGAATATGCACTGAGGATTTTATGTTAGATGCAAGTACTTTTTATGATACGCACACATTCCATACCAGGTTAGATTCTATATCCTTTTGCAGGTCGGTTCAGCTGCCCATGGGACTTTGAATGCTGTTCTGTGAATGCCTGGACCTTTAACGACTCTAAATACATGCGACTGTGTTTGAAGACAACAAACTGTAGAGCTTGATAAAGTACTACTTACTAATAAAAAGACAGCTAAGGTATATATTTTGGGTTAGTATAATCATGAACTATAGATACGTGCAAAGATCAGTCACTGTCCTTGTCTAATTGTTAAATAAACACAGCGATAATGAAATGGTCGGGTTTTATGCTGCTTTCGTCTTATTCTTGTATCAAACAAATGATAAAACTGTAAAAATGGTTTTGTTTGATACCTAATAATATTATCCCAAGAGGTTTGCATTATACTTTTTGGACATCTTGTGTAGTCTAGGAAATATAGCTTTGTAAAGTGGAAAAAATCCAAGTTTCTCGTGCTTTTCTTTGACAAGGTAGATTTTTCAACTTTGCACTCAAGTATAAGAGCACTGTGCTCTCCTATTAATGCTCAGCCGGGCTCTGTGTCCATGCAGACGTGCTTGATTTGGACGTTTTGACAAATTGGAATAAATGATACAGGACGGACTTGTCAGTCTTTTTTCTGTTATTTTTGGTAGCTATATAGCATTCTGAGTACACTTATGTATAGTGTACTTATGTTGAAGTAGGCCCAGATGTCTGTAAAGAATTGAGAAAAAAGCCATGTGCCACATATGCATGCAAGGCAGATTTACCTTTTGGTCTTCAGGTTTCACGAAATAATTCATTGTACTACGGTAGAGGGAAATTAATCAGTTAACGCTATTATTTCGCAGAGTTCCATCAGGTAATTTTGATTGAGCGTAAAGATGCATTCAAAAGTAACGTAACTCTATGGCTTGCCTTGCTTCATGTGCAGCATCACATAACAAATCATCGCAGCACGGTTTTCCCACACTCTCATTTGTCATCGTCATGGAACTATGGTGGCTCAATGGTGCCAACCAAAAGTTTTTTTTATGTATATAAAAATCTCAAAATTACGGGATTTAAAACTCGTAACTACGAGTTAAAATCTGGTAATTACGAATTGAAATCTCGTAATTACGAAATAAATTTTTTTTTGGTTGCCACCATTGAGCTAAGGTGGCTCAATGGGGCCAACCAAAAGGGTTTGTATTTTTTGGTCTTGTAATTACCAGATATGTATCTCGTAATTACAAGATAAAATCTCCAAATTACGAGATTATATCTCCTTCATACTCGATTTTACATTGCAATTACGAGATAAAAAAAGCATCTTGGTTGGCACCATTGAACCACCATATGAAACAGCCACATGAATTAAAATACGCTGTCGGAATTTCGAAGTTGTGGTTTTCTTCGATCAGTAATTGATTTTTTGAAAATCACGTTGCCTAGATGATCTATCGAAAAATCAGGGACATAGAATGATCCTAGGTGAAGTAAAGAGTCTAACATGGCTGAGAGATAGTTACTATTTTTCTCTCACGGGGGATAGTTGTTGGTGTGGAAAATTACCAGTGACCACAGGTCACGAGTAGTTTTCCCACACCAACAACGATCCTTGGTGAGAGAAAAATAATATGCCACGATAAGTAAATAAATAAACAAACAAACAAACAAGTAAATAAATAAACATGAATAACTGGAGGCAAGAAGGGTACACATGTGCAATCCGGGAGCATCAAACAGCAATTGAGAGGTTACTCCTTGGGTGGAACACCAAAATAGTTTGCCTTTTTTCACATGCCAAATAACAAAATTTTGAAGCAGCTCGAACTGTTTCTTTCTCAACTATCATGAGATAAATTTGGACACCTAGGGGATGCAGTTTCGATCAGTTGGGAAGAGTGGTAGTGGTTGTAATGGGGATGGCAAACTTCCTGTCAATTTTGTTTAAATGTGCGTCACCTGCTAAACAAACCAGATTCCATGTTTTCTCCACTCACAAGCGTAGTGAAGATAATGCTGAGCTTCGTCTGCTTTGGAGGCAAGAACGTGCGGGAACTTCTTCAGAATCCCTTGCACATTTCGCTTCCACCTCATATGAACGAGCTCGTCACGCTCCACACCCAGGGAGACACAATGAACGAAAATCCCCTTTAAAATTTCTCACGCAAGTTTAGATGGATATTTTTTTAGCCCACTCCCAGTTTCTACAGCTTAACTACATCAGTGTCTATTTTATTATACTTTAATGTATGATAATGCCTCTATTTTGTACAATGATCAAGTCAAATTGATATGATTTCAATGAGTTTTATGCTTATTTTTTGCAATTTTCGTACTCATTCATGGCAATAAATTAGAAAAAGAAAACAATTTAACATATATTTAAAAAGTTTACTATTTGGCCTTAAACAACACTTAGATCATCTTTAAGCTAATTCCGACTCCAGACCAGGCAGACAGATGAAAACAACACAAAGCAAATAATGCAAAACAAAAATACGAAATAAAATAAAGTGTGGAGGGTTTTGGAAATTTTGAATTCGGAACCACAAAATACGAAAGACGAACAAGGAATGAACAACAGAAAGACAAAAAATAACATCGACGTGGAAAACTTGAAACAAACAAATAAGCATCAGGACAAAACTACGGATTTTGAAAACTGGAAGAGCCACCCTCAAGCTCCCATTACGCTGTACAAACAAGAGGACTGTGACAGTCCTGTGCTCAGCTGACTAACTTACCCTACGATGTTGGAAATGAGGTCAAGGTCATTGACCTATTTTGAATCTAACTTTCATAGAGGGCCATCCCAATGTGCAAGATCAAAGTCACAGTACAAATACTTCTCAGGTTATCATGTCACCATTAAAATCCATGTTAGTGGCCCTCTGACCTTGAGAATGAGGTCAAGGTCACTAATGTACAGTTTCAATCTTTCCTAAATAGAGGACCACCAACAAGTTCAACATCAAGGTCTTACCTTCCACAGTTTTCAAGTTACAAAATGAAAATAACATTCATGTAAGTGTCTGGGTCCTAGTGACCTTAGGAATGAGGTAAAGGTCACCCATGCACTGTCTAAGTATGGCTTTTGCTCAGGACATCCATCATTTTCAACATCAAGGTCCAAGTTGAAATAGCTCTTAACTTGTCAGGTGAACAGTATAACTTGAGCAAGTGGCCCTATTGCCTTGGGAATGAGGTCAAAGTCACTCGTCTACTGTCTCAGTCTGGCCCTTATTAAGGACAACTACCATGTGCGATATGAATGTCCTACCCTTAATAGTTCTCAAGTTACCCTAGAAACGTTGAATTTCATGCAACTCACCTTGTGACCTTGGAAATGAGATCAAGGTCACTCATCTACTGTACAGGTATCACCCGCATACCGAGGAGTGTCCCTATGCAATTTCAAAGCAATTGGCTGAGTATATACAAGGATCTAGACTTTGAAGATTTGGCCAAAAATGAACAAAAAATCATTAAAAAAATCAAAAAATCATTGGGCTGTGACTATTTGAACAAACTTGGTAGGTACCCACCCAAGGAACACCCCCGACAAGTTTAAAGTGAATCTAGCTGAAGGTTTCGCAGAGGTCAAAAATTGACAATTAGCATTGCAAACCCTAATGACTTTGCAATCCCCACTGACTTGCATGGTAATCAATAGGCATGTAAAATCAAGAAGGAAAATTCCTTAAAAAAAACCCAAATCACTGGACCGTGAACATTTGAATAAATTTGCTAGAAACCCACCCAACACACATCCCCACCAAGTTTGAAGTGAATCTGGTTAACGGTTTTGAGATGAGGTTGAAAATTTAAACTATCATTGCAAGTCCCATTGATTTACATAGTAAACAATGGGAATGTTTGCATTGACCAACAAGAACCCGAATTGAAAAATTCGTTAAAAATCAGGGATCCACTGCAATGCCACCTGGTGAACAACCTTGTGTGACCCTCCCACAAGGTCCCCAGACGTGTCCCTATTCAATTTCAAAGTAATTGGCAACGCAGTTTCGGAGAAGATTTTTTAAGATTTTCCCCCCAAAATGAACAAAATAATCAATTAAAAATTCAAAAATTAATGGACCACGACCATTTGAATAAACTTGGTAGAGACCTACTCAAGACACATCCCCACCAAGTTTGAAGTGAATCTGGTTAACGGTTCTGGTGATGAGGTCGAAAATAAATGTGAATTACTATTGCAATTCCTATTGACTTATATTGTAAACAATAGGAATGTATGGACTGACCAACAAGTACCCGAATTGAAAAATTCGTTAAAAATCAGAGATCCACAGGAACGCCACCTGATGAACAGCCTTGTGTGGCCCTTCCACAAAGAACATATCCACTAAGTTTCAGCACAATTTGAGAGATTGTGTTGGAGAAGAAGTCGAAAATAGCAAAAACGTACCAAAATTCATAAAAAATAGAAAAAAAAATTGCAGCGTCAACTGTTACACAACGTAAGGTCTGCGGGTCCCCAGAAGTGTCCCTATACAATGTCAGAGTAATTGGCAAGGCGGTTTCGGAGAAGAAGATTTTTTAAGATGTCCCCCCAAAATGAACAAAAAAATTTATTGAAAATCCAAAAATCACTGGATCATGACCATTTGAACAAACTTGGTAGAAATCCACCCAAGGTGCATTGCCACCACGTTTGAAGTCAATCTGGATGACGGTTTTGGAGAAAAAGTCAAAAATGTGAATTAGCTTTAGAATGTCCATTGACTTACATAGTAATCAATAGGAAAGCTGCATTGACCGACAAGTACCTGAATTGAAAAAAGTCGTTAAAAATCAGGAATCCATAGCAGTGCCACCTAGTGAACAACTTTGTTTTACCCTTCTTCAAGAAACATATCCACCAAGTTTCAGCTTAATCTGAGTGACAGTTCTGGAGAAGAAGACGAAAATGGCAAAAACACACAAAAAAAATCATAAAAAAAATGAAAAATAAATCGCAGCGGCTTCTGGTGAACAAATTGAAAACTAGAAGTCCCGGAAAGTGTCCCTGTGGGATATCAAAGCAATTGGGTGAGCTGTTTCGGAGAAGAAGATTTTTTAAGACTTGCCCGAAGAATGAAAAAAAAAAATTGATAAAAATCCAACAATCACTGGACCACAACCATTTAATCAAACTTGGTAAGACCCACCCAAGCCATATCCCCACCAACTTTGAAGTGGATCTGGCTGACGGTTTCAGAGAAGAAGTCGAAAATGTGAATTGTTGACGCCGGATGGACGACGACGACGACTTACAAGTCAGCTGGCAAAATAATGCTGGTGGTACACATTTTGACAGAAAGACCTTGACGACCACAAATTGATATCGATATCAGGGCTTTAAAATCCTAGGAAATTTCACTGGTATTGGTCATAAGGTAAACGTAGAGGTGATGATGTTGCCCATAGTAAATTATTGTACAAGATATTTTATTTTTAGTCTTTTCTTTGTCAATCGGTATTTGTGGGTTTTGGATTTTATCTAATTCGAAGATCTTGTTAAAACCGTTGAATGCTACAGATACCATTTACCTTATAAGCAGATTTTATCTGTGAATTTCTCCACCTCATACAAAACTATTCCTCATTCCGATTTTAGAGAATGTCTCAAGTTACTCAGATATAAAACATATGCAAAAATAACTTTCAACGAATGACCATATCTCACAAAGATGCCCATTTCAGTTATGGCCATTATGCATTTGATTATGATCAGTTTATCAAGTTTTTTGATGGATAATACATATGTAAATTTTGGAGATTCCATCTTTAGACAGACAATTGGTACTCCAATGAACACAACTTGTGCACCTCTTATGAACAATTTGTATTTATATTACTATGAGTACATGTTTTTGCTAAAGCTTTCAACACAAAAGAAATGTCATGACAAATGTTTCGAGTTGCTATTTAGATATATTGATGATTTATTAGGCATCAACAGTAAATACTTTTGAGAATATATTTCAGGAATATGCACTGGTGGTGTGGGATTAAAGAAAACTACAGAGAATGACATGGGGTGTAGATTTCCAGATATAATGGTGCATAATGATAAAAGTGAATTAATGTTTAAGTTATATGACAAACGTGATGATTTTGACTTTAACATATATTACCCTTACATGGATAGCAATGTTCACTTGGGCCAGCTAATGGTGTCTGTGTGTCAAGATTTATTGCCTTTGCCAGAGTATGCACCGAGTCTGACAACTTTGACTATCGTTCTTCAATTTCAAAATCTTATGAAACAGTGATTTTCAAAAATGAAGTTGAAGCGATCGTTTTTGAAGTTTCTGGGTAAATATGGAAATTTATTATGCAGATATTGGGTGGATTTGGGATGTTATAATGAATATATAAAATTGATAATTACAACTGACGTTTTATACAATGCGTGTATGTGGCTAGATATTAAAGTTGAAAGTTGCTTGCATCAAATTGATTTAAACTATCTCTAACTAGTTGGCAGCCGTCTCAAGGCAGGACAGAGATAGTTTCCTTTATATTGCGTTTCAAATTCATTCGCTGTTATAAAAGTGAGACTAAATTGTTGTTATGTCGAGCTTGGACTTAAACATGTGGACTTTGCTTGTTTGATGGCTGACGGGTTTTGATCATGTGTAGGTTCTTGTTTGCTCTGATTTCGGTACAGTTTCCCTGGCAATGTTGAAAACTATTTTCCGCTTCAATTTTTCATGACAGTTCTTGTTAATCGTTGTCAATATGACATCGCATAATCTCTAGCTGTTTAATGAATGATGTATTGTTTAGTGGATATTGAAGTCTGCCTGGTATATCTGGTGATGTTCATGTTGATGGACTCGTCAAAATTTGGACGGTTTTCGACTTGCACTTAATTGAAAACTGTTATATTGACACGTAGTGGTCTCACACTACTATCCGCTTGTCATTGTCATATATGTAGTTTACTTTTAATTTCTTATTTGTAGTCTCATTCTTTATATTGTGTATTGTATGTATATGGTATTGTATGTGTATGTACTTGGCCCCGTAGAAGAACAGAGCTTTGCTCTGAAAGGGCGTCCCAGTATTAATATATTCATACATAAAAAAAGTTTCAGTTTGAGACAAGCTTCAAAATCGAAAAATGTCGCACACACTCGTTTTCCTATTTATGCAGTTATGACATCAGTTGTTCGTTTCGTTGTCATTGGCATAATGTTACAAAACACTAAATGTTATTTTTAAAGCTTGTGTGATTTCGTGGACAAACTTTTGCAAATAATTTTTGGGTCATATTTTACGATCGATGGACAATTTTAAATAATAAAGCAAACTATTTTTACTATGTGGTTATTTAGAATATATCTCCGGAAAAAAGAGGGAAAAGGGTAACGTTTACATGGACCTTCTGTCAACATATATGCACTATACACGTTTTTTCCAACTGTGTGTGTGTGTGTGTGTGTGTGTGTGTGTGTGTGTGTGCTTGTGTGTGTGTGTTTGGGAACGTAACTTAGCGTAGTTTTTTCTAATTGCTGAGTGCATCATATGGTCTACTTTCTTCAGGGACAGGTTAGAGCAATGCCTGCTCTGCATTATATCTCACAGTTGCTAATTTTCCATCGAGGGTGGGTGGGTACTTATTAGGGATGCAATCGTTTAATGTTTTCTCCGCACTACCAGTACTATTCTGAAAATGACCGAAGTGTTTCAGAGAAACAAAGGTACCGTAATATTCTAGAGCTCTTTCGATAATCATATTGTAGTTTTGATGTGTTAGGGCATTTATATTGTTCTGTATGATTTCGTTGTAAATTTGTGTTTGCCTATGACTTCCCCTATATTGGAAACAAGCACGAGCAGATAATTGCTTTAATCAAATATTATGTGTACTTCAGTGAATGTTTGTCGTGAGAGAAACCCTACCCTACGAATGATTAACTGTTTTACCGCCAGGTGTCGCTTTCAACTGGTTGCTGCACAAAGTTCTTATTTGGAAACTGATGTGCCTCTGAGCGTCGAAGAAAGAAGCTGTTGACCAACTGAAGGGCTCTCCTGTTATACTTCCAGTTGAAACTGTTGATACATTTGAAAACACATATTAGAGCTAAAGCAAGACAACGGGAAATGTTGGTCGATCTGAACCCTTCTGTCTGGATACGTGTCAGTGTCAGTGGTAATGTGTGATGCATGATGCGCATAACTCAGGAATGAAAATATTTTTTGTGCAAAACTCTGAAATGAACCACAAAACTCTGAAATTTAAATGTCTAACCACAACAATACTAAAATATTAACACAAACAACCCTCTGCAAATCAGCTGATAACCCCCCCCCCCCCACACACACACACAAAAGCGATAGATAAAATGGAGCTTGTCGCCAGCTGGTGGCGCAGCCGATAAACTGACCCCTGGTATCTGCCAGCTGCGGGTGAAAGCCCTAAGTGAGAAACAAAGCCTGATTCATTCATTGCTTGAAAATATCACGCAATACAGGAAGTAAGTGCTGCTACCATGTACAATAGTGTATCTGATATGCCCTGTTGGATATTTCCGAGGATTGGAGCAACTTTAAATAAATAAATAAATGAATGAATGAATGATTGAATGAATAAATAAATGAATGAATAAATAAATAAATAAATAAATAGATAAATAAATAAATAAATAAATAAATAAATTAATTAATTAACTGATTAATTTATTGTGTATGCTTTTGTTTTTACGTATAATGGCGCATATTTACAAGAACTATAATTTACACCACTTAGTTCACTTGTCCGTAATATAAATCATGCATGAGGTGAATGTTCTGGTTTGTCTCTCCCGTAATACACTTTACCAGCAGGATCTAGAAATAAATTTGGGAAAATGCCCGCGCCCCTGTGCGATTTCCTACGTGAAAAAACCTTCTATGTGTATCCACCGTGTTTTTCGTACAAGGCATGCGCACAGGACTTGCAAGCGAATGGTAGAATAAAATGGCTTGTGTCTCAACGCTAACAGAATTCGTTCTTTTTACGTCTGAAATGACTGAAAACATTGCAAATTCTCCTGGTTATAATTTAGACTGATCCAACAACTTTTCGTTGTACGTGTTCAGCAGTAGGTGTCCAACCGAACAATTCTAAAATAGCGGAGCCACCTGTTTACAATAAATGTCTAGGGATCCCAAGAAGTGTCGACATTTAATTTCAAAACAATTGAAAGCGGTTTTGGAACACATTTTTGAAGATTATGCGAAAAATTTAAAGACCTAAAAAAAATTTAAAAAGTCACTGGACCATGACAATTAGAACAAACAAGCCAGAGAACCTCACCCCTCACCCCCAACGTACATTCCCAGCAGGTTTGAAGTGACACCCCCCCCCCCAACATACATTCCCACCAAGTTTGAAATGAATCTGGTTGGCGTTTCTGATAAGAAATAAAAAAATTAAATTGTTGACGAACGGACCAACGGATCACCATAAGATTAGCTCAGCTGACTTTTCAGTCAGCTGAGATAAAACTCAAAAAATCAATGGAGCGTAGTTATTTGTCGAAACTAAGTAGAGACCCATCTTTGGTACATTCCAGCCAATTTTGAAGTAAAGCTGGATGACGATTTTGGAGAAGAAGTAAAAAAAATTGTGAATCGCCATTGCAATCCCCATTGACTTAGTACATAGTAATCAACAGAAATGCATGCATTTACAAGTCCCTGAATTGAATTCGTTAAAAATAAGCAGTTTGCAACATCACAACATACTGAATCACTTTGTTTGACCCTTCCACGAGGTACATTTCCATCAAGTTTCAGCAAAAATAAAAAACTCACAAACATCGCAAAAAAAAAAAAAAAAGCAAAAAAAAAAAAAGAAAATTAAAGTCTGGGGGTCACCTGAAGCATCCCAATGCAAGTTCGAAGCGATAGGATAGGTCACAATCAGCAATTATCTGTGTATTCAGCTGCATACACAATCCAATACACTCAATTCTTCAGGGCTAGAGATGTGTATTCCCATTGGATTACATATTAGATCAATCTCAAATTGAAAGACTACTTTTAAGGCTGCAAGAATAAAATTTATGTGACCATTTTAGCTATGTATGTCATTTTACCACACAAATTTTTCTGTTGCTGCAATGTGTGGTTTAAAGTTATTGAGCTGTAAATTACGATGAAAAGTAATGGGAGTACACAACTCTAGCCCCGAATGACTGAAATGCCTTATGCAGGACAGCAGTAGAAGCTTCTGTTCTTTCTCTTCCCTATTGGCCAAGTGATTTTGATGAAGATTTTGTAAAAAAGGGTTTACCAAAAAAAAAAAAAAAAATGAACTCAAAAGTTCATCAAAAATTTAGGAAGCTTTGGAGCGTGACTACTTGAATAAATTTAATATTCGAGTTTGAAGTGAATCTGGCCGACGGTTTTGGAGAAGTCGAAAATGTCAATGGTGGATGACGAATGGCCGATGGACGGACGTAAGGACGGACGGACGTCTCCCAGAAACTGAATGTTTCCATACACAAATCTTTACTATGCTCTATTAATGGTTAAAGTGCAGTGAAGATGTTAAACTCTTCTTCTACTGCATATATGACAAAGACAAGGGAAGACCAGAGTATAGGATTATGTAATGTTATCATGAAGTACAACCTACTAGTTCTGACTTGAAAGGGCCAAGGAATTCCTAGATGAGCTTAAGTGTACTTTATTGGCCAAACTCTCGCCCTAAGCACAAAACAGCATATGCAGGATATCATTCGAAACCTATCACACATCACAAAGGTACTTTCTAACGAGATCCTGTGAAGATGATTTGTATTTTCTGGTCATGCCTCTTAAAGCATTTGCTCGTAGATTTTTTATTTTCACATTATTGTAAGCTTTACGGATGTTTCTCCACCACTGCTTCGACACGTTCGACAAAATCTTGCGTGAGTGTTGTGTTTCTACCAGTGTGCACTATTTGGCCAATACAGACTCCATACACTGGTTTTTCCTGGAATTTTTCCTCTCAAGCCTGGGTAAAAAATAACTATATAATAAAACGTAGGGACGATGACCATGAGATAATTTCAGCATACTTGTCACTCAGCTGAGCTAAAAAAAAGCGTACAGAATTCTAATTAAGTTGCCCAAATCTTCGGAAATACCCTATAGGGCTTGTCAAACACTATTTAGCAGCACTTGCTTTTCGTGTCACACATTTTCAACCAATTAATGAAACAGATTTTGTTTATCCATCAAGGTCATCTCCCGCAACAGGTAGATGGTAGTGGGAAGTTATCTACTGCGCCACTTGCAGGCGACAGACTCTATTTTACATACCTTTTCGGATCAGCTTCGTTTTAAGTATGGTTCAACTGTGGGTACACATCGTTGCTGCACAAGATTAGTTTTACATCAAACTCTACACGCTGTATAACTTCACCGTGATTTTATGTCTACACAGATGTATGCTGGTTCCATCACGGAGATATATACAACTTGCCATGGTGACTCTGGCCAGTCCAAGTAAGTACAGGTACCCAGGGCAATGTTTGAAGCCATGCACTTTGTATCCTGCAATAAAGCCAACTACATTTGAAGCTGTTGTTGCTTTTTCGCTATTAGGTAATTATTGTCCCTGCATTTCATGGCGAATATTTCTCATTGAAATAAGAAATGAGTTATTTGTACGTCTTTCATATTACCGCTGTCATCAGCACATATCCAAGCAAATTGGTTGATATCGACCGACACTTTCAATCTATCGTGCTTTTTCTTTGATGTACGTTTTCAAATTGACGAACGACTTCAATTAAATGTACGACAGGAAATCCCTTGGCCAACAGCTTCTTTCCCCAACACCAGCCATAGGCATATCCATTTTTTTCAAAATCCGAACTTTGTGAAGCAATTAGTTGAAAGCGACATCTGGCGGTAAAATAGTTTATCATCAGTCTGGTAGGTTTTGTTACATGTATTCACTGATGCACACTAAACATTTGTGGAAATTTATTATCTGCGCGTGATTGTTTACATTAATAATCTAATCTGATTAGAACCTACCATAAGGGGAAGCCACAAATAACCATAAATGTGCATCGACACCATACAGAACTGTTCGAAAACTCAAACACATTGAAACTACGATAAGATTATGGAAAGCGCTCCAAAAAATTACGCATTTTTGTTTTTCTGAAACACTTAAATTTCAGTCATTTTCAGGATGGGACACACAGTGCGGAGAAAACATAAAATGGTTCCGTCCATGTTTACTAGTATCACCTACGCGCCCCACCCATTTCAGATAGAAAATAAGTAACTATGAGATATAATCGCGCATGGACATTGCTCTAGCCGGTCTTATGGGAACTTAATCATGTGATTTACTTGGCAATTGGAAACATACAAATTTACGGAAATAAGTTACGAGGGCTGGCTGAAAAGTTCTAAGCCTAGCTGTGAAAAGGCGGTGAAAAGTCAATAGTTTTCATTTCTTTCTATACACTGTCTCCTTCCAGGTTGACGCATTTTTGCTAGCGATGCTGCAAGGCCTGGATGCCGGGCAAGAAGAAATTTTATTCGGCCACACGAAAAAAAGTCATTCGCAGTAGAAATGACGTCATCTTTACTAGGAAACTGGCGACCGGCTAGTTCCTTTTTCATTTTGGAAACAGGTAGAAGTCTGAATAAGGTGGGGGGGGGGGGGGGGTCAATGAATTCGAAGCCATCTTCATGGATCGCTGACATGGCAACCACAGATCTGTGAACATGAGCATTGTTTTGGTGGAACATGACTCCTTTAGTAAGCATTCCCAGTCGCTTAACTTTGATAGCTTTACGCAACTGTCTCAGTAGGTCAGCATATCTTTCATTGATAGTCTGGCCTATTTCGAGATAGCCAATCAGCAGAACACCCCTGAATTCCCAAAAGGTTGAAGCCATCACTTTTCCAGCAGAAGGAACCAATTTTTATTTCTTTCTTTAATTTTTTATTTTTTGCAGGGGGGGGGGGGGGGTGTTGATCCCGGATGCTTCCATTGTTTAGACTGAAGTTTGGTTTCTGGTTCAAAGTGATGCATCCAGGTCTCACTCATGGTTACAAATCGGGCCAAAAGTTCCTCGGTATTTGCTTCAAAATGCCATAAATTTTCACGGGACGCCAGGAATCTGACACGTTTCTGATCCGCTATCAAGAGCTTTGGCACCCATCTTGCAGAAACTTTTGTCATTCCCAACTCCACGTTGATAATGCTCTCAGCCTTCTCATGAGAGATGCCCACAACACTGGCAAGATGTCGAGTGGTCAATCGTCGATCAAGCATCACCATGTCATGCACCCGGGTAATGCTTTCGGGAATGGTTGCTGTTGAAGACCTTGCTGGACGTCTGTCATCGTCAAAGCTGTCTCTGCCACGCTTGAATTCCGCAGCCAGCTTCTTAACAGTGGAAAAGAAAGAAACATCATATCCTAAAATGGAGACCATGTCGGCATGTGTCTGTGGTGGAGTTATCTATTTCAGTTCTTGGTACTTGATGACTGCCCTATGGCCAGTTGTGTCCATTTCGGTTGATTTCAATGTGTAGGTTCACAAGATGGTCTGGTAGAAACAAACTAATCACCCTACAGTTGCAGTTCTTCTGTCTATGATTCATTAAATGATTGTATTTGTTGGTGGCAAACGTTTGTTTCAATCCGATTGGGATATCCCACTTAGGCTTAGAACCTTTCAGCCAGCCCTCGTTCACTCCCCCTCCCCCCCCCCAAAAAAAAAAGCAATCCGAGCATGTTTACATGCATAACGTCTCTTTTAAGATAATTTTGTCTGAGAGATTTTTTGCTTTCATGCTCTTGTCAAACAAAAAGTTACAATTCTAAGGATATTAAAACCCTGATATTACCTTGTAATCGTCGAAACCCATTCTGTCAACTGTAATATATGGAATCAACAATATATTTTTTTTCTTTGTTACAGTAAAATAGTTGGTTGATTGTTGTGACATTGGAGCTTGCTTCTTGCGGTTTTTAAATTCAGTATGTCTTTTCCCTGTTTTTATTTTGTTTGTTTGACGTTTCCCACCCCCAAGTGACGTTCTTCATTCATTGTTTCATTCCTTGTTCGTCCTTCATTCTGTGTGGTTGAGATTTCGAAATTCAAAACACTCCAATCCTTTGTTAATTTTCATTTCATTCGTTTGTTTTATTGTTGTGTGGTGTTGTGAACTGTTTGCCCGGTTTGAAGTCGAATTTAGCTTGAAGACGATCAAGCAGTTATACATGGCGCAATTACACATTTTTCAAATTTTTGTTGAAAAGCATCCTTTTTTTATTTATTGCGATTAAATAGTGCGGAGATTGCACAAAACAGGCATAAAACTTGTTGGAAGCATACCAATTTGACAAGTGCATTTGTGCCAAATATACATGCATTATCAAATGTAATAAGCATTGATGCAGTAAACTTGTAGAAAGCTCGGTACGTCTTTTGAAGTTTAAAGTCACGCAAGAAGTTTTTTCAAGCAGAATTACATTCTTTGCGGCCCGTTGGGTCTTGCCTGTGACCAGCTGGGAGCCATTCACTGAAATTGAAAGGCACGAGAAAAAAAACGTCTTATATTCAGAAGAAGCTCAACCACATACTTGCGTCAAAAACAGAACAGGCTCTGCATTATCTTTACTACACTTGTGGAAGTATGCCACCGTTAGTATAATCCGCGCACTCTTCCCATCTGCACGAATGAAAGCAATGCAGAAACTAAAGGTGTCTCTTGGTGTCATCTGGGATCATTGCGCATCCCTGATATGTCGGCAGACCATCTGGACCGTAACAGAAATGATTTAAAGAAGCAACCGTACAATTGAACTAACAAAAATTCCAACGGCGGAATTTCGACAGCGCATTAAAATCTATGGTTGTGTAGTAGCATAACGGGGCTGTTCCATGATAATGGACAACACCACTCCCCACCTCCCCCGACCGAAAACAAACACAACAAGAAAAGAAAAAAAAACAACAAAAAACCCCATAAACAACGACAAAAACAAAACAAAACAAAAACAAAAACAATAAACAAAACAAACAAAACACAAAAAAAACAAAACAAAACAAAACAAAAAAAGAAAGAAAACAAACAAACAAAAAAAAAAAAAAAAACAACAACAACAACAACAAAAAAAAAAAAAAAAAAAAACAACAACCCAACCCACCCAGCCTGAGTGAGTCTGGGAACAGCGTGATATTATGAGCTGTCATGTGACGACGGGTTGGTTCTTTCATTTCAACAGAAGGTAGCGGAGCATAGAACAAGCTTGCAAAAGTCCTGCCTAGCTTCTCATACATAGTCTATATGATGCGATGCACATCGGTAACAGTACAACGATACGACTTCTACATCACACCTCGCATAGCAACCTCCAATATTACATTACATATGAATACCTCTTTGCGCTGCATGAAAGTAGCTGTGTGTGTGGCTGACTAGATTCATCATTTGCATGACAAGAGTGATTAATAACGTCATCTGCTACATAAGGTATATTAAGGATTGCACCATAATTTGAGTAAAGATTGAAAAAGCATATGGCTTTATGACTATAAATAATGCGTGGCATCATGCGTGTACCACCCCTCACTTTGCATAAGAGGATAATATGACTCATCATCAAAGTTAATAGAGGAAGTACTTTGCACAACAAGGATTGCCACTCCCAAATGAAAAAAAATGGCTTCGTACCTATAAATAGCAGGCTCCATGCCTGAACAAGCTATCACCCTATTTTGAAAAGGAGGCTGACTCATCGAGACTGTCATGTTGTCATACCTCCACTTCGCATATGTCTGTAATTCACAACTCTTGCAAAGGCTGAAGTGTTAAACTAATATTTTACATCCATTATGAGTGATGAACTTAAAATTACTATCCCCTTACCTCAGAACCCAAATCCACACAACGTCTTACCAGAGTTTTATATCTTGCCAAACTTAGAAAGTGAACAGTTAAGTCAATTGAAACTAAATAAAGCAAATGGACTGGATCCAGTCATTGTAAATGTTTTGAAGAATTATCCCAATTTCCACGTGCCCCTTTCCATCCTGTTCACCCAATCATTATGAACAGACTCCTTGTCGCAAAATTGGAAGGGCGCCAACGTTACAATTCTTCACAAAAAAGGGCTCAAGGCAGGTAAGCTCCAATCATGGGCCTGTGTCCTTAATGAATCACCTTATAAAACTGCTAGACAGGATCATTTACAATCAGATGCTTGAATCGGTTTTGGATAATGACTTTAGTAATTGTGACCAACATTGATTACAGATTGGTTGTAGATGCAAAACAGTTAAATGATTGTTTATTCGATTATTCTGCTATTATTGATGGAAAATTAGAAACTCTTAATAATTCTTTATTTTCAGGTGTTTGCTACTGTACTTCATACTTGACTGATCCGCAAATTCAAACAATTCGTTGTTTGCGGTAAAGTTTGACATATGGTTACAAGGTTCCTTAAAAGGAAAAGGAAGAAGAACACAAAGGGTAGTGATAAGAGATGGTTTTCAGGTTGGTAAAAGGTAACTACCCGCATTTCTGGGGGTTCTGTCCTGCGGCCGATCCTATTTCTCATATACGTAAATGATATACTAGGTATTATTTCAAGAACCTGCAAACTTTTTTGTTGATGGAATTAAAGTGGACAATTTATTCAAAAGAGAATTGAAAACTTACAAATTGATCTAAATGCATAACGGTTGGTCTGACTCATGGTCGCTTAACTTTAATGTTAAGAAGTGTGTTGTACTTAACATTAAAGGAAAGGAAAAAATGTTTTCCACAATATCAGATGACCTTTTCCCATGGGGACATATCAAAGCATTGTTAAAGCAAAGCAACATGTGATGCTGGACTAGACAACAGAAATACTAACAAGACGCTGGTTAGACAAGCGAAATACAAACAAGACTCCGGTTAGACAAGCGAAATACTTAAAAGACTCATGTTAGACCTGGGCTTCAGGTCGGGGTCAACATATGGAACCTCCCCCCCCCGCATAAAAATATATTAACTCCCTAGAATCAGATGAGGGGAGATGCTTAAAATTCTCTATTAAAGAAAACATTGGATTCCTTAGAGGACCGCAGAACTGTCAGTGACTTGTGTGAAACATACAAAATTCTACATCGTCTAAACAAACTAAACCCAGAAGAAAATTTCACACGTGCTGACAGTTTAAAGAGGCCACATCTTTAAATTAGCCAAAAGTTATTGACACATAGAATGAAGTACCCGAGGATGTGGTATCTGTTCCTACATTGACTCTTTTGAAGACAGGGATCCCAATCTAAATCAATCAATCAATCAATCAATCAATCAATCAATCAATCAATCAATCAATCAATCAATCAATCAATCAATCAATCAATCGATCAATCAATCAAACAATCAGTCAATAATACAAAAATATATATTTCCCTTGCATTATTATGCATGTATATGTGGCATATGGGTTCTTTCTCAATTTTTACAGCCACTCATTTCACGTTTGAAGAAAACATATTCCTTTAATATCAGTACACTGCACAAAACTTAGACTGTCACATTGGCACAATACCAAAAAATCAAAAATACCAGCAAAAGACTGTCAAGTGGTGCTTCTGTTATTTGTCCCAGTTTGTCAAAACGTCAAACTCAAGCACATCTACAGAGACATAAAGCCATACCAAGAATGATCAGCAAAAACACAGAGCTTCTACACTCGAGGGCACCTGCCCAACAACGTTTATGATCTTTCCCGAGGATTAAAGTTCAAGGCAAACAGGAATAACCATTAAAATCCTCATCCAGTCTCAAAGAAATCAGCCCATGCAATTTCAGTTTGCTAAAGAAAATTAATGGATCATAATTAAATATGTACACATAATTTACACCGATTGAATAAATATGCCTTCGTCACATCAGTAGTAGCGGTTCTCTGTGCCACTCAGTTCATGGTAATATGGTCTTTGTGCGATTGTGGTGGACACACGTTCAGCCTCTCTGTCATTTGTGGTGAACGCAGGTTGCCTGCACTGTACAGAACTTCTCTGTAAGCAGGCCAATGCCGGTTTTAAGACTCAAGAGAAAACACAGAACTAGTTCTTTCCCTAAAGCATGTGTAGCAAACTTTTCTATGAATGTGCAGCAGAACCGACTCACAATAAGAACTGTCATGTGTGATGTGTGTATCAAGATATAAGTACCTACCCAGAGCAGCTCAGTCAACTAAAAATCCCCAGTACAGATTCTGGAGGTTTTTCAGCGAATTATGGGTATAAAGTCTTGAAAATTCAAGAACTTTTAAGTATGCAAGCAGGTTTTTGGCACCAGTCCCGATGAGGGTTCAATTCACTTCTGCATCCAAGGGAGTTTGGTTCTCTACTCCATGTTCCCTTTGCTTAGCTGCAAATATGCTGCATCAATAGTCATGTCGTTTTCTCTAATCCTGCCCATATCACGCAGAGGCTCTGCCGTTTTTGGTAAAACAAGGCGTCTGATAAATTGGAAGGTTAGAGAGAAAAATATAACTAAGCTGGCTACACAAACGTTAGTTTGCAAACATAGTGAGCTAAAACCTGATCTTTGTGATTTGATGTCTTGTATTCTGGTAACATATACCTGGGGAGGGCTGTTTGTTCGCTGAGTTGTACGGCGCCTGCTATGTATGCCACAATTACACTCTATGTAATGGACAAGACTATCAATATATCAACAATACATGGCATGAAACAGTTGAGTAAAACTGAAGTTGCGTTACTCCAAAACATGTGCGTAGAGTCTTGGGCAATAACTTACTCCTGCATATTTGGTGGTGATAACAGTTCTATACATTTTTTCTGTGCTGTTTTAATAATTCAAAATTCATAGTGTTTTTATTTTACAGTCCGTGTACATTTACTTTCTTATTTTTTCAATTTGTAGAATACTTTGTTTTTATTATGTGAAAAAGAAGAAGAAGAATAGTGTTTGAAATATGAAATACTATATATTGAAAAAACACGTCCAGCTATGTCTCGCGTCCTTTTGTTTACGTTGAAGAAAGTGAAGCAGAAAACAAGCAAGTACCGGTAACTAAAGAAGAGTTTGCCTCGGTAAATGTCCCCCGAGATGTTAATTGGGAGGCCCTTGAGGGGTCAATTGTGGAATATATTTGTACAATTGCAAACAAAAATCTGAAACTTTGATCCTACGTCTTATGGCGAAGCAGTCAATTACTCCTCTGCATTGTGTTGACATCACTGCCACAGGCTTCCTTCATGTCTAAACCCACAGCCGTCAAGTATAATTGTTCGAGTAGACTGATCAAAAAAATTATGATTTAAATGTTGTTTCAGATCGCAAATAACATTTTTTTTTTTGATGAAATGAGTGTCAGTTTTTTTTTCTTATTGCCAGCTTGGGGTAAATTGAACATTATCAACATATTTTTGAAGGTCAGCTGATAAGAGACAATGGACTGTGGTCTCCTAAAAAGCAACACCTTCAAAACCATTTTAACTCTTTCAGTGCCAGGTTTTAGACTGAGCCAGCAGCTTTCCTCAGCGTCAAGAAAGCTGTTGACCAGGACTTTATCTTTGCAACCAAAGACCTACTTGTACTTGAACTGAATGTCTTTTCACCAGGAATATGAATCCAGCATCCCGTGATAATTGAAGGCAGTTGATCTTAAGTAGTTGGACTTAAGTCGCAGTTGGCATTAAAAGAATTATGCAATGCGCAAGCCAGTGTCTCTAAAGTCAAGCTAGAATGATCTTGAAACAGTTGTCAATCGATATGTCTCAAAGGTGGGGCTCATTTCCGAAGGCACATGTATATATATATATATATATATATATATATATATATATATATATATATATATATATATATATATATATATATATATATATATATATATATATATATATATATATATATAATATATATACATATATATATATACATATATATACATATATATATATATTTATATATATATATAATGCACAGAAAAAATCAAAGAAGAGGGACACAGTGACAGTTCCATTTGCTATCACTTACAACGTATCCAAGAACTCTTAAGAATTTCAGCGAGATTCTTCTCACTGCTCTTTCATTGATACGGAAGCCTCATATGACCACCAAGTTCAGCGTCGAAATTTCAAGTGTAAAATGCAGATATTTAAAGTTTAAACCTCAACATCTCGACTTTAAACTTTCGCAATTTCGAGGGATTTTTATTTCCGAAGTTTGAAGTTTTTGATCCCGGAATTTAGAATTTGATACCTTTAAAATTTGTGACCTTTTTCAATATCACTTGATTGTCCATCAAAAATTTAACTTTAAGGTTGAGCTAATATCGTTTGTACCGTACATTTTTACACGCTGTTTAGCGACTGACCCGTACCACTAGAGCTGCCTACTGCAAAGGGATCAATAACCACAGTGGCTTTGTTTCTTTTTTTTTTCTTTTTTTTTTTTTTTAATTTTGCAATTTTGATTTAACCCACACTAGGATCCTATTTGGACGTCCAGATCAAATTTCACCACATCCCCTGTCTACCAAAATTGTCCTAGCAACTTACCTTTTGGGTCACCGTGACCAAGAAATCGAAAACTTACAATCCTTTCCAGTAAAGCAATTTATATATGGAAAGCTTGGTGTCATCAGCACTTTCTGTCATTATAACATATAAGGTCAGACAATTATTGAAATTTTGTATTTTGTTCTCGCGGTTGTCTCAGCAGCAATAAGGCCTACTAAGACGTTGTTGCATGGAAGTATGACTTGCACTGAAGTTGTGCATCTGATATTCGATTATGGACGTTGATCTGTTTTTCTCCGATCAGTCGGTCATGTATTTGTTTTAAATTACGCGTAACTCGAAAAGTTAACAACAGATTTGAGCGCCAAGGATAGCTGGATTCAGGTGTACAAAAACCTAATATGACTTGCCGTGTCACATTCGAACATCAACGCCATTTTTTCATAAAACATTTGAATGCGCGAAATCTCAGAGACGGTTGGGGCCTTCAAGTCGTCACTCTAGAAGGAATACACTTGTTTACTTTAGTTTTGCACCTGATATTTGATTTGTCACATTAAACTATATTGTCAAGGTCACAACCTCTTCCGTTTTTATTGTAGCCACCTTTGGAACACAATGGGCAACGTTTAAACCTCTTCTAATAAGATTTTTTTTGACGAATTCAATTTGGCGGAAACAATGACCAAGCTATGAATGACACAGTTGGGTCAAAATCTAAAAACTTATCAACATATTTGCCCAATGTTAAATTGGTTGCTTTGTCCAAGTCAAGGCCTAACTACGGAAATTTACATCTCACTTCCAAAGATAAAAATAAAAGTCAAGGTCCCTCGGCAACCTGAAGAACCAAAGTATTTCATTTATCCATAATGTGGTCACCTTTGATCCGATATTAATCGTATAGGGCTCAAAGTGTAGGCATTGTAGGGATGCATATGTTAGTTTTTGACATTTGACACCTAGGTCAAAGGTTGGGATAATTAGATCATCTGATGATTTACATATGGCGGTAACTCGGTCAATTTCCACGCGATTATAATCATGTTGAGCTCAAAAAAAACAAACAAACAAAAAAAAAAAAAACCAAAAAAAACCCCCAAAACAAACAAACAAACAAACAAACAAACAAACAAACAAAAAAAAAAAAAAAAAAAAGAACCCCCCCCCCCCCCCAAAACCCAGATCAAAGGTATAAAATGTCTGATCATGTGAAACATTTACATCTAGCTATAAATACGAGGGGGTGAGATCACCGAAGTGGAAGTGCGGGAGGGGGAGGCTCCTTTTCAGTGATCGCTTGCGGTGTGGCTGTCTTGTTAACTGTTGATCTTGATGTTAAAGATATCAGCTTTGCTAGTCACATACATTCACAGAAATGTACTTTACATAAATAGAATCTGTATTATTTAAAATTCTGGTCTGGATTTGACACAGATTTCGATGATTTACGGTAGTATGGTGTTCTACGTATGTGTGAATTTTGGTGTCTGTGAATCAATAAACATTTATGAAGATACCTGGCTTATAGATACCACAATGGGTATTTTCAATACCCGTGGATACCTATAGCTATTTGAAATAATACATTCGCAGGTAAACGTAAGCATCACGCGACACAGTTTTTTTCTCTTTCTTTCTTTCTTTCCTTCTTTCTTTCTTTCTTTCTTTCTTTCTTTCTTTCTTTCTTTCTTTCTTTCTTTCTTTCTTTCTTTCTTTCTTTCTTTCTTTCTTTCTCTCTCTCTCTCTTTCTCTCTCTCTCTTTCTTTCTTTCTTTCTTTCTTTCTTTCTTTCTTTCTTTCTTTCGGGGGGGGGGGCATTAATGGCTTTGTAATATGTAACTTTGTGAGATGGTTTGGAAACTTTAAATTTTCTATCCCAATGAAAAGTTTAGGTATTGGGTCCCGCTCGTTTCGAACATAAAATGTATAAGAGTGCAATCCAATATAGGGGTTCATCTTTCAAGCAGACAGGGAGAAAAATACGATGCGATTGCATGGAATTTCTGCGTTAACACACAAACAAAACAAGTTAATACTTAAATATTATCGGTGACTAAGCGGCATACCTTCTACATGGTGAAGTAGTAGAAACGAAACAGCTGATGTACACAAAAGTGACGTCATTTAGTAGCTTTGCACACCCTGCAAACAGGAAGTTGATTTCATATTTAAAGCAGTGTTGAAACGGTTTAGAAATGCTTAATCATAAGATATATATAATATATATATATATATATATATATATATATATATATATATATATATATATATATATATATATATATATATATATTCTAATGTTGGACTTTTCGAAAAAAGGTAGGCCAGAAAATGCCTCAGGAAAAAACACATACATGTATAAACTTAACTACCATACATGCGACAAATTAGATAATGAATGTAAGTCTGTCCTTGCGTGTGACAACAAACAGTTTTGTCAAAATTATCAAATTGATAACAATAACAACACCAGCAACAATCCTAATACAAATACTAATACCGCTACTACTAAGTCTACAACTACTATTATACTACTACTACTACTACTACTACTACTACTACTACTACTACTACTACTACTACTACTACTACTACTACTACTACATCTACTACTAATACTACTGCTACTACTATAAATAATGATAATGACAAAGATCACCCCATAAGATAAAGTAAATAAATAATATCTATCTATCTATCTATCTATCTATCTATCTATATATATATATATATATATATATATATATATATATATTACAGACAGACAGTTATAGATAGATTGCTTAAAATTTTAATGAAACAATGAAGAAAAAGAGAGAAAACAAGCAAATGGTTTTAGTGTTTATCACATTTGGCTCTCTTTCACCTTGTTCTCGGTAAATTATGCAAAAAAGAAAAAGGTTTTAACAGAACTAGAAATGTTAATACCTCAACATATTCCCACTTCCTATGTACCTCTGAATTACAACAGTGCTCTGAGATTCAAATTTCTAGTCAAGAGACGACTGACTCAAGTATCAGCATACCTATATGTCTAAAGCAAACGGGAAAGCTGCTGACTTATTATCACACGTAACACTTTCATGGTCAAACCGGTTCAATGGCCGTCTGTTTCAGCCATTCCGTTAATTACAGTCCTTCCTCAAAATATTGTCAATAGAAATTTCGGGAAAAAACAAACCAGGATAGACTGCCAATAGCCAACAGCCTTCCTCGGCGCACACTGAGGGCTTAACGGCAATGGTGCACCAAGGAAGGCTGCCAAATCAGTCAAATGACAGGGCCTAAAAATGCTTGGAAAGCTGTCTGGCTATACTAATTCGGAAACTTTGGATAATACTATTATCACACATAGATATGTTATGGTAATCACTCTACTTACGTGCACTTTTGCTGGCAGAATTAATCCAAAATGTGTGATTTCATTTCACATTACTAGTACCTGACAATATTGTCATTCCTTGCATGATGCTTTAAGTATAATTATACCTTATGCCACACTTGCCCTTTATACTAATTATACTTTGGGCAAAATTATACTATTGTCGATTTAGGTGTAATTCATTACGTGTTATATGTTTGTTAAAGGCTTCCACATGTGAAGAGATATAAACATGACACTATTTGATGTTGCGTGACGTATTAAGGGTTGACAAAGCAAAAAGCGATTACGTTCTGGAAATGGCAGGAAGATGCCAAACGAAAGAATCGGGAAATAATCAGCTGTGTTTACGTCACAATCAACAAGGAGGAAATTGCTCAGTTTGGCTATTAATTTCACACTGAGGTTACATCTTGTGTGATCGACACACTACACATATAACGTAAAGAGTTCAAACTATAGCTTTCTATTCCAAATTACCGAACATTCGATAACCATCTGTAGAAAACAATGAATAGTAATGATATTTTCAGTTTATTATCAATATATTAATCCAAGAAATTAGCGGCGGTTCAATCACCTTTGATATCATCAAATGCAAATAACGTATGTTAGCAACAAGTGGAGCTATACCAGGGCACTCCCACCAAGTAACCACCAAGTGCAGGTGACGCCACCTAGAAATGAACAAACTTAGCTCCTCTGATTCGTCATTCGTCCCCACAGGAAGTCATTTGATCTAGTTTTCTATGTCCTGGTCGCTCCATCTGTAAGTGATGTATGCTGTTCAACCTATGGCTTTGTCCAAATGAATGATTTCCTACGTTCCAGATGATACAATAATTACTAACGTCATCAAAGATTCCTCTTTCAAGCCAACCACGTTCCTTGGATGTTGAGCGACGTATCTGCTGCTCTGATTTATAGTTCAAAACAATGAAAGGCGTCTGATTGCAGGCAATCTTCAGCTGTACTCTGAACTTGTGAAACTTATGTCAGTCAGTGAGGAAACAGACAATGTAATGTGATGAAAACGTTCTGAAGCGCATTTCTTAGATATTTCTAACAAACATCACGAAACCTTTTAATAAATTAGAACAGATTTCGTGATTGACACAAATAAGCAACTGAAACAATATCATTCCGAAAGTGTATACTCTAATTACAGTTTAGGTTAGAGGAGATCAATTTTAGCTTCTTTCTTTAATGCGTGTTTGTGGCAATTTCAATGTTTCTTTAAACAAGATGCACGAACATAGGGGTTCATGGAAGCATGCGGGGTCCGTGTGACACGACATGTAAAGAACTGTTTCAAGATACCGAGAAGACATGTTAGAAGACGTACAACATCGTTCGCGCCTGGCAGTTTTATCTATCATCAGTAGACCGAATGGCACGTCCGTCAGTCTTATAAGTAGGTTTTGTTCCAAAATATAAAAATTCATATTATCTGCTGCCCTGCATTGTTCCCTAACAAGGGCAAAGAACGTTGCACAAATGAAAGCGTTCAGCAATGTCAACAGAAAATGCGTTTCTAGCAATAGTAAGCGCATGAGAAGGGAAAGAGCTCCTAAAATGAGCTGTTATTTGCATATTTTCTAAAGATGCAGGAAGAACAGCATATTTAGAAATTTATTTGTGTGGGGTAAACTTTGTTTTATTTCCAGATGCCAAAATACCATGCCCTGCTGTTTTGCTTCCATCATGGTGCAGGCATATGCCTGTTGCTCAGCATAATATGTGGGAAGAGCACGGAGGAAGTTTACATGAACGCCTTCCATTGACTGAGCGTTCCTGCATTTCGTATTACCTTGATCCACAAGCAAAGCAGGTCGTCGAGGCTCCCCAAGCCCTTGACGTTATTCTTGGCCATGCTCAACACCGTTTCTCATATTATTCAATGGAACGAAAATTGCACATCAAATTGATTTTGCCCCATAAAGCCTGACCTGTTGTTTGTACTAAGGTATGCGGTCGGGGGGAGGATCTGAATTTTATTTGAATCATTCAACATACAAAATAGATGGTAAAAATGCTATCATCAGTGAATAAACTAGAGATTCTTCGTAAACATAGTGCTAATACAACGACACAGGATGATGATCCCCGTTAAGGATTTAAAATCTGCATGTACGTTTGTCAAGATGTTACATCACGGACTAATAACAGGGACAAAAAAGTACATTGGATGTACACATACATACACTGGAGTTAGTTTCTATCAACGAAAGTTGAGAATAGCACAACCAAGCAATTGCAACATATACAACAGTTCTCAATAGTGCATATTCAAGAACTGTGAGAAATATATTTAGGTATGCAGAAAAACTAAAATTTGAATGTGTGAAAACTTTGGCATTAATACAAAGAGGTATGGGCTGAAGTAAACTAGGAACATAAAACTGCATAGGGTTGTTTATGGTATTTGCTTAAAGGAATGGCAGGATGAAGAACATCGCGGTCTAGAGTGGTGTAAGAATGCGTCGAGGGCTAGTAGCCAAGCGTATTGCTGACATATTTTGGTAGTTTGTTGTTAGTATAATTAAAATAGAATTTCGATGCTTTGACATTCGGAATGTCTTTGATCTTCAATACGATCAATTTCTCAAACAGACGTTTGGTGAAGAAAGGGAAATTAGCAGAGAGTATTTTGCAGATTGCTTTTTGAAGCATAAAAAGTGCTAGACTAAGCAAACGATAATAAGACAGAAATATAAATAGGTGCAAGTCCTTCACGAGTCAGAAATTTATATAGACGGTGATTTTTTGCAGATTGTTTGAATTTTTATGAATATGACTGCTCGAAGTTTAGAGTTCCATTCACTGTTAATCGCAGACAAAGCGAATTTTTTTCTTCTCAGGATGGATTTTTCCGCAATTTGAATAATGAAATGGAAATTTATTTTGCGTTACGGAAAATGTAAAACCAGAAACTGAGTGTTTGCAACGTTGAAGAATATTTTGGTGCAATCGGGTTATTTTGATACTGATCATTATCAGATCATTTGATAATTACATGTTCGATAATATTTGGTTTATTTTATTTAAAGACAAAAGTGGGCTGCTCAAAGTTGTATCATCTACATAGAGAATGGATTCAAATTTTGGATCAACATGGTGCAGGTTATTAACATAATAATAAACAAAAGCTGGCCGAGGATTGAAACAAGGATAGTCGAAAATAAAGTTAAAGGGGTCACATTTAAAACTTTTTGATAAAAATGACAATTTTGTATATACTTATCAGTTAGATTTGAGGTGCTATATAAGTTGTGAAGTTAATATATAAACCTAACAGTTGTAGCTGACATTTTCATACAATGCATGAATGAGGCAAGACATTTCTTAAAGCTGAGAGTTACTAGCATAAAATCGATTGAATCCACTGTTACAGGCAACGTCTTTTGCACCTGTCTCAAGTCAGGAGAGAGATATTTTTTTTGTTTGATAGCTGAAGGGTTTTACAATAGATAGTCCTTGTTTGCTCGGAATTTTGGTACCATTTCTCTGTCACTGTTAAAAATTGTTGTCCACTTGTAATTTTCATGACAGTTATTATTTTATGTTCTCAATTTGACATGTTATCTTTATGTAGTCAATGAATATTGCCTTGCTTGGCCGATATTCAAGTCTTGCTGCTGTATCTACTGATGTTCATGTTGATGGTCTTGTCAAAATTTGGAGGGTTTTCAACTTGCACTGATTTGTGTCCTAAAACATTGACACTTAATGGTCTCATACTACAATTGACGTACCAAGGAATTCTATTTTTGAGGGCCTGGTTAACAATCTATGCAGAAGGGTCCAATATAATAATCCCATTTGATACTTCTAAGTAGTTTAATAAAGAAGCTATTGTTGTACAGTGCTGGACGTAGGTGAATGGTTGTTTAGGTATTCTGGACGGAGACCTATGAAAAGGAAAATATTTGACTGATAAAATGGATAACGTAAGTAGAAAAGTGAAATAGAGCAGTTAAGATTATTTTTTGCAGTATTTGTGAAGGAAGAATTGAAAACCGAGTTCGTACATTTAACTTAATTAATTGTACATAACCAGTATTATGTACGAGGACTAGAATAGTTCCCCGTCTCGTTTTTGAAAATTGTTTTGTAAATGTAGATTTAAATCACGTACAATTAACTGATAGGATCGTTCATATGATACAGGCCGAAACCAGTGGTCATCTTTATTATGATCATTTATTTCAGGAGGTTTTCTATAGATGCACAATGTCATTTTAGTTTGAATTCTTTTCGCAAGATGCCAATAAATTGACCTTCCCAATTTGTACTAGTCAAGTTAAAATGTTTGGGAGCATATCAAAATGTTTATGTAGATATATCATTAAACTACCCTGTGAGCCACAGATAGCTTTTAGTAGAATGGGTGTATAATTCTGCAATTCAAATGGGTAGACATCATCACTATCACCTTCTACCCGCATTTCTTGGAGACATTTTGCACTGAATTTAGAGCTGGTCGATGCCATCTCGTCTATCTATTCTTTTTTCTTTTCTTTTTTTTTTTTTGCAATTTTGCAATAAGGCAATGTATTTTGACACCTGGAAAAGTAAAAGAAATTGTGTTCAGAAAAAGTAGGTAGCCTACGTAATTATCAGTTATGATCATGTTTGCCCGCCTGTGGTTTTTCCAGGTGGGACCAGACCTTGTGAAGTAATATCGGGTACAAAAAATCAGAATCTACCCCTTTTTTTTTTTATAACAAAAGAGGTGAGATATGGTTAGTGAATTGTTTATTTAACAGGGAATTTCACTGGCCTAACGGATGCTGTTATGAATTACAGTGCACCCTTCTCATCAGTCAAGAATATTAAAGTCTTCACGAGGTAAGCCTAGAAAAGTCGAACTCTTGTATTAAGCGTACTTAAAATGGACACTTTATGATGTAAATATGCTCTTAATCAGAGCAGTCGAATGTTTGTTATGATTAAATGAATCCAATGTTCTTACATGCTTGCTTCAACAGTGCAGTCATCCATCTTGGTCAAATAGCAATCCTATAATGCAAAAGTGATAAGGGTTTCGCCACAAGCAGATTGTTAATTTTTCTCTGTCCAAAGCTGAAATTCTTAGTTCTTACTTTCTAGAGCAATGTAACGTTGATTCGGCAACGGCCAGTTTACCCGAACATACGGATTTTGCTGCATCTACTCTTTACTCACTCACTGCAACGGAGAGAGAAGTTCTTGATGTGCTTTTAAGTCTTGAAACAACTAAAGCTTCTGGTCCTGATGATATAAGTTCAAAACTGCTCAAAGAAGCCACACCTGTTATCTCCCACTCACTTGCTAGATTATTTAACTTTTCACATTCTGATAGACAATTCCCTTCAGCTTGGAAACGAGCAAACGTTTCTCCACTCTATAAACAAAGTCTGGAGAATTCATGAAATAATTATAGGTCTGTGTCTGTACCCAGCTGTGTTGGAAAAGGTCTAGAAAAGATGGTTTTTAAGGACGTATTCAACTTTTTTCGGGACAGCATTGTTATCTCCACTCATCAGTCAGGTTTCATACCGGGTGACTAGACGGTCAATCAGTTGTTCCTCCTCTATCATGAACTTTGTTTAGCCTTGGATCAGCAAAGAGAAGTACGAATCATTTTCTTGGACATTAGTAAAGCTTTTAAGAAGGTTTGTCATTCTGGCCTTGTGTACAAACTAAAGAGAGCAGGTATGGAGGGAGATCTTCACAATTGGTTTTCGGATTATCTGAAGAATTGCTACCAACATGTAGTTATTCAAGGTCAGGCCTCCAGTTGGGGCAAAATTTGTGCTGGAGTGCCTCAAGGTTTCGTGTTGGGGCCTCTTTTGTTTCTTATTTACATCAACAGTATTGTGGATCTTGTTCGTTGAGACATAGAATTGTTTGCTGATGATACCACTCTGTACTTGAATATTGATAATCCCTTTACTGCCCGCTGAAATCATGAATTCTGATCTTGCTTACATTGATCAATGGTCCAAAGATTGGCTGGTGACCTTTAATGCTATGAAAACTAACGCCATGCTCATCTCTCGGAAAACAAACCAAACTAACCACCCACCTATTCATTTTCAAGGTCATGTATTGCAAAATGTTACCCATCACAAACACCTTGGACTGACAATACACTCCGATTTAAGATGGTCCATTCACATTACTGAAGTCTGATACAAATCTAGTAAACTTATTAGCATTATGAAAAACTTAAAGATTAGGTTGGACATAAATACACTCGAAAAAATCGATATCAGTTTTGTGAGGGCGATTCTCGAATACGGTTGTCAAGTGTGGAGTGCGTGTTCGGTATTTGATGAGGAAAGGCTGGAAAACGTTCAGTTAAGTGCTGCTTGTATCGTTGGTGCAATGCACGAAACGAGCAATGCTAAGCTATACAAAGAAACCGGATGGTCAACTCTTGCCAAACGTAGAGAAATATCAAAACAGACGTTAATGTACAAACTTATAAACAAGCTCGTTCCTGATTCATTGTGCTCAATTCTTCTTTCTGCTTCTACTGCGGGTAACCAAATCTATAAAACTCGTCAGCAATTTAATCTTTCCCATTTTCGTGCTCGTACTGAACTCTTTGATAATTCATTTTTCCTCTCGACTATTAGGTTGTGGAATTAGTTACCTCTAGAAACTAGAAACTCAGCTTCAACCAGAATATTTAAGTCAAATATTATGAAGCCAGTGGTCCGAGCTATCAAATTCCCTGAATTATACAATTTTGGTGACCGATTTCTCGCAGTTCAACACACCTGCCTTCGCCTGCGTGCGACCGAACTAAATTCTCACTTGTTTAAGACTGGCGTGAAAGATATACCTTAATGTGATTGTGGTATATCCAGTGAAGATGCGTGGCATTACTTCTTTATAAGCCGTTTTATGCTGTTCAGCCATCAGTTCTCCATACTACGATTTCCTTGTATGCTCCGTTCAATATTCGACAGTATTATACGGCTGCCCTGAATGTTCTCTTGAAGTAAATATTGCAATTTTTTCAGCAGTTCACGAATATATTTCCGGAAACGGCCGCTTCACACCGGCAGGCATAGGTTAGATTTTTAGGTAAAATGAACACATATCAGATTTAGTTACAATGCTAGCTTATGATACACATTTGCAGACCTAATATAGTAATAAATTACATAGCCCCACTATCTGTTACGTCACTCTGTTCGTCATCTTATTATTTGTCTAATGCGTCTAGTTCTGTCCAGTTTATGTGTTGTCCTTTCTCGCAAGAGGGATTTGAGTAAGGCTTTGCCCTTTTTCCCGATTGCTGAAGTTATTTTATTGTATGATAATTTCGATGTATTTGATCAATAAAATATGTTTACATCAAAGGGAGTCCTCCACTTTCACTCATTAGTTTCGGTTAATCAGCTTGGAGGTTTAAAGCACCGATGGATCCTCTGTAAAAGCCCTGAGTTCCACTATTGACGAAAATAGTAGGCAATTGAAAGCTTAAGAGAGATCAAGTAGTGAAATACCAACCAGTTTGCGACGTAAGGAAATCTTATTATACTCGATTTAGAGACCAAATCGTTATATTAAGGTGCTGATGAATTATGATTTCCTTTCTGTGAGTCACCGGGTTTAGGGAAACTTCGTTTATTTTAGAAAAACCTGGCTACATGCAAAGCAATAACTGGGGTTCTTGTTTGACAAAATTTGTTAAAAAGTATTACTTGAAGTTTAGAGGCTAAGGCGCATGTGTGATATGCATCAGTGGTATCTGACTTAAAAGTGTGTTTAGTAGTCTTTCAGACTGTGTACAAATTATTTGTCATGTTTTTGTACAAGTGCATTTCTTGTATTTTGACTGTGGTCCCACCTCAGGTCACAAACCACAGGTGCCCCCGATGTATAAGAGTAGTGTTCCAAATAAAATAAATGAATAATAATCATTTTGATTCCGCTTAAAATTCTTGGTTCGACGTCGAAAGTGATGTAAAACAAAGTTTCATTATGACCCCAAATGCCTTCACTCTTCTCATGCCTGATCTTGCAGATAGACTTCAGAACCAAAGACTAGGTATTGCATATACAAATGCTATTATTCCCTGGTTACTTTATGTCGGAGATATAAGCCTTATCAAAGATATCGAGAATAATCTTCATCAAGATGTGAAAGATAGCAAATGCTATTTTTTTCTCTAAAATGTGGCATACCAGTCAACCTAGATACATTCATGGTCATCAGGGGAATTTGCAATAATGGGTTAATGTAGGTAATGCAAAATTTTGCAATATCGAAACTTACATTTTGTCAATAGACGTTATTTATGAATCTGCCAGACAAGGAATTATAATCTGCCAGACTCCTCCTGATTCAGCTCGCGGTTAATACCTAGTTGAAACTGGAAGAAACGCTTGCATGTTGATTTATTAGTACCGCTCAATGAGCACATGGACACACTTAACTAGCATTTAATTTCATAATAGCATTTATAAAATTGTCATTTTCTTCTCTGTTTCTCGTGAATGCACCATTTTGGATTAATAAGAGACAAATCAATTCCGATGCAACACTTAATAACACAATCCACTGCTACGTATTGTAAGCTTACCCCTGCCAACACAGCTATATCCGGGCAGGTAGGGTGGCTACAGAAACGTTTTAGTTCATGCTGCAACGTTTTTTTTTTTTTTTTTTTTTTTTTTTAAATGAAATACGATCTGTCAATTCGGCATGATTTACAAGACGTAGGCTACGGAAGCAAATATTCACCACATGATTAATTGCCTTAATGTTTCCTTTTGTTCGCTCCTACAAGTCCACCAAATGTATGCTGTGACACAGTCATGTTCAGCCAAAGTCGGAGTGGCCGAACCTTTGATCGCAACAAAGTACTGATTCTTATGAAATCATCGTTTTCCGGGTATTGACCTGAACATGTCTGTTTAATGCCATCGCATATTTTAAACAATATATCTGTTCAGCAATATTTTGTTTACTATTGGACAGTTTGCAGTGCTGAGCTTATATTCACGACCAGAGTGGGACATTGAGACTTTGTAGATGGTGCAAATCAGGTGGCAACTGCTACCTTTCTATACAATATATATATATATGCTACCAAAATAAGTTGTGCCAGAAGAACGCATTTCCCCAAAATTTAAAGAAACCCTATACTATAAAAATGAGGAAAAAAATTGGGATGATCACTGATCACAGTTTCATCATTTGTAAGTAAGCTTTTAGTATTTTGGAGTTCTTATGCAAAATTTGTCATGATCATAGACAAGAGACCAAGAAACACACTTTTGTGTGAAGTGTTCATGATGAAAAGTCATACTTTGGGGTCCAAGCAAAAGCTATTCTCGGCGCAGCCCGGCCGACCAACGCCCAGGATGCTGCAAGAACAGCTGTTGACTATTGTCATATTATGCTTGTAAGCCTGTCATGCCATTTTCATGGGCAATATTTTGATAAAAAGACAAAACAGAATAAAAGAGTTAAAGCAAATGACCTTCAAACTTACTGCTCACTGTAGACATGTTTAACGAGAAAAGTGTTATCAGTTCACGCTTCATGCACTGCTTTTGTGATTGATGCAGCGCACGTCACACCCCATCTGCCCTGCTCCCCATATAAAAAAGTAGATGCACCATGATGATGATCATAAAAAATAACAATAATTGCTGTAATTATAATTTGCCTGGCATAACCATGTCAAGCTATTATTGTTATCGTTATTATTGATAATATTATTATAAAATTTATCATGAAAATAGACAGGTAAAAGCTGTGAGCAAAGTAAGTGGATACTGGTTTATTTAGGAATAATATATGTTAAATAGATTGTAAGGAAATTAAGCCACACTGAATATCAGTATATGTACTTTTCCTTGCATATTCTATTTAAAAGTAACTAAACAATTTTTAATTACTGGAAGCTGTATTCACACAGTATTTTCATATGATACCAATTTAAAAAAAACAAGTGACTTGTCTCGATCCCAAATTACATAAGCCTGGATCCAATAGCGTATTATCTATACTAGTCTGAACTAATTTATATTCTTATGGCTCTAGAGCAAAGCGTATGCCTCACGTTTCAGCATTATTGTGTAATCTCAATATGATCAAGATTTTGTTCCATACTAGAAATAAAGTGCCCGATAGCTTAACAGACCTTTCAGACGAAATGAATGTCATAATGTTCCAACATCTGGAAACCCTTTTAATTTTCAAGAGGTAAAAAGGAAATACGGTTGGTACAGTTTGCATCAGGGTTATTATCTTGAGTAATTTCTTTTTAAAGAGATTACTCCACAAGGTTATCATAAAATGTCTAAAGGACCTGCAATAGGGATGAGACATATGGGACTCGGATGGGGCATGCAGGACAAGGAAGAAGATCTACCCTACTTTCTTCTTTTTTTGTGTCTCTCCCAGTGCTGATGCCACTGTCTTCATTCCTTTTCCATAACACAGTTGTCTCCAGAAGGAAGAACAGATAGGACTGCATGCAATTGTTTCAAACCCTGTGCTTGGCCCTGAAGTACTGTCTTGATCTGAGACACTCTCATTGGTATCTGCTGGGTGATGAAACCCATTAACAGATCCTGCAATGACACCTTGTCCCGTCCTAGTGTCACTGGGGCCAGAGCAAAAGACAGGGCTGGTGCAGATGATAAGGAATAAACAATTCCATCTCCATGCACAGATGGTTTATTAGAGGTGGCCGCCGACCTGCCAGTACTGGCACTGGTTCCGGTAATGGGATGTCCCCAGTTGTGGTCTCGTCTCCTCTTCCTATCACCAGCAAAGTCACTGGCACTGGGATCAGAGGCTGTGATGATAGAAGCAGACCTATTGGCACCTGCACTGGTACTGGAAATGGAACCTCCCTTGTGTGGTCTCTCCCCATATACCCGTCACTGGCACTGGCACTAGTTCAAGAGATCCTAACAGTAGAAGCAAACCTGGCAGAACGAGAAACAGCACCCGGAACAAGAACTTACCCACCCTGCTGAGGCTCTTATGCTCCTGTCCCTGGTGCTAGCACCAACACAGGAATCTGTCCTTGCACCAACACTAGCCTCTGTTACCAGCACCAGAACCGACAAAGGAACAAGTACCAGCGCCGGCACAAGCATGAGTGTTGACGCCAGGCCTGGCCCTAGTGTTGAAAACAAGGCCATGGCCAAGTTACCCTTCATTTTTGTTCAGATTTCAATCTGCCTTTGCCATCTCGTTCCAATAATCTTGGGACCAATGTACCCATGTGCTGCAGGAGCATGTCACACTTCTTACTAGGTCCCAACAATGAGACAGTGATTTCGATTATTCCCACTGGCCCGCGTGTGATCTTTTGCTAAAACACCACGGACATGCAATATTGACTGCAACTATACCCGTGCATAGAACTTACGATGCTCTATGAAAATTAAAATCCAAAAGAAAGGTGGTGCCCTGGTCTATAAACTTACAAATGGCATACACTTAAGAGAATAATGAACACGATGAACTATAAAGAAAGTAGAAATGCAATGGAATGCAGAAGTGGCCAAAGAAAACTCTTGTGATTGATCAATACCTGAGGTCAGGTTGTGGTGCTTGGATCAATTCATATGGGGCTCCACAGGCCTCCAGTCCAAAGGAACATGCACCGATATATGTTTTCTGATGGCATAGAAGATTGGTATAGCTACGACCACAGAGAGATAATACCAAATGTATTGGAAAGGTAGTGTGTTGTGACATAATCAGAACAAATCATCGCATAGTTTGGATGCCAAAATTTACCATCTATCCATAGATCTTTGGACTTACGAGAAAGCAAATACGTAGATGTGTATGCCATTTCATTAACCATCAGAAATGGAAATGGAACTTATGTAGACAAGTCATTTGTCTACTGGTTCCTTTGACTTCAACCGAATCACATTTCATATTTCACTGCTACGTAATGTGTCCAAGGTTTCCCTGTCTTTGGTTTCCATAATGGGCTCTTGTCCTGTCACTTTAATTTGAAAAAAAATTCCGATACCCGATTTAGGCAAACATCCCTGCATTGCTGATGCGCAGCCTTCTTGAAATTTCATTTAATATGATTTTAGTCTTGTAACACCCATAAAAGAATTTAAAATTTCCCATCAATGTTCCATTCAATAAAAATCCTCAGTCAGGGCGTTTCTTTACCTGTAGCTTAATAATATAATCACAAAACTTTGCATCAAGACCTTGTCAAACATGCGTACCATTTAGAATTATGCTTGCATTTTGTATGTTCTCTGTTTTCATGTAGACTAAGAATTAATGGATTTTTTTGTTTCTGTATATTGTTTTTCAAAGGCACACATATAATCGATACGCTCATTATTCTTCTAGTATGAGTCAGAATGTAGCCATCTGCGTCTTTTAATCATAATGTATTGTCATGTCAAATTTCCATACTGGGAGACTGGATACAAAGTGAAACCAAACGATTCCTTTTGAAATGGTTCATTGCAGGTAACCAAGCACTCTCTCAGTTGTAATTATAAAGTGCAGTAATTTTCAGATGTATAGCGACAGACCTCTGCAAATAACTTACATTGCAATCTACACTTCACAATAAATCACAGGCATAGTTTTTTTGGCAATTGTTCGTTTCAAGTTGAACAGTTAAGGTTTACCTCCCACGAAATACGCCATAAATATGCGATTTGTTCACGTGGCATTTCTCCTATGTAACATCTTTTTTCATGCCAAAATTCAAACCGTTTTGAGTCAGATTCAATTATATTATTTTATGTCTTTTTGTCCAAAAGACACTTTCCATATTCAAAAGGTAATTTCCCAAACCCTTACCTTTTATACGGAATTTCAACAATTTAGTGTACTGATTTTCTGGTTTTCCATCTATACAAATTGGAAAATTCTACCTTCTTATGCTGAAAAACTGAAAAAAATTTAAGGAAATTTCCTTAAGTTGAGCAAAAATATACTTTTGCAGAGTTGTGAAAAACTAAAAAAGATATTAAGGAAGTTTCCTTAATTTGGACAAAAATGTGACATTACCCAGTGCTTTAAAACTAGAAAATAAATTAAGGCAAATTCCTAAATTTGGACAAAAATGTGATTTTACCCAGTGGTTTAAAACTAAAATATAAATTGAGGAAAATTCCTTAAAAAATGTGATTTTATCCAATGCCTTAAAAGAGGAAAATAAATCAAGGAACTTTCCTTAATTTGGGCAAAAACTAATTTTTGCCATGTTGTGTAAAACTTGAAAATATTTTAAGGAAATTTCCTTAATCTGGATAAAACTGTGATTTTACCAAGTGTTGTAATACTAGAAAAATATTAAGGAACATTCCTTAATTTGAGCAAAAACATATTTTTGCCAAGTTATGTAAAACTCAAAAAGAGTTTAAGGAAATTTCCTTAATCTGAACAAAAGTGTACTTTTACTCCCAACTAAAATTGAGATTTTTGCAGTATCTCCATCACAATTCAATGCAAGTTCACCAAACTTGCTCACAACATGTAGGCCTTTGCCACATAATGCTTTCCATGACCATAAGGTCAAAGGTCAATGTAACAGGGGCATAGCACTGTTAATCGTTTCTGTGCAGTATCTCTTGAAGTGTTTGATAGAAGTTCATCAAATTTAGACATTTTATGTATCTAGAGGAGAGTTCACTTGACTTGTCACAAATGATTTTGAGGTCAAAGGTCACGGGGCTGTTTGAAAATATGTGTTCCAAGCAGCATATAGAAGGATTTGAGAGATATTCATCACACTCAATTGAAACATGGATCGAGGAAAGACGTTCACGAGAAAGGCTTATGGGTGATCTTCAGGTCAACAGTCAAGGTCATGATGGCACTGCATGTACTTTTTTCTTGTACTGTTTGACTGGAAAAAAAGGTCAATGAAATTTCCGTTGTGGGGTAAAAATGCACCTTACATGTACCAAGTGTTTTACAGAAACTGTGCTGTTGTAGCAAACTTTCTGTTCAACAAATAACCCTCCCGTAGGTTCAAGGACATTTTCTTGCAGTGATTTTAATAAGAATGTGCAGTACACTTTTGGTGACCATAATACCTGTTCTTTGGATACATATGGAATGAGAAAACCTTATAATGTAGGCTAAACACAAAATGTACATTAATTCTGGTTAAAGGTTTTTGGGGATATATGTTTATGGCAAAAAACATACACTGCATGAAGTATTCTTTAAGGTAATGACCTTAAATCTTATGACAAATAATGTGCACAACATGGCACTTTGCTCATTAAACATGCATAAAAGTATAGTTTTATTTTAAGGATATTGTTATATTATGATGGTGAATAAACAGCATAGAATTTGTTCAATCAATAGATTGAGTTGGGCTCGTCACAGTGGCAGTTGCCATGTATAGGGGCCTTTTATTGCAGTTAACATTGTGACAGGGAGTCTGGCCACCTTGTGACCATGTATGTAGTCCACAGATGGTAAAAGTCCTTTCTTTCATGGTCATTTTATCCGACCCTGTTCTATGGTATAACTATTACTTTTGAACTTCTAATCACAACATTCAACCCTAGTTATAATTGAGGCTGAAAGAGACCACATTTGTCTGGCCATAGGGGTGGTACTATTATAGCAAGTCCCACTATATTATGTAGGCTACTCTTGGAAACTATTTGACCTGGGCTTCTGAAATTTATTTATTTGATCCTACTGTATATTTCTTTATATATTTTAAACCTTTTTTTTTGAAAGGCAGGGGCTACATAATGTTACAGGTGTATAAAAAATTTCTCTCCTAAAGACAGTTAGCAAAGCATAGGACCATCATGGTCGTCTTGTTCATTTACAATAGCGCTAAGCCAATTTACAACATGGGAACAAATGATGATTTGTAAGAGGATAGGGACAATCTTTGGAGGTACATGTACATGTATGTGTACGGCAGTAAAATGAATTATTTAATTTCATCATACTCTGAGTATAGGCCTACTTTCAAGGGGGGGGGGGGCGTGCCAAAAAGAGCTCCCTCCCTCCATTTTTTTTTTCTTCAACAACATGCACTCAGTGTTCAATCCCTCTACATTGGACCATAAAGCCATGGACCTGACAAGGATCTCTAGTTTATGATTCATAACTATACACAATTTGGTCATCCTCAAAGGTGGTCTCTCAAAATAGGTTTCACCAATAAGAAATTTTAGCCAGTCCAGCTACTCAGGCAACTAATCATGTACTTTCAGAATTTGCACAAATCAAAAATCAACTTAGAATGGCACCTCTACCTACTATAGTGTTGACAATATTTAACATTTATGTTGGTCAAGTGTCCCAACTTACATGTATGTCTGGGTGCGAACCTGGACATTTTGTTTTTCCAAGAACTTCTTTCTTTCTCCTTAACAAACAAATTTGTTCAAAGGTTTTTCTCTGACACCACTGTAAATTACTTTATTTTCGCATGTATAAATTTTCACGGTTTCTTGTATTTTTGACACTTTATTGCAGTTTTGATTTCACTGTTTTGGACATAATTCCTATTCAAACAAGGTAAAGGCACAATTTCACTGTGTTTTTATTTTCACGGTTTTGTGCCATCAGCGAAATAAGGGAAAATAAGAATACAGCGAAATATATTATAGCAATTTACAATATTATTCTGAAAACCACCAAACTTGCTATGCTGTATGACCTACCAGTAAAATTGTGCATATCCTTTGAAATAGTCATGATCGATGTTTAAAAAAATAATGCAAGTTAGGGGCAATTAAAACTTAAAAAGCTCCATATCTTCCAAATTATTGCAGATAGACACAAAATTTTAATGGCCATGAATAGGTTTGTGACACCTGCAAACATAATGGACAGTAAATGAAAGTTGTAGAATTTTAAATTGTGCTAAAGAAAGGTATTTAAAAATTTAAAAATTGAACATCCCAAAACTACTATAGATAGAGATGCCATTACAACCTTAATTGATAGATGTGTGGCAAAGCTGCATCCAATGAGCCATGAGCCAAAGTTGATGAATTTTAATTTATGCAAATTAAGTGAATATGCAAAACTTAAATCTTTAACAGCTTCATTATAGATGGAGGTGTCATTCTTACATCAATTTATAGTTTTGTGACATACACGCATTTAACCAACCATGAACCAAAGTTGTAGAATTTTAATTTATGCAAATTTGGTGAATATGCAAAATTTAAATCCTGAATAACTTCAAAACTATTATAGATAGATGTGTCATTCCAACTTCATGGGTTTGTGATATAGGTACATCCAATGGACCATGAACCAAAGTTGCAGGCTTTCAATTTATGCCAATACACAAAATTGAGATCTTGAATAGTTTCAAAATTTTTAAAATTAGTGGTGTCATTCAAACTTCAGTTTATAAGTTTGTGACATGACCACATCCAATGAACCAAGAACAAAAGTAATAGCATTTTAAATTATTAGACTATCCTAATACACAAAATTTAGGTTATGCAAAGTGTAGCATTTCAAATGTTCTCATTTAGAAGGCACCTACAAAGATTTGCTATGAAGCAAATCTTCTTTTCTAGTTATAGGCTAGCTTTGAAATGTGAGCATTTTGATGATGGAGGAAGGCTTTTTAAACTGTATTATCATTTTGCTAATGTCTTCTTTTAAAAGAAATTGGGCAGGTTGATCACAAACAGCAATAGAAAATTCAAAATTTGGTAGGGATGTACTTCCATGCATGGCATTACACATTTTATATTTTCATATGAAATAATTCAGATTAGAGTTGTGAAAATTAGGGACATTCAAAATATCTCAAAACTATAGTTGTATGCAGTACAAGATAGGTTCCTTGCCTAAGTTCATTTTTCAATGCATTATTTTGACACCTAATTGAGTACACCATGTGATATGTCTTCTTGAATACATATGTACAATAGCATGGCAGTTACATTTGAACCAAGCACAAATATAAACCAATGGCTGGTAGCTGTTGAATAATATGTAGTTTTACAAATTGTGGTCATGCCGGCCAGGATCAAAAGGGCACCGAAGCTGCCAACCATTGTCGCACTAACTAGCCTCAGTGCAATGAAGACAATAAGACGTGCTGGCCAAGCGTGCCAGCCACACATGAAAAAAAAAGCTGCCTGAAAATAAACTTTGGATTCCCTCAAAAATTATAAGCTAGATTAATTCAAGTAAATTTAAGTGCTTGCTTTCAATGATTTCAGCATATTTGGTGTATCAGTATCATAAACAAAGTACATTTTGCCAAAGGGCCCAGTGTACAGCAAACCAATTTCCATCCTACCATCATGACCATGTCACTGCTACAGCTTCAGAAAACACCAGGCTTGTCTGTGCATTCAGACCATCCACCAGTGGTGCAAGGCAGGAGATATTTAGTCAAGTGCAATCCGAATTCAAGAATGTAGGGCATACATAGCTGTTTTCTTAATGCCCTGTCCTGCCTAGTCAGAGAGACCAGTGTAATAAGATCCGAATTCGAGAATGCAGGGCATAGCTTTTTTTGTTCTGCAAACACCATCAAAGCTTACTCGGGTCAATTATCATCTCAGTAATCGGGACAGGCCCATTCATCTACTTAACTGATAAGGCCATGTGCACAGCAGTGCAAAAACTACTGGTCCATGTTCTGAACCACCTGCCATTATATGGAACTATTTGAAATTTGAAGTCACAAATTTCTTGCAATAAAGATTATACTCACACCCATCAGATGTCCATTTATGAAACTGACAACAGGGATTGGGTTTCTTCTCTGCTGATATGAACATATATGGATATTTTATTTTGCTCTGTCCCCAAAGTCCAGTATAATAAATCCATACAGTGGTCACTCTCTTGAGAGACCACTTCAATGGGATAACCTGCCTTGAAAGACCACCTTTTCAGGATACTTTGCTTAGTACTTTTCATATTGTTTATACCTCTCATGAAAGACCACCTATCTTAAGAGACCACAATTTGGTCATCCTCAAAGGTGGTCTTTCAAGATGGTTTCACTGTACTGCTACCCGCACTAGGTAAATGATGTGTTTTTCTTAAGTTCAACATACAGGGTACCATTAATAAGTTAATTGGATCCAACTGCCCCCTGCAGTTAAACCCAAGTTTTGAGTATACAACACCCACTGGTGCACACAGGATCAGTCTCCCCCCCCCCCCCAATTTGTCCATTCATCCCTACAATTCCAGTTTGAGAAGACACTGCCCCAGCCACCATTTCTTAAATTTCCTGCATTTCTGCTCTAAAATAAAACGACCCATCAAAATTCATCAAAGTATCCACAACATGACTGATGATAGAAACCAAAAAATAGTTAAGCTGTGGACTCTAGCTGTTGCAGCATATTCCATAACGACAAATAATAATATAAAAAAAAAAACAAAAACAAAAACAAAAAACAAACAAACAAAAAAAAAAAAAAAAAACCAAAGGCAGAGAACAGTGTGGGTGAAGCAGTGGATTTTGAATAAACCTCAGATGTGATCTCTTTCATTGTCTACTCAAAGTACTGGAAGACAATGATCCTACCAGCCACAACAATTTCTTTAGGATGGACACCACAACATTCAATGAGTTAATTACTATCACTTGTTACTCCTGGTCCACTGGTTGGCCATCTTGGCTGTATATGTGGTCTGATGAGGATGCTGACCTCATCTCAGAGGGGTAATGGGGTACACTGTCACCCGATCTCAGCTGAAAATAGAGCCTGGGCCTATTTTGGTCCATCAACTCCAATGGTGTGATGCTGTGCTGTGTCGGAACTCTTGTTATCAGGTGGGGGGGGGGGGGGCTTACAGGATCCACCTTTAGCTACTTAATCGACGTGATGCCATGTCAGGACTCTTGCTATCAGTCCATATGGGGGGGGGGGGGGTGAGCCAACTTTACTTACTTAATCTTATACAATTAGATTAGTGGGAAATGGATGAGGAAAATCTTATTGTGTATGTCGGGCGTATTTAAACAGTAACATAGAATTTCAATCTACCTGGAAATTGATTTACCAGTGCTTTTGAAAACAAGCTAGTAAAATGAAAGGTCAAACTATATACATTCCTGTTGATGACACTGCGCAAGTTAATGGGGATTGCAGTGGTAATTCACATGTTCAACTTCTTTCTCCAAAACAATTGGCCTACTGCTTCCCAATTTGGTAAAGTTAATCTATGAGTCTGAGAATTTTTTCCCATATAATAATATATAACCTTGAGGTCAACGGTCAAGGTCAAATCCTTGTTGCGGTTTTCTGCTGACTCAGCATTTTTCACATATTGGCTTATACCTTCTTAGCAATTGAATGTTAATAGGAAAGTATGTATAGGCTTTCAATTTGTATGGTTTATTTTTAAGTCAAGTGGCCTTGAAAGGTCAAACTACATACGGTCTCGTTAATTACTATAAGTCAATGGGGATGGCAATACTAATTCACCTTTTCAACTTCTCCAAAACAATTGGCCAGATTCACTTCAAACTTGGCGAAGATGTTCACTGGGAGGTATCTACCAACTGTATTCAAGTGGTTATACTCCAATGATTTTTGGATTTTTAATGTTTTTTGGTGAATTTTTGCATTCTCATTGATGATCATGTAAGTCAATAGGGTCTGCAATAATAGTTGATATTCTGACTTTTTGAAAACTATAAGCCAGATGCACTTGCAACTTTTGGTACAAATAATCTACAGATTTCGGGACTTTTTCCATATGATTGTGGATGATCTTCAGGTCACAGGTCAAGGTGACAATGCGATGCAGTATGAAATGGTTTCTCTGCCACATCGTCAAATGGGTATGATTGAAGTTTATCAAACTCTCAAAAGTAAGGTCACAGGGGTGCTTGGGAGATGCAGAATGTTTTTCGCACAAAAAATTCACTTCTAGTTTTTATTGGCATAAATAATACAGATCAGTTCAGACCTTCATGTCAGGGATTCATAGTTGTCTTCTTTATTCATGTACCTATACTATCAATGTAAATAGCTAAATTCTATTATACCAGTGTACATGCAGGCACCATTTAAATGAAGTGTGGTGTTATAAGTAATTCATGGGTAATTTATGATATGCTGTACATATAAGGCTACTTCCTTCGTCTCAGTTTGAAATGAAAGAGCAAACATATCATGTGCTCAGAAACTGCCCAGAAAACAAATTTTTGGCATCAGATATTTGGTCAGGCGTATATAAGATTTTGAAATCTGCTGTTTTACATTTTACCAGTAAAAGGTATGGAAAAGGGGATGTTAATTAACTAACAGTACTGTAGATCAACACTTGGAAGCCAATATTATTAGTTACTCCATGAAGGAGCCCAGGATACAAAAATATACACTGTTGGATGACATCTGTATCTTCTGAGGCCGAAGCAGATACACGTCAGCCACTGGTGTCTATTTCTGAAAACTGGGCTCCTTCACGTGGTAACAAATCTCGTATTAATAAGGAAGTGACAAAATTATTTCCTCCCTTGATGTCGAGGAAACCCTGCGGCTTGCAGCCGCCATGGTCACTCTCATCTTTCAAGCGTAGAACAGGGCGTCACGGTTCCAGAGTGAGGTTACCCAAAGATACAGAATCAAGTCGGGGATATGGACTGGTACACCCGGCGTGGGCAGTACGCTTTAACCGATAACATTGTTTGTTAGTTAACAAAATGAAATAGAAATTTCTTTTTGTTCCTTTTTGGGGGAAATCTTAGAAAATCTCCAAAACCGCTTGGACAGTTGCTTTGAAATTGCTTAAGGATCACTTCTGGGGATCCCCAGACCTTAATATGTTCAACAGGTGGCATTGTGATTTGTCCCCATTTATAATGATTTTTTGTGTGTTTTTACTATTTTTGACCTCTTCTCCAAAAGCATCTCTCAGATTGTGCCGAAACTCGGTGGAAATATTCCTTGTGGAAGGGTCACACAAGACTGTTTGCTAGGCAGGGATGCTGTGGATCCCTGAATTTGAACATTTTTTTTCAATTTGGGTACAATCCAGTTGTTGAGCTGTGTCCACCAGAGGGAACAGCCAGTATGTGCCTGTGAACAGTAACTCAAGGCACTGCCCTGTGTATTATGCTGATGCAATCACTGCAAGTCACACAGGTGATGTGCATGTTGGCTGCATTGGTATGGTTCAGTTGCATAGCCCAAGTATGTAAATTTCTTATAATGGACACAAATTAAACAGATTTGGCCAGATTCATGCCAAACTCTCCAGGGATGTACCTTTGATAGGCCTCGACCCATTTTGTAGAAACAGGCATGTTCCATCGATTTTTTTGGAAAATCTTAAAAAAGTTTTAGTAGGAAACTTTAACATGGGGATTTCTTCTAATGGTCATAACTCACATAATTTTGGCCAGATGTGTGGTAAACTTGGTGGGGATGTACCTTTCATAAGTGTCTACTTTAATGTTTTTGCAAGTGGATATACTTCAGTGATTTTTGAAAACAAATTTGATTTGTTTGGTTCATTTATTGGGGAAAATCATTTTTATATCAAAATACTCAGCCAGTTGTTTTTGAATTGCATAGGGACCCTTCTGAGAGTAAGGATGAGACATGGACAGTACATGGGTGACCTTGACCTCATTTTCTAGGTCACAGGGCAAGATATGTGAAGTTCACTGTTCATATAACTTAAGAACTATTAGAGCTACGACTTTGAAATTGCACATGCTAGTCTCTTAAATGAGTGCAAGACTTACACAGTACATGAGTGACCTTGACCCCCATCCTAAGGTCTGTTACTGTTCACATTACAACTTGTGAACTGTGTGAGCTGGAACTTTAATGTTGAATTGGTTTATGGTCCTCTATACAGGAAAGATTAAGACAATACACAAGTGACATGGACCTCACTCCTAAGGTCACAGAGCATTTTATGTGAATGTTTGCTGTTCATGTCATAACCTAAGAAGGGTTTGCACTTGAACTTTACTGTTGATTTGATAAGTTGAGATGTTATGTATTGGAGCTAGGACCTTGATGTTGCACATGGCAGTGAACCTGCATAAAACACAAACTTAGACAGAACATAGGTGACATCATCCTCAGCCCAGGGTTAAAGGGCCTGGGCAGAAGGAGTTAAAAGACTGACTTGCAAAATTTGCATATACAGTGTATCTGAGCAATTCCCATATGAAGCATGTAGGTCAGTAGATGACCAGTCTGAGATATATTGTAGAATGCTGAGAACACGGCATGAGTGCTGCATCTCATCACTATGTAAGTGCTGTATACCATAATTATTGATGTGAAAGTTCTGAAATAGATATTCTTGATTCCCTAGTGGACATAAACTGGTAGCAGAGCATTGTTAAAGATGTCAAATAAGAGTAATTTGGAAGAGGGTTCAGTAAAGAAAGATGCAGAACATGCTGACAACCATGCTGCCTCAGAGAGAGATGCCGACTGCACAGTGAAACCTCAATATGAAGATAATACAGTATGAGAGCATAGTAAAAAAAACAGAAAAGGAGCCAGATAATGAGAAAGTGGTTGAGGCAGAAGAAAAGTTCAACCTACAAGTAAAGATAAGGAGACAACGCTTGGCAAAACCCAAAGAGAAAAGTACACTGGCAGCCATCAGAAGGCAAGTGATAGAGCCGATAGAAAAATGTGATCCTGACGAACTTGACGCAGATATGGGCACACTTGTGCAGCAGCAAGAATGGGTGTCACACAGCAGTCATGATGACACAAAGAGATATGTAATGCAAGAAAGAAAAGATTGATGAGCTTTGAAAACTATGTACTGAGATGGAACAATTAGAAGAAATCACAGACATGCACACATGCATGTAGCATGGTGCCACTGAGTATGTTTACTTAGAATACAGAAAGTCACAGCAAAGATGACAAAAAGGAAAAGAAAAAAGAACAAGGATGAAAAAGAGTGTGACAGCAACATGATAAAAACAAAAACAAAGGAGAAAACGTTACAGAGGAATCACAAGCCCATTAAACCAATGCAGAAAAAATGAAAACGAAGAGAAAAGTGACAAAGGTGATAAAGAGAACAAAAATGAATAAGATGAATACAGGAATGAAGAAACCAAGGATATTGGTCATAAAAACACCATCGAAAAAATTGCAACAGAGCAAGCTAAAATTCAGAAAAAGGCACAGAAAAAAGAAACTTTGAAGTTCTGAGGAAGAAATGTAAAACAGATCCGGATGTGGCCAGACTGATACAGGTAATTGATGAAGGCCAAGGTCAAGCAGCCCAGGCTGAAGTTATAGGCGTGCATGGCTTGTATGGTGGGCCAGGACCAATTAACCCCCCAGCACCCAACCGTGACAATGCAGCACTGCAGCAAAACATGTGGGAATAACTGAAGCATATATCCATCCCTGTATTTTCAGGACAAATCAAAACTTAGGAAAGTTGGAAAGCTGCCTTTGAGGCATGCATTGATAGAGCCCCAGCAACTCCAGAATACAAAGGACTGCAAATCAGGGAACATCTACAAAGCAATGCCTTACAGGTAATGTAAGCGTGGGCCATTATGTAGCTGTGTATTAAGCAGCCAAAGACAGACTCAAAAACGAAATATGGTGGTGCCAAGCAAAGGTTATAGCCATGCAATTTGCGGAAATACACAATTTCAAGTCAATCCTACAAGCAAAAATTAAGGAAGATGTGGCAAAATTTACAGATGTACTGGATCTTATCATGATCAATATATTAAAGGAGGAATGCACAGTAATTTGGGCAGTTGCCTAATTTATTCAGTGCTACTGAGAAAAATGACGTGCAGAATGGTGGTATAAATGACAGTGGCTATGAAGAATCCATTGATATATTACATACTGGTATGTGGATCAGGAAAGAAACAGAATATGGAAAAATGGCCCGTAAAACTGTCCGAGGCTTTTTGGAGCAATATTCAGAGCTATATGATAGGAAAGGAAAGAGCAAAAGTTTACTCAGTCGAGGTCCATCATCCAATTATACATCTGACTACAAATGTCCTGTGAATGGCTGCAAAGTTACAAATAGATATTTCATATGGCGTTGTGACACATGGAAAGTGTCAGCAAAAGATGGAAGACTGCAAAAGAGCTGTGATGGTGCTACTGTTGCTTAGGAACAAAACATTGTGGAAATGAGTGCAAAAAAGTGTGGAATAAATGGTTGTAGAAATAATCACAATAGACTTTTACATGAAAACAGAGTTTCTGTAAACAGAGAGCCAGAAAGTACAGATGGGCGAACAGAAGTGAAACAGGTATATGGTTGTTCCACGGAAGAGAGCAGAAACTCCAGCACATAGCAACTACCTAGTGCCAGTATGACCATCATGATGACTATAAAAGAACAAAATTGACAAAGAGTCAAAATTCATTTCATTGTAAACATTACCAGTCATCCTTAAGAATGGAACTTGTAGAATCAAAGTGAATGCATTGTTAAATGATGCAAGTACATGCACTTACATAAGTAAGAATGTTGCTGCAGAGCTCGGTCTAGAAGCAAACATCACAAGAACAACAGTCAATGTTGTGAATGGTCAACAAGAGACCTTTGAAACAATTGCCTGTGGAAGTGGGACTGAAAAGTCTGGACAAAAAAGGAAACATGATTAAAACTTGTGATAATGTAACAGGGGATTTATAAGCCCTTGACTGTAATGAACAAAAAGTGAAATTCAAACATTAGAAAAATATGGTATATATTTCCTAAGTTTGTGAGAAGAGAAGAAATCAAGTAGATCTGCTGATAGGCCTAGATATGCATCACAGCATCCAAGAAATTCTTGGTAACCCAGGACAGCCTACAACAAGATTCCCAACACTGGGATGGCCTTGTATTGGTATGGCGGAAAAAGGACAGCAAGGAAATTCATGCATAAACTTCTCAAGAAGGTGCCTTTGTCACGAAGCCTTGGTCTTGCAAGAAAGCAGTCACACACTTCAGCAATTCTGGCAAATAGAGGAAGTAAAATGGAAAAAAGAACCTTTCAAAGAAGAAGGTCAAGCAGCAGTTGAAAAAGTGGTAAAATCACTGAAATATTTAAAATGCAAGATATAAAGTAGGAATTCCCTGGAGAGAGAATGATTTAAAATAGTCAAACAACAAACAGATGGCAATCAACCAACTGGAGAGCACTGAAAAGCATCTTTTCGAAAATTGGCCTCGGAGATGAATATAAGAAATTATTGGGCAGTATGTCGGGAAGGGCCATATGGAAAGTTCCTTAATTTATTTTCTACTTTTAAGGCACTGGATAAAATCACATTTTTGTCCATATTAAGGAATTTTCCTTAATTTATTTTTTAGTTTTAAAGCACTGGGTAAAATAACATTTTTGTCCAAATTAAGGAATTTTCCTTAATTTATTTTGTAGTTTTAAAGCACTGGGTAATATCACATTTTTGTCCAAATTAAGGAAACTTCCTTAATATCTTTTATAGTTTTTCAAAACTCCACAAAAGTATATTTTTGCTCAACTTAAAGAAATTTCCTTAAAATTTTTTCAGTTTTTCAGGATAAAAAGGTAGAATTTTCGAATTTGTATAGGTGGAAAACCAGAAAATCAGTACACTAAATTGTTGAAATTCCGTATAAAAAAAGGTAAAGGTTTGTGAAATTACCTTTTGAATATGGAAAGTGTTAAAACCACTTCCTGGTCATCGTTACCTTATTCTGCAGCCCGAACTCTTTACACTCCATTAACTAACCTGTCACTGTCTAACATATATATATATATATATATATATATATATATATATATATATATATATATATATATATATATATATATATATATATATATATATATATATATATATATATATATATATATATGTACTTTTGTCCATATAATGCATATTGTGCACGTTCTTGTGTAGAATTTTGACCTAGGCTGCACTAGCTCAATTATATAAAATGGTCTTTAGCAGGTAACTACTCAGCACATGTTTTGGAGGGCCTGTACCTGTACATATCTGTAAAAGTTCAGATGAGAATAATTTGGCTTAACCCTGAAATATTATGTACTCTTTGTTTCTGGATAGGTCACCTTGGTTTAACCACTTACCAATGTATACCTGAAGTAGAAAGAAACTGAGACATGATATTCAGTCCCAGTGATTGTAATATAAACAGTTACAGTTAGACCACCTGTACAGATCTCGAAAATTCATTATAATTGTTCAAACATATTTTATTCAAACAACAATAGGGAAACAGGGCGAACCTTCCATTAATTCCTCTTGTACATATAAAAAATTTGTTTTTTTGCAGAGATTTCGGGAAAAGTGTAACGGGATCGAGCTCGTTGACTAACCGGATCTGGTACAATGTTCCTCAAATATTATGGAGTGTCACCATGTACTATTTTGTAAAAATATATCAGCTTTGCATTTTTCCGTCTTTAGGATAGTTTTACTACCCTACTTCTTCATATATTAAATCATGGACTGTACTTTTTGTAGCACCTGATACAATACGTGCTGCAGCTCGCCGAACATTTTCCAGCTGCTTCATTATAATTAATGTAACAATGGACATCCTGCACCAGGAATGTAAAATAAACCGTATGATGACGCCCACTCCTCACTATGAAAGTCTTCAAACAGTTAAACGCTATTTTGCTACCAACTCAGAGGTTATGTTTCACAAGAATGAGTCATGTGTGTGACATTGGAGTAAATACTGTCAAATTTGAGAATTTTTTTTAAACGGAGTAAATCTGAACTTAGGCAAGCCAGGAAAGAATGAAAGTAATTGGCATTTAATTCAAGAAAATGTATTGAAAAATATTTTTTTCTCAACCAGGATCTAAGTGCAGTTTAGGCAAACGTCTGACTGGCCTAGGCTGCTGCTTGCTACCGATAGCCCCTGGGGGTTTAGCTGACGGAAAACATGTAAGCCTAAATTGTCTGAAAGGTGAACATAAAAACATAATGATCCCAAAAGATAGAATAAAGCCGCAAAACAGGCAAGTCTAAAATCTCTGAAATTATTGAAACCAAACCTTTCTAATAATCTCTGGGTATTCACGGGAAGATTTATAGAAAAATATGACTAGAAGTACATCTTTGTTATAAGTCAGTTTGAATGCCCTTCTATGATTCCTGAGTGGTTCCAGGTGCAGGAAGCTCTGCCTGTGACCTATCAGCATGCTTAATATGCCATTCTCATTATCAGTGAGTTATATGTCGTGATTCTAGTGCAGTCAAATGAGTTTGATACGTATCAAGAACCAAAGTATGAAAAGCCTACTTCTTTACAACATGCTATCAATGTTTGTATGCATTCACCGTGGACACAGAAATGGTTTTGTTTGTGTTTCCAGTCTTTGACTGTGCTAGTTATGTAACAGCATGGTGTTTAAATTTAACTAAAGCGACCAATTCAACAGTAAGTTTGATTGCAATTTTCTTAATGCATACACGGGGTCCGGTTAACTTGTGATATCATGATGTAAAATCAAATTTCAAGGCAGTCATTCTGTGCTTGAGAAGTTCTGTTGTGTGGCCTGTTTCGTTTTACCTCCCTGAGAAAGTATGTGGATATATATGGAATCCTTTCCTCAGGACAAGTTTGAATTTAAATTCTGCTATTTGTACGTATATTTCCGCAAATGCTTGTACATATCAATTCTCTAAATATTGCAATTAAAACCAAAATCTTGTTACACACCATGTGTTCATGTTGTGCTATCATCATGCGTTTATACATTCTTCAAATTTACGCAGGTTCTCTTAACCAAATACAAGATAAAAGCAAGCAGCTGCCATCACAAAAAAGTATTTCCGAGGATTTAACCCTGCAAAACAATTGATGGCTTCCTGCTGATAACCAGTTCATAATTCAGTTGGCTGAGGAAGCCTTGAATTTTCACAATTTTGAATCCAATGTGGTGATATGTACCACTTAATGCATATGTTTGGACATAGGCAGTGACTAGAGAATGGGGCGTGGAGAAACAAAATTTAAAGTGTCGCGTGTTCATTTTTGGTGCCAAAATATGTTCAATAGGCCAAACGCAGGATCTCTGCACCAAATGGCACAATGATAACATACCAGCCTCGGCAAGATGGCTGATACAGCTACCCAAATTTTCATTTTTCGTTTTTGCCTCACTTCGAAAAGAAACATAAAAGTGAAAGCGTCACATATTTATATTCGGTGCCGAAAATGTTGGAGCGGCCGAACGCTGAATCGCTGCACCAAAATGGCATGACGTTAACATACCAGCCTCTACATGACGACTGATACAAATAGTCCAATCTTCCTTCAGTGTTTCTGTTTCTTTTTAAAAATTCATTTTCTGTAAAACAATGTATATTTTGACTATATTTTCTTCAGTTGATCATGGTGTTGTCAACAGACTCCAAGCGCACGTTCTGACTTACAACTCCCAATGACAACGAAAGTATTTTACACCTGCATCCTCTCGTAATATTTTCATATCTGAGTTCAAACCGACTTGGCTCAAATTAAGGTATCTGAAGAAGAATTACAACAGGGTAACAAATATGATATGCCTCGCTAAATATATTCTGCCCTGGAACACTAGCTGAAAACTTAGTCGTTTTCCCTAACCATTGTTCACGTGAAAGATATTAATGCTCCACTAAGCCACATTTGAAGATATATATATATATATACTTTGATTGCCTGTTGGTAATCACCAAAGGGTGTAAGTAACTTGCTACTCCTTCCCTAATCCTTTAGGCGGAATTGTGATTTCCCACTACGCAGCTGGAATTCGACACAAGTACTTTTATGAAAATCCTCTTACACTTTAATCAAACTATTTTGGGAATTCATTAAACGAACAAACAAACAAATTATAAACGAAGAAACGTGTAACGTAGAACCATCATCAAGACTTCTTGACAATTTTCGTCAAAGAAAGTTTATACATTGGATCAAGCAATTTCATTCTCTTGCAGGATAAAGATTTGGGTGTTGGGCTCTAAGTGGCGCGACGAGATATCATAATCTTCATTTCCCTTGGCGGCCATAATTTCCTGTATTTGAATTGTTATCATAAATTAACTTTATTCAAAGGCCTTAATTGGTGTGAGCAGATAGTTAATGATTCGTCAATTCGCATTGGCCCTGCAGCGTCCACATTTACATAGAGCAGATTGCAAAACCTTATTGCTTTGTTTTATTTAACGCACCCCGGCTCTAACCAGTATACGTTTGTGTAAAATGAAGTCTTGTACTTTTTTTTATTCTCAATCTTGAGCTTCCTTAATTATTTTGAATAAAAGCATAAGAAAGAGCGTATTGGGAGACGCAGCAGCTTTTCTTGCCAATTCTGGTGCTGAGCGTGGCCTGAACAGCTTTCGTTTGGAAAATTTGACAGAAGAAAGCATTTCTGTATAACTTGTTGACAGTGTCACAATGACGCTGTCAAGAGTTAATTCTTAAGTGCGCTACATTTAGCACGCACATTTGTACACTTCATGAAAAGTGCAGTCGGTTTTCTTGACCAATTGAGCATAATATTTTAGGTTAAGAGAACACCACTATCACCACTACCCGACACTGTATTGCCTATTATCCATCAAATTACTAAAGCTGCTATAAACTTTCAGTCCACGTCGCACGGAAATATTTAAAACATGATTTAACATACACGATCCATGAATGATATCTCTGAACTCTGGTTTAACGCCTTCGTAGGTGCTTATATAAAAAAGCAATCTGTCAAATTTGGTCTGGTTATCTCTAACAGACCTTTCCATTCATACCGCATTTGAAAGCCATTGACGAAACTCACTATTTAGCCCAAAGACATCGAGGATAAGATTTCAGCACTGTGCATTCATAATAGCCAATAAGTGTTGCCCAGAGGCACAAGTCTCTAAACGTGAACTTTTATACAGATCATCTTTGACCCTTTTTGTAATCCAAATATTCTGATGAGTGAAGAAATACACGCAGAACTGGGGAAAACAGGTAAGTGTTTGGCTTTTTCGAGTTGTGCTGAAGTCTATGACCCAGTTTTTTGGCCAAAAAGGAGCAATTGTACTCCAAAAAGAACACTCCAACTCATTTATTCACTTGAATCTTCCCCAATTTATTTAAGCGTGATACCTAATTTCACGATTTAATGTTGCGATAATTATTTTGCAAAGATGGTGACACAAAATGTAGAAAAAGACGTGGTTTTACGGTTTACTCAATTTGTGTGAAGCCAACCCTTCACAGTTTACGATGAAATCATCTACTTCTAACATCCCAAAAACATTGAAATAAACTGGATACATTGTTCTTACTAAAGGTATGACCGCAGTTTATAACAAACTATCCATATGTCTTTAAGAATATGCAACACATGGTTCAACGTGGGTTATTTGACACGATGTCCGTTATGCTTTATCAAGAAAGCGACCGACACTTGATATTTAAAGATGATCTTTATGTATTATTGGGAAACCGAAGAGAAAAGATCCCTAACATACTTGTAGCTGACATCAGAATTTTAAAGTGTGGTTTCTTTTTCTATCTAAACTTGCATTTTCATTCTTAAGCCATGCAGACACGTACACTTCTTTGGCAGTTCCTTAAATCTACTAACGGGTTGTTGATAGATAAGAACATGATAAATATGTAGCACGTAGTTCTTCGACGCCATAATATTGTTTTGTAGTTGCCTACATACAAGTATTGAGAGGCCTTTAGAAAAATGCGCACACTTTCTCTACATTCTACCTCTCACTTTAATGGTTTCTTCAGGCAAGACAGATCTTGTAATATATATATATATATATATATATATATATATATATATATATATATATATATATATATATATATATATATATATATATATATACATACATACATATATATATATGTATATAAATATATATAAAGAGAGAGGGAGAGAGAGAGAAAGAGAGAGAGAATATATCTTGTGGTTCGTACCATTTATAGTTTCTCACTAGAAGGGAAATTAGGAAACTTGAACATTTCGAGTTGTTAACAAATCAAATGTCGTTTCATTGTACACATTCTATGATTTAGCACAGACGGTTTATCTCTCTGGAGTCATTGCAAGATGCTGCCCTACTCCCTTTGTGGTCTTTTGCACTTATATCACAAGACTATACTCATAGCAGTGGAAGTTGATTCACAATTCATGTTCTCAGATTATGATGATTGAGGAATACATACGGACCTCGGGAAAACTGGTATGTGTTTGGCTTTCTCCATTGGTACTTTCAGACAGGCTGCCTCGGCTCTTTTGGCGAAGAGAATGTTGGTTCCAAAAAGAACACACCAACTTATTCCATGATTTGGACCTCGATCTCCCTTTGTTTGTTACGCCATCTGATGAGTAAATGTAACAATAGTTATTATTTTTTACCAGGTACTGGTGTACAACGCGGAGTGTAAGATGTGCAGTTAAAGTTGACGAAACGTTTTATTACCCCAATTCTTCAAAATAAAATTGAATGGCGGCGGTACTAAAAACAATGAAGAAGAAGAAGAAGAAGAAGAATAAGAATAAGAAGAAGAAGAAGAAGAAGAAGAAGAAGAAGAAGAAGAAGAAGAAGAAGAAGAAGAAGAAGAAGAAGAAGAAGAAGAAGAAGAAGAAGAAGAAGAAGAAGAAGAAAAAACTTTGATACACCACTGTAACTGAACGTATGAACAGAATCTCGGTTTCAGCACAATCTTCATATGCCTTTAAGAGTATGGAGCAGATGATTATATATGGGTTATTCAACATGGTTTTCTTTGTGCTTTACTGATAAAGCAACAAAGATTTGCTATTTATAAATATATATGATATTTTAGGTACTGGGATATTCGAGGGGAAAAAAGGGCCGTACACAGTTGTAGATCATATTTGAAGTCGCTAACGGCGCTTTCTTTTCCAGATCTAGAATTGTATTTCGTACTTTAGCCATCCGGATATTGACAGTGTTTTGTGCAAGTTTGTCAATCCACCAACCAGTCATCGATCGGCTAAAATATGTATTATCTACCTGCTTTATCGACGCGTAATAACATTCTGTAGTTGCTTATAAAGAAGGGTTCTCTGCACTTTTGTAAAAACATGTTCACTTTCCCTACATTCTTCTGCACACGTGAATAATTTCTGTAGTCATGATAGAGCATGGAACATGTGGAATCGAAATGAACTAATATGCACAGGAAAGCTGTTTCTTATTGGGGCTCGTACAGTTTATAGTTTATCACATGAAGGGAAATTACATGGCTTGAACCATCTATAATTTTTCACACGTTTCAAATACTGTGGTAAGCAACACTGACAATGATGTTACACATTTGTTGATTAAAGCAGCCACGGTTTATCTCTCTGGAGTCATTGTAAGATGTTTCCATATACCCTTTGTAGCCCTTTGCACTTGTATCACCAGGCAGTATGCATAACAGTGTAAGTGCAGTCACGTATTTTAAGATCGTCTGTGTTGCCCAACTTTGCTTCCACAGAGGTTCAGCGACATGGAAAATCACTCGTGCCTATGAATTACAGAAGAAGGGTTTGAAACCTTCAGAGAAACAAACAAGGCGTCCGAAGGCCGCTGCAGCCATATTTTCCTGCGATTTAGCTGAAACAACTGGAGCACCAGGAGAAAGAAGGACACAGTGCCGGCAGCTCAGTAAATACAGTGATGGCGAAATATCAGAGCGGCGGCTGAGGTGTTCACAGAGATCAGACAAAACAAGCCGACAAGTACATATATAGCTCCTCTTGCTTGAGCTATTATATTCAATAAGGCATATCAGATATACTATTCTACTTGGTAGCAGCACCTGCTTCCTATGTCACTTGACATTTTCGATCAATGAATGTAGCAGTTTTGTTTTTGCACCAAGTATCCCCACCTGCAGCAGCTGAATAGCAGTCAGCTGCTGTGCCAGCTACATACAACATGCTCTATTTATGATGAAATGTAATTTCGTTTTGCCCTTGTCTTGATTGTCCGTGAGTGTAAATAAACTCAATAATTTCTTCGTCCGGCAAGTTCTTCCCCCAACGATAAGGTTACTCCCCTTCATAGTAAAAATATAATTGACACACACACACACACACACACACACACACACACACACACACACACACACACACACACACACACACACACACACACACACACTCACGAAAAAACCCCCCTGAGAATATCTTATGTTTTGAGACAATAGTTATACTATAGAAGTTAATGAGCAAAAAGGCTTGTCACATTGATTTTAGGGTCTTATCTTGGCCGACTAAAACATCTGTGAAAACGTCTCCTTTGAATAGAAGGTAAAGGAGCATGATTGCAAATTTCGGTTTCATATCGATTGCATTGCTAGAGAAAGTGTTACTAATTTAATATTATAACAGCCATGGACCACAGAAAGAATAACTATTGTAACTGTCAGTCAGAATCCTGATGCTGTTACTTATATGTTGCTTTGTAATATTTCATGGATGGAAATAACTGGTTTATACAGGCGACTCAGATTCTCAATCAGATAAAATTTAATGAAAAATTTTGTATTACAGAAAAAAATCAGCTAATCGCCCCTAAAACACAGCGCCGACTATTACAAAGCAATTACATCATTCGAAACAGGATTAAAATGATGAATATGAGTTCTGTAATTGGTTATCTGACTCACCAAATAAATTTAGATCCAGATTTCGGCAATGAAATTATCATGCCATCTTTCGATTTTAACGTTTGGCAAGGGATGTCTTCCATGAGTTTACACTATATTTTGGGTCTGCATCATCCACCCTTGCGAAAAGGAAGAATCATAACATTTCCTAAAGTCTACCTAAAGTACACTAACGGAGATCAGTCACTTGATAATATAATATAAACATCTGAATGTCGCTATTTTAATTTCACCTTTATTCATTCATTGATTCATTTATTCATGCAATTATTCATTCAAGTTCTGGTGGACGCTGTGTGGCTCCAGTCTATGACTGTAGTAGAACAAAACTGACGTGAACAAAACCAGAATCCACAGGTGCTGTTCTCTTTTCTAAGAAAATATTCGTACAGGCCCTATGCCTAATAGCTACCAGCCACGAGGATTTTATGGGGTTCAAATCGGACATAGCGTCTTTCGGATTATCAGATGATATGTATTTAGCGTGCATCTACATTCCCTTAGATCAACCAGCTACACACCCACTCACTTCTTTCAACTATTTGAATCGCAAGTGCCTTAGCAGGGCCCTAAAGGCTCGATTGTCCTTATGGGTGATCTGAATGCTAGGACCAGAGAGAAAATTGGCCATATTAAATATAATCTTTATGACTGTGTTTGACTTTCCCATCATTATGACGTTGATACAGCCCCACCATGACATTCCCAGGACAGAATAGTGAATGTGACTGGGGAAACTGTTAAATCTGTAACATAATTTCAGGTCTCCAACTCCTTAACGGTTTGACCTCTTGCGACACTGAGGGTAAATTAACCTGTCACGATGTAAATAACGCTATTGCTGTAGATTACGTTATTGTACGTAAACAGTTTTTTTCAACAAAATCAACAGTTGTGATGTTTTACGTTTTCGAGATCTTTTTATCAACTACTATAGCAACGAAGATTGCTTGGGGCAATAATAATAAGCCAGCATCAATGCATAATGGTCTTTTGCTGAAGCGGTGCCCTTTATCTTTTGGAATGACCACGCTAATCTTAAATTTAAATCCATAATAGAACCTGTTGATTTCCAACGACGTTTACGTGTATTAGAAGTGCAAGGTGGAAATGTAAACAAACTTGTAAATCATCGAAACGAAATCGTCGAAAATCCGGGAAAAGCAAGTGTTACGATTATTATAATGAAAATACAAAAGGGCAAGAAACCTAAAAGACATAGTCCTTGGTTAAGAGATAATTGCTGCAAGACAAAAAATTAACCTGAAACATTGGAGGAGGTTATTTCAAAAATATCCCTGAGATCCTCATACGAGGGGATTATCTGCTTGAAGAGTTGAAGGCATTTAAAAGGATTGTTCGTTTGTGCAGAAGGCAGTATAAAGCCCAAGTTATAACATAACTAATAAGGATAAGGAATTTTGGAAAAAAAGACTATTGAATAACACGGATAAGGGCAATCCGCCTGGTACTAATCACACTTCTTTTAAATATTGGTGTATATATCATGGGAATATGCTCCATGTAAATGTAAGGCAAGACTTGATAGACGTGGAACCAAATTGAGTGGAATTCTATCAAAGGTTAATGATAAATCTGAAATTACTGCTCATATGCTGAATAAGCCCTTCGCGGTACTTGGCCATGCAGTGCAGGCTCTTTATGATGAAAGAACCTTGGCCAGACGGAAGAAAGAACGAGATGTTCAAGGCTGGCCACGAAAGTATTGTATTTGTGTCTTTTTGTCCGGAACCACCTCCTGATAGTCGTTACGCTATTCCGTAATCCGAACTCTTTCCTCTCCATAAGCTAACCTGTCACTGTATAAGTTATATACACACGGGAGTACTATTGTCCATAGCGCATATGTTTTACTTTAGAATTTTGACACAGGCTGTATTAGCCCAAATATATTAAAGGGTCTTCAGCGGGTAACTACTCAGAAGATTTTTCGGAGCATGTACCCGTACATGTCTCTCTGACTAGCGGCTCCTTGTCTAAGGTTAATATTCAGCAAAGAAAACCCACATGATAATGAATAAATATGAACGTGGCAAGTGATGAATGTGCTAAATAGTGAAGTTTTGCTCGTAAATACAGAGCTTCGTTACGGATAAGGAATACCTGTCAGACCAAACATAATTACTAAATTTGCATCGTACAGCTTCAGATAAGACAATTTGACTTACTCCTGAACCAGTGTGGATCTGGATAGCTTACCTGAGTTAAACCACCTGCCAGTGTATAACTGAAGTAGAAACATACTGGTGCCTTACATTCAGTCCCACTGGTCGTAAAATCGACAATTGCAGCTAGACAACCGGGACAAACTGAGGGAAATCCTAACAAGTACTGCAACAACGGACATCCAGCAGCAGAAATGTAAAACAAACCCCGTGATGACACATACGCCTCACTTTGAAAGTTTCCAAAATATAAAGCTCTATTTTGCTGCCAACCGTGAGATAATGTTTCAACATAATGGGTCACGTTTGTGACATTTGAGAAAACACTGTCAAGTTTGAGTAATTTTTGACATTGAGTAAACGTGCACTTAGACATGTCAGAAAAGAAAGACAGTCATTAGCAAAGTCAAAAACATCTTAACAGGACATTTTTGTTCTTAACCAGATTTTGACTAAAGTAAGGGAAACTTGTAACTGTCGTAGGTAGCTGCCTGCTGCCGATAGCCACTTGGGCTTTAACTTGACAGAAAACATATAAGCATAAAATATCTGCAAAGTGAATATATTGAAAAAGAATGATGCCAAAAGATAAAAATTAAATAGCAGAAAGATAAGTACTATTTTTTAATAATGTAATTTTATACCTGAGCTAAGAAGTTACCCATATATGTGGATAGTATACCTCCTCTTACCCATTCATTCACCAATGTGTAATCCACTGGAAAAGTACTATTTATGATTTTTTTGTAAATGTGAACTGAGAGTAGGTGCCGAGACCAATAATTCAGCTAAAACCTAAGAGTTCAATGAATTTTCATATCCATGGTAAAATACGGGTAACCATGTTATATTCTTTCATAAATGGTTATACGTCTGCCGTATACTTGGCAAACAGACTTTTCAGAAATGATTATAAAATAGAACTGACTAGTATTAGAGCATTCAGATATAGGAGACAACCAGCCAAAAGAGATTAAGCAACCTTCAATTGCGACTAAAAACCGGCAATATAAAGCAGAAAACCTTAAAAAAAACCCGATTGCGTATATTTTGTAATTCTGAAAAAGTTGAAACAGAGAAACATTTTGTACTTAATAGTTCATTGTGCAAGGATGAACGGAAAAATTTACTTAATTCATTTGAGGACAATAATTACATTGCAAATTTCGTCTCACTTGCTCCGGATGTTGCGGTGCCAGTCGCAAAGGTGTATATATATATATATATATATATATATATATATATATATATATATATATATATATATAGAGAGAGAGAGAGAGAGAGAGAGAGAGAGTATTAAAGAGACAAGAGTTTTGTTCGTAACATATTTTGTATTTTATACTTGTCATACCATATTTGTACGTTTGTGTTTCAATCTTGTAATGCATTTAACACATAGGTAGATAGATAGATGGATGGATGGACGGACGGACGGAAGGACGGCCAGGCAGACAGACAGACAGACAGACAGACAGACAGACAGACAGACAGACAGACAGACAGACAGACAGACAGACAGACAGACAGACAGACAGACAGATAGATAGATAGATAGATAGATAGATAGATAGATAGATAGATAGATAGATAGATAGATAGATAGATTTCGATAGTTTTGGCTATAAAATTCATTTCGTGAAAAAAGACAATTGCACAGGGCAAACCGAACACCACATTTTGGACAGGACCAGCAAATTAATATTTATAAAATATCAGATAAGAACATACGGTGAAAAATTTTTTTGACAGTCTGTCAACACTGGGTGTGACAGACAGGGGCTCACTGTACAATTTTCACAAAGTAACACATGCCCATTAATATATAAAAATTATAGCTAATTGTGTCTATATACATATATTTCTAAAGATATGAGTATATATATGGTAACACATAAAAATTACTGGTATTATATGTTGTTTACCTTACATCTTCCCTATTCTCAATGTATTGTTGAACTGCCTCGTACACGCTTTTATGTGATTTATAACCAGGTGGCCCCTTAGTTAGAGTTGGGGCCGGCGAGCATTTCAGTTAAAATAAAGATGATTCCAATGTAACTCTGACTTAGGACTACCTGGTTATAATTAGATAAAGGCGTGCGTCCCAGACCCATCTGAAGCAATAACATCAGTTGGATCAGAATCTGGTAAAGAGAGACTAATGATACTTGGAATTCACATATGAAACACATATGTATGCTTCTAAACTGCTGAGCAGTGACTCTCAAATCATCACCATTGCAACAGTATACACCATAGAAAAAGCACAACACTGGCAGCACTATTTGATGAGATCATCTCCCCAGACATGACAAAACAAATCTTTATATGCACCACTATACCATACGTGGATGAAGAACTTAACCTTGAAGTGCAAGCGGTAAATTGTCTCATAAAAACCAAAGTCACTGATAAACAGGGAATTGAAATATGTGAAAACTTTGGAAGTTTTGTGAACAGGCAAAATAATGTTCAGTCATAATTTTGGCTGACAATGATCTTTAGAAAAATCGATAGAACATTTCTTTTGCAATAATTGTGTCACATTGGAAGGAAAATCCCCAAATTCATCAACACCATTATTCCAGATACCTTTGCATTTGATCAGTGTCGAACATTTTCAACAGTGCTGACCCACTTTGAGTTATTGAATGACAGCATTTCACAGGTACATTTGCAAGCGTCATTTAACACACACACACACACACACACACACACACACACACACACACACACACACACACACACACATATATATATATATATATATAAAAAAGGGGGGAGGGGGTCGGGGGTCAGAATTTTTTTATTTGGCGCCAGTTTTTAAACACACTCTTCAAAATTTTCAAGGATTTAAGGGAATGATCCGAGCTCACTTATTACCGCTATATTACGCGCTTTGGAATTCATCTCCTATGATGTATTTAAAAAATCAAATATAACTTTTCTGCTTTAACATAACAGGAACTATCGCCTGGCCAATGCATTTTATGGCCGCTATGACATACGCAACCTACATTTCGCATCCATACATAAATATAGGAGGAATAAGTTCATGAAACAATTCTAGATAAACCCTTTTATCAACTTTTTCACCAAAGTCGGTTTGCTTATCACCAAACCAGGTTTCCATCGTACTAATCAGCGGAATATCGCAATTTCTGCTGGATTTCGGTTAGTTTAACTCTTGTAGAATTAGTTGTACTTTGTCGGGTCATGTTCCACATTGATTACAACACCAAATGTTTTCGATTTCATCTTCTTTCTCATCACGACAGTCCAAAAAAACCCCACAACATTCAACAATTGCACTGACTCATAGCTGTAACTCAGGTTTTTTGTTTGTCACCTTTTTTTCGGTTTGATTTCTTTAGGGTCTTTTTCGGCAACAGATTCTTTGTCTGTCTTCCTAGTTGCCTTGGTCTGTTGGTCTTTTGGTACTCTTCTGGCCAACCTGAGACGTTTTCCCGTCTTTAATGTTTGTTTGTGTCAGCTTTGTTTCCTTCCCTTTCAAAATTTTGGGGTCTTTGAGGTCATTAACCAGGTCAGTTTGATTGCGTAATCTTGTTTTTGCTCATCGGGCATTGATCTACATTTTGTTTTTTGACCCTGGAACTATTTTGAGCTCTTTTCTGTGACCTTTCTCTTTGCGTATTTGACGCCACTGCCATATTGTTTATTTTCAACGTTAGCTCATCACTTTTGGACTAACTGGGCTTCGCCTTTTATTTTAAAGTTTTCTTCCAAGTTTTCCTGGTGTGCTGACAATATCCTCTTTACCAGCCTGGGTGCCTTGTTTTTCTGGTGAACGTGTGACACAATTATGTCTTTATATCAGTTGCCAGAATTTTACAGCCCTGGTAATCATTGTGGACAAGTTTGCGGCGTTCTTTTTATATTTGATAGGACACATTGTTTTTGACTGCCCCATAAGACAATCCCCACATGCAAGTATCACGTGCACCCATGGCGCAATTCAAAGGGACTGAAAGTGTTACAAAGGAAGAGCAAATATATTCAATAATCATATGTCGTGTATATTGCTTGTACATTTAATGGCTCAAGACAGTGTCCTAAATTTTTCAGTTGCTTTCCTGTGTATTTCACCGTGAAATTAAGTTGTATTATCTAATTGAGATTTGCATAGTAACCTCCTGAGGCATCTGGAATTTATTATTATTATCATTATCATCATCATCATCATTATCATCATCATCATCATCATCATCATCATCATCGTCGTCATCATCATCATCATCATCATCATTATAATTATTATTATTGCTATTCTTATTGTTATTCTTATTATTCACCTGTTTTGTATTATAGTCTAAATGCCCTGCATGTGGGAAAATCAGATGTAGTGGTTGAAAAAGGGAATTCCAAAGTTCTAAAATAATTATATTTTGTTATAAAATCAAGCATTATATTGATAAATATATAATTGGCAAATATGTTATTATAGCATGCACAGAGATGCCAACACTCAAAAAGTCATTTCAGGGACAAGTAGTCAAGACCTTTAGGGAAATAGAATAATTAACAAAGAATGAGGCAGGTAATACTCAATTTTGATCAAGGACACACACCGTTAATTGGTCAAATATTTTAGCTAACTGCAGGGACTGTCCATGATTATGAGGGGCAGTTGGCATCAATACATGTTTTGAACAAAAAATTGTGTTTTTTTTAAGGTTTGCTCTCAAGAGGACATTATGAGGATTAAATTTCATATCTTTGGAAATATTGGATACAAGTCAAATGTGATGTACTCTTTCTTACAATATGAGTTGCTTTACACCTCGTGCCACCAGCCATATTATAAATAGCATACGAGGAAAAGGACAGCTGCCGTGATAAGATAGGGTTTTCTATTTTTATCTCCTTTGGTTTCATCTATTTTTAATGTCATCTAACTATCTCGTCGGAACCAACTTTATATCATCCATCTGATTCACTGCCATTTCATCTAATATGCGTATCTCGTCTTATCCTACCTTATCCCCTGTTATCTGTATTATATCATCTCATCCCATTATCTGCTAAAGCTTTTTCCCATCGAATCTTTGACCCCATGCCATCTCATCTCATCTAACCCATGATGACTAGACCTCAGCTACCAAGAAAATAGGTTTTACTCCATTTCTCCTTTCCCTCTAAAAGTCCAAGATTTTTTAAAGCCAGCCGCTGATCACTGCACACACACACCCACCCACCCACCCACCCACCCACACACACACACACACACACACACACACACACACTTAGCCAGATTTTTTGTCACTCTCCCTTAATATCTTAATTACTAGAACATCTACCTGTGTCTTTTGTTTGTTTCATGATACAAAATACATGGACAAGGTCACTTTCTGTCAGCCACTTTGTATGACCTATGTGTCCAGCATCTTCTCAAAATTGATATAATTACCACATTTGTATTTAAATTTGAAAAGAAAAGTTAGTGGATGAAGCTGATCAGAGCCCTGAATCTTTTGACTAAAGTGTTATCACATTGATTACATAACAGCAATAAGGTCGAAACACTGGGTGATGTTTGAAGTCCAGGTCAAGTCAGACCCCTCCAGCCAAGACCAGCAAGGAGGAATGGGGGTGAAAATCACCCCGTGAAAAGGCTTTAAGCCGGGTATCTTTAGCTGAAGTGTACACAGCATGCAATCTGATCGCATCATATCCCACGTGGTGACATATCATGTCATCACATCTCAAAGCCGGGTATCTTTAGCTGAAGTGTACACAGCATGAAATCTGATCACATCATATCCCACGTAGTGACATATCATGTCATCACATCTCACCTGTGCTTTTCTCATATCTTGAATGTGATCTTACATTTCATTTCATAATGTGTAATTGTGTCTCACCACATGTCCTTCGTTCATTCATTCATTCACCTTATTCAGCCATACATTTTTTCTGGACAATTTGACCTGATGTTTTAGGAATAAAAGGTCCCAACCTTCGATGCATCAGTCAACAGATTTTCAAGACGTTTTTACGTTACAAGCCTCAAGAATGAAATTCTCTGACCTTGCAAATAAGGTTTGACTAGAAAAGAGTAAGCATGTAATTAATCTTTCCTTGTTGTCAAACATGATATGCTCTTGATATGTGTTTTGGTGGAGTTGGCAAAGCAACGCAAATTAATGATGTTGCCTGCTTATCCTGTTTGTTCATTTAATCAAAATCAATTAATCTTGTCGCCTAAGTTAACAACACTTTGACCTCAAGCCGCTTGTCATTGTTTGCACACTATCGTCGTATCTCCCTGTGCCCGTCCTGTGACGGTTTATTACAGCCTTTGTCAAATATAAATATGCACAAGGTTACAAATAGCTTTAAATTTAACATATATCCTTTTTCTATACATCTGCTCTTGATGAGTTAACCCTTTAACTCCAGCATGCCATTTTGTCTCTGATAAATAAAAAGTATTGAATATAATTAATAATTAAATGTAAGATGGAATGCAATGGCAGGGCGTATGAGGCACGGGGGGGGGATACGTTTTAACATATTTCGTTAATGGGATCACATTAAAGTATATATGAGTAACTAATCTGGAGCCTCCTTAGACAAAGAGAGACACAATTTAATGTATAAAGTGCACAGGAGAAATTGCTGTAAGTAAAATAAAAAACAAAGGGCGAGGAAAAAGACGAGAAAGAAGTGGGTAGCAAGTGCAATAAGGAAATATGTAAAGAGTCAGACTTATTGCTATAAGAACCAGTATATTAAAAAATTGAACAGCTTAGTGTCGATAACAAATGACTGAACAGAGCCAAAGATTTTTATATTTGAAGGATATGGAATTATTTATCCGCCACTTAGGAGGATATTGATCAGTGCGTCCCAAGCAATATGAATAATCAAATTTAGATTTAGGCGCTAAGATAGGAATTACGGAGTCCAGAAGCTGTTTCCATTGGGTTTCATAGGTGGAACCAATGAGGAGAAAATGCCCGGAATCTTATTTGAGTGACTGCAAAGACATTATGGAGGAGCAGCAAGGTTTACTCTGAAGAGGTCACAGTTTAGACATGAGGAACCCTTTAATGCAAAATAGCAGAAAGTTATGCGACCTGTGTAAGGGGGCTCTTGTTAACATTGCTGGGAGTTCATATCAATTTTCCGCAAAACTTTCTAACTCTGTTGCTAGGGTACCATGTCTATCCGCGCCATGATATGGGGGTACTAATGGAAAACCATGTGTGGTAGTAACATTTGTGAGAATAAAGGACAAGGGTGTTAAACATAACACGACAGCTTCTGATGTCAAGCTCACTGTGCGTTTGGAGAATACGGAACTGACTGAATCTAAGCTGATAGTTTGTAAGAGCAACATATTTTGCTGTGTTTGACACACTGGGATCTGCCTCCACAATCCAGCTGTTCCTTTCTGAATAATAAGTGCAAAAGTAGCACCGCAGCTAATATGAATATTTCGTACTAGGGTCACCTGAAGGTAATATATTAAAACGTTGCACAGGCACCCTCTTCTCAAGCACTCCCTAATCAAGAATCAATTGGTAATAGCAATGACTCTGCATGTAGATACTTATTGTCAGTTTGACAACAACACAGTAATTATCAAACTCAGTTTGTTTTTGTCCCTTGAGTGGTTGGAGCTTATTTCAATACCAGTAACAGCGAAAAAAGGTTTTTAGGTGAAATTGTTAGTTAGTCTTATGGATACTTAGCGTATAATTAATAATTATCAACGTACTACAAAACAGCGATCCCATAGGACTCTTCTGGGTTTCTCATTAACATGTCAGAGGTATACGAAATTCACAGAGAATGGGAAAGTTTGTAAAGTATAGGCCTGTATAACTGGATCTTTTTGTAGTTAGTCGCTGCGACCAGTTTCCAACAAGATCATGAAGCAAAATTGGTTCTCACACGTGCTTGATAATTTCTTTAGTCCAGGCAGGCAGAATATGAAAAAATATTAGACTGATTTAAATTGACAGATGAGGTATAACATGTAAATATTGATGCTGAAGTCCCGTTCAGCGCGTGCCCCAATCCCCTCAGAAATAAAAGATAGCATCAACATATATCTTGGCTATCACGATAACACTTTGCCCATCTAAGATCGAGTCCTACAAACGTCTTTGTGGGTACTTGGAGAGGAGAATCATGTCAAACTCATAAAGACTAGCGTTTTCTATAAAAGCTAAAGATAAAGGTAGGCAGAAAGTGATAAATTAGGTTGAATCATGAGACTGCAGAGGGAAATGACAGGAGGCAGAGTAGGGGTAGACTTACTGAAGGGTTTCCTGGTGGACTGCTGGGAAAAGAGACGTAAGTGTGCTGGGTTTGAGGGGGACTGAATCTACAATGGGCAACTGAAGAAAGGAAAGGGAGCATGTAGCCCTTATAGGGGCTTCCGTGACTGGCTGTGGCAACACAGGCAGGGGCTGTAGATAAGCCGAGTGTGAGATGCAAGGTGGAAAACGTTGCTTTTTCATTGCTTCCTGTCTACAGGACCGCGCGAACAAGCGTTACACCGTGGAGTATTATTATTTTAATGTAGGCTATCCTGTCTCGTTAATTGCTGGACGATCATGCATACCTCGTTCAATAATATGTTCAAGATGCCATTAAGCTGACATTGACAGAATAAAGCAACAGATAAGATTGTTTAATGTTGTCACTAGGGGGTGATTTCATCTTCAAAAAATCCACGAGGGTGGATGTAGTTGGGTCACATAATTTGTCTTTGGGATAAACCATCTCCCTCTTAAATTAAGACTGAGTCAACATCTTTCCTTGGCATGGGTGATGTTATCTTGATAGTTCTTATCTACAATTTTCTTTTTTTTCCTTACTGTTAAAATTAGTCAAGAACGTCGAAGCTGACAATATTTGGCCACTAGCAGGGTACGGTCGGTTTAAGGCGGAGAGGACTAATTTTGTGATGCCGTGCTGGTCAAGATACATTACCTGAGTCATTTTTTCTCTAATCGCGCAAAACTGCACTGACGTTATTTGTCCTCCCCTTCCTTGTGTTTATAAATTTCTCGTCAATGGAAAGGAAAAAACAGATGAAAGCATTAGGGACTGTCGATTCAGTCGTGTTCTGGTCACCCGAGTATTTTAATACGCATCCCATGTTGGAAAAACGAGTGGCTCTCGGCACAGCAAGAGCGACCAAAGCAAAGATGTTGAAAAAAGATGTTTAAACCTTCCCAGCATTTCCTCATATTCTTATTAAAAGCCTACTATGAAAGTTAAAGATTGCGCAAAAGAGACAAAGCAGGTGACATTTGACGTTACTAGTCAATCAATGACAAAAGTGAAGATGTTAAACACATTGTTCCTAATTCTAATGTGTAATAATAATTTCTTTCATTGTAAAATATTGCACATATTTTCGGATGTTGTCGGTTAAAAAATCGCATTTTACTTCTCTCTGCCACAAACTCCATACTTACAAGTGTTTTGTTGTTGCATTCATTTATTGTCCCACGAGTATGCAGATTAATATACATATATGATTACATATTAATATGACAGGCACTGAAACCAAATTGGGCTTATGTGCCTCCTTAGTATTATTACAAGAGACTAGGGAGAGTTGTGGAGAGGAAGGGTTTCTTGGGAGAGATTCAGACTGGTTTCAGTCCAGGCAAGAGGGTTGTTGACCAAGTTTTTACAGTATCACAGGTGCTAGAGATAGCAAGGAAAAGGAAGAGAAAGGTATACATGGCCTTCCTTGATGTGCTGAGAGCTTACGACAGGGTTTGGAGAAATGCACTGTGGGCTAAAAGGGAAGGGGTAGGCTTCGAAGGTGGTTTTTTGGCAGAGTTAAAGGCTCTATATGCAGATATAAATTGAAGTCTCAGTATAGGAGATGTGGAAACTCAGGGGGCAAGGTTAGATATCGGTCTAAAACAGGGTTGTGTATTACCCGCGATTTTGTTTGCTATATACATGAGAGAACTGGGAACAGAACTGTTAGAGAGCAATAAAGGAGTACCAATATGAGGAGAAAAGATTCCAGGGTTGTTCTTTGCGGATGACATTGTGCTAATAGCAGATACAGGAAGGGAGTTGCAGTGACTGTCGGGAAAAGTCGAGGTTAGGGTTTAGTGAGAAGAGTCACGTCATGGTCTTGGGGCAGAAAAGAAAACAGGAGGAGAGATGGATGGTAAGGAAATTTAGGATACCAAGGGTCAGGGAAAGTCATTAGGATTGGAGAGGGTGAGGAGTACGAATATTTACAGGTGGACATTCAGGTCACAGGACAGGGAATGTTTAATTACCATGTTGAGAAGGTGAATAGAGCGAAATGTATGATAAAGGTCACGGCAGGGAACAGCTTCAATAGAGCATGTACAGGAAGGGTGTTGTGGGAATGTGTAGCCATACCTGGGATGTTATATGGGTTACATGTGACAGCAATCAGTGAAATAGATGTTGAATGAATATATATATATATATATATATATATATATATATATATATGTATATATATATATATATATATATATATATATATATAGATATATATATATATATACATATACATATATATATATATATATGTGTGTGTGTGTGTGTGTGTGTGTGTGCGTGTGTGTGTGTAAATATAAAGTGGTGGAGGCAACCTTCGGCTGAGGTAATGTGTAAAAAAGGGGAAAGAACTGCCATTTTAAACATGTTTCAATGAAAGCATAATATATATATATATACATATACATATATATATATATATATATATATATATATATATATATATATGTGTGTGTGTGTGTGTGTGTGTGTGTGTGTGTGAGTGTGTGTAGTTCTGATAAACCGACCGACTCCACTGAAAATGCACGAGTCCAGACCCTACACATTTTTTTTATTAAACATACAATAAAAAAGTTAAGCTGTCCTTTCCTAATAAAAATTGATCGACCCTGGCTGACAGATTTTTTTAATGGCCGCCATGTGCCGGCTATACTTTAGAATTAAATCTGGATCGGCTGTTCTTCAGAATCCACCACTCTTATAGTTCACTTGCCGTGCCACTTCATTGATTTTCTATAGTAGCGCCTTATTCTATCAGGAAATCGTTGGTGGCTTCTGAAGAAGCTCCGGCCAGCAAAAGAACATACCTGCATAGCCACGGTTGTTTGGTGAAAGAGCATATCCATAGCCCCGGTGGAAAGATTTTATCGAGGAAGCGGCCTTCATGTGCCTTTATTTTGTAGTGCTAAGTCGACTCAAACACAGCATCTTATTTCAACTTGTCTGGAGGGTTAACTTGGGTCGGGGAAACAGCATAGCAACACAAAGTTCAATAAGGCATAAGGCCACTGTTAAACAGCATAGGCCGCTGACCAGCTCGTTCGGTGATCGATACCGTTTTATTTCGCTAGGTTCCAGGTGTCCGCTGTCTGAGTTATCAAGGCAAATGGTTGTTAAAGCACTTTTAAAACATGACTTGCTATCTTTACTTTAATCTGTCCGATCGGTTGTGTCTGAAGCAGTTATCATCGTTAGTTATAAATCCAAATGCGACACGATACCTTGGTTTGAACTGGCACATGGCGATCGCCATTTTGAATATTGCGCAATGCCGCAAAAAATACATTTCATTTGAACATCAAAGTGAATCGTGGCCACAGCATATATCATATCAATTTTGATGCTCTAAAAAGGCATTTGCAAAATATCTTCCTTTGGTTGCACATATTATAACCCTTTCCCCAGATTACCCCAATAATATCCTTTTTTATTACAGACCATTGGGTGCAGAATCCACAATTTTCAAAATGGCAGCCATTATGGATAAGTCCCGACTCGATATTATGAAGAGGTAGTATCCAAAATATTTGCATGATTAGTGTTAATGGATGGTTAATTTGTCAAATGAATGTAATGTACAATACAAAGTGGGAACTTTCCAGAGTGAGCATACCCTGAAAATGTAAATACAGCTCTGTATAATTAGCAGCTGTAGGCAGCTGTAGGCAGCTGTGGCCCCAGAATAGGGATTTTGCATCAGACACTGAAGTTGCACTCCAGGCTATGAATTCAGTAGCACCTTTAGTCGGACATGCCAAGCCCCCTTGAAGAGTGAAAGATGGAGCTTAGGGGAAAAGGGTTGCCCCGATAGTGGATATAGGTCCGCGAGTACCGGCGGGTTTTTATATAAATGGTATATATTGCAGGTAAAGAATAATACACCGTTATGTGCATAAAACCATGTATACAAATAATGTATAGTATTAAAAAAGTCAAAGACATATGTGTTGCTTGAAAAAGAGGTTTTGTTGCTGTACAGGTGTCGCCTTTTAGAAAAAAATGGCCAAAACAAGTCTTGCACTTATTCCTCGCTGATGATCAGATTTTATATAAGGGCAAATAAAGCCCAAACGTTTCATGTCAAATTTCATATATGACGAATAAGATTTGTACCTTATACAAAGTTAATTGTTAATCCAAGAAATGATATAGAACTCTACATTTTTTTCATTTAGTGGTATGGAATATTTATCGGACTTGACACTGTTCAAACGGTACTTGGGTTGACAGATTTGGGCTTGTTAACCATCACTTTATAGTACGTAGTATATAGGAACCTCTACTCATTATTGTTGGAGCTGGATTGGAAGTGTGCGTATATTTTGAGAGACACCCATGGTATTTTAGCATTTGGTATGAAAAAAAGTGCACGCCAATAAGGTGGAAAATTTCTGTTTTACATGCATGGGGGTGATCACTGGATACTCTGATGATCTGAAAGATACCCACTTTTTGGATGAGTATAAATTTTGTATCTTCCAGTCTACCACAAATGTATTCCATTACTGTTTTCAGCATGCAGTTAGTCGACTCTTGTTAGTGTTTTATTTCATAATATTCCTTTGATCGGCTATTGAGATATTACAAGTGAGAAGAGCTTTTCAATGGAATCCCACCCCTATAGACATGCGTGCAGGAAGAAAAATAATAAAATTGTCACAATGATAGAATCAGAACTTGGGCCATGAGATGTCATTCAGTATTCTCGTACATTTGTTTCATGGTTCTTTTGTTCGGTTTGCATATGCCACACAAAAGTAAAAGAGGAAAAGCTACAGGCAAACAACACACTTAGGCCGCATTTTACCATTACTTCTATGGGATGGACATAATTATCACAGCAAGAATGAAAAGAACGCAAAAAGCGTCCTGTTTGCAAAAGCAAACCTGAACCTCCAGCAGCATGCACGTCAAGTTTGGTTAACAAGTTATACCAAATTCTCGAGAGACTACGCGGAATAAATGATCACAAAAATCTGCAAAACAGGGCACATTGTGATTGTTGTTCTTATTTACAAATCACAATCGCTCAACAAAGCACAGCTCTCCGCTCCACAATGGTACTTTTCCGGCCGGGCTAATTCGAAATAGCCCCGCAGATAAATGCAAGATTTGGGCTGAACCTGCTTTTGTGGTCTATAGTTATTTTTAAAACTGATTTTCAGGGACATTGGTATTTACTTCCAGAAAATACCGAATGACATCCTATCCTATCACCCTTGAGCATTTTGATATATCGCCCCCCCCCGGAATAAAAGCATAACAAAACAAAACAAAAAAAACCCCAAAACACCCCCCCCAAAAAAAAACTAACAAAAAAACTAACAAAAAAAACAAACAAAAAACTAACAAACAAACAAAAAACAAACAAAAAAAACAAACAAACAAACAAATAATAAACAAACAAACAAAAAGAAGGGAAAAGTATCTGACTTATGGGGGTAGATACATAATATCACCTTCGCAGTGCATTTGGAAGGATGATATAACTGACAGACTAATTACCGTGTATTGCGTGGATTGATGTAATCGTAATAAAGTCATTCATTCATTCATGACCAGAGTCAGCATGACATTATATGTCAACTGGCATGTGCAATTTTGTCAGCGGGCGAACCACATTTATAAATGTTTACTATCACTCCGCGCCATTGCTATTCGGATCAGTTTGAGAGGCCGCTTTGCATCTTCAATACCGTTTCACATGTCTGGTATTTGGCCAAAATATTGTGTTTTTGCTTTTTAACATAAGATACATAGAATCCCTGGCTCGATCGACAGATGTGGCTGGCTAGGTCTTAACAAGACTCAGCAACCGGCTTAGTCGTGTATCTGCTCTGAAAGATATAGCCCGTCAAATCTTTGTCCATCGAGATACGGCGCTCGTCAGTGATTCTCTATGTACCACTGTAATTTTATAATTGTTATTATATGTTTTGTAACCTGGGCCGGCCGGGGCTCGAACCGGCAACCTTCTGCACCTATCACCTGGCCGAAAACGAAAAACGACATAACAACTGCAACTATCATGTGGTCCCAATCCAGATCCAGATTTTTTACTTTTTCATGCTAACGTACGCAGTCATGAAGCTGATAAACCGCGATGCATTAAAAGGCATTAGCTAACTCGTTCGATATTTTTGTGCTGTCGTAAATATTTCTTTCAAGCGCACGCACGATTCGCGACATGGACATCCGGGGTTTTCACCCAGATGTGACTCTGTCACTACTGCTATTGGGGCATCGGTAGCTGTCTTTGCATCGCAGTCTTTGACATTGATCTTTTATGTGAGAAGTGGAAAACTTGAGACAGGTGGACAATAATTACTATGATCGAATGGCTGAATCAGTAAACAATACAAACAATGAAAAAAGACTGGTGGCAGCCTGTTGAATTTTTTCAAAACAAAAACGAAATCTTTTATATTCCGGCATTGATACACAAAAAGAAAGATTTAAGAGATAATGAAGCAAAGGCTCAAATTTTGAATGACTTCTGTATCGATGAAACCACGGTAAATGGTACTAATTTTGTACCACCGGAACAAATAAATAATAATCATCACATAAATTCCAGTCACCAGGAACGAACTATCTCGGATCCTGAAAAGCCACATCTAAAGCGAACGGCTTAGACAATATTAGTGCACACCTGCTGTAAGAAGGAAATCCATTTATTTCAGATTCTCTGGCAAAGCTGTTCAGTATCTCTTTCATCAAATGCAAATTTGCTGACCAATGAAAAAATAAAAGTTCACCAAGCCACTGCACTTACATTAGACCCGCATCTTTATTACACATATAAATAAGGTTTTTGAAAAAGTGCTATTCAAAACATATTCGAATTGTTTCCTTGATAACCTCGTTTTAACAAAATTTCAGTCTGAGTTTTATACCAGGTGATAGCGCGGTCAACCAGCTTGTGCTCTTGTATGATCATTTTGTGAAGCGAAGCTTCTGACTGCGTCTATTGTCCAGGCCTCTCATATTAAGTAAATAAATCTGGAACTAGGAAAGATGATTTGCTGCATAGCAAATCAGTGTGTGTGTATTCAAAGCATCTTGGTATGGTAATGTACAACTATTCCATAACACATGAGTAGAAGTTGGAATGGCATCTCTATCTATTATAGCTTCGAAGTTATTCAAGATTTAAAATTCTTATGGTACTATTTAGCATAATTTAAATTGCTACGACTTTTATTTTAAATTCATTAGGTGCGCAATGGTAAACAACTCCCTAGTAGAAGTTGGAATGACATCTCTATCTATTACAGTGTTGCTGATATTCAAGATTAAAAATTTTGAACACTGCTAATTAGCATAATTTAAGTTGCTAGAACGTTTGTTTTAAATTCATTAGATACCCAATGGTCATTAACCCCCTAGTAGAAGTTGGAATGACATCTTTATCTATTATACTTTTGAAGATATTCAAGATTTAAAATTTCAAATGCCCCTAATTTGCATAACTTTGAACATCTTCATTCCTTTGTATAAACCGGTCAAACTCCTTGTATGGAGGTACAATCATGCCAAGTTTGGAGTTTCTATGTATATAATAGTGTTCAAGAAAAGTGTCGGACTAATTTGCCAGTAAAGAAGAAAGAAGAAAGAAAGAAAGAAAGAATTTTAGGAAAAACAAAAAAGTGTGTGTTGACACACACACTTTAATAAATGGATTTCTGTGACAGTGGGTTGGTGATATCCTCGATGCCACATTAAGAGGGTGGTTGTGGCTGGCGCGATATCAAAGTGAGGCCGTGTGAATGCAGGCATCTCACAAGGTATCGCTCTGGGTCCATCATTGTTCTTCATATACAATAACGACACTGTAAAAATAGTACAATCATCTATACGACTTGTTGATGGTACACATTTTATTAATATATATGATGCCACTACGGCGACCGGTAGTCCTAATATCGATCTGTGTGACGTGGAGGTATGGTCGCCGTAGTGGTCAATATCAATCCCAGAAATACAAGCAGTATAGTTATTTTAAAAAGTGAACCCCTTTGCCATATCCGACTATCCCGATCTAGTAATCATGAAAGAAAACTTAGCGACAGAATCTGAACACAAACATGTGGGTATAACCCTCCGTTCTGACGTGGCGTGGTCAAGCCACATACAAAAACTAATTCCAACGGAATGAAAATCGATAATAAATAATATCAAATACCAACAATTTCGTCTTGACAGGGAATCCCTGGAAACTATTTACCTTTTGTTCATAAAGTCTATTTTAGGGTACAGACCTGTAGTATGGGATAACTGCAGTTCTCAGGAATCCCAGGAATTCGACAATACTACAATTAGCTGCAGCTGGATTTATTACTGGAGTGACTTCCGAAACTCATGGACATCTGTTATACGGAGAAACTGGTTTTAAAAAACTTTCGGCACGACGTGAAAAACAGCAAATTAATTTTCTTTTTCAAAATTATTCTTAGGGAAGCACCACAATAACTATGAAATGTTGTTCCCGTTTCTTTCAACGAAAGAAACAGGTACGATGTGCAGTCAGGGAGTAATCGGTCAGGTTTCCGTTTACGAAACATTCGTTCGTTTTTTCGATTCGTCCTCCTTTCTTTCATTTGTACGTTTATGGAACAACTTCACGGATGATGTTCAAAATTCGGAGGAACTTCCCGAGTTCAAGAAAAAAACTGAATCGAGATGCAAAGAGAGTAAACAAACAATTCTAGAGAGAAAGCTGGCTGTTTCCCATGCGCGACTGTGCATAAGGTGCAACAAGCTGAATTTACAAGAAGATTCTGAGAGAAACCCACATATATGCCTGTGGCAATGGTACCTAAGACAGATTCAATTCTTTTTTCCAATATTTCTTTTACACAACAACTAATGACGGGCTACAAACTAGAATAATTCTTTTTGTACCGTTTACTGTTTCGACTCTTTTACACGGCTCCAAAACATGCCCATCCGGTAAAAGTGAAACAATTTTTGATGCAGCCACGCGCTCATCAAAGCAACAGGCAGACTGGGGACAGGCACACGGGGTTCAGAATAGGACCAGACAGATAGTGTATTACACTACTCAGTAGGTTCGCGGACAGAAGGAGTACTTTAACTCCCTTTCTATGTCTGTTACGTTTCGCATTGTGATTTCGTTCTTACTAATAAATTTGTCTTTGCAACAGTGACCTGTTAGTTTCTCCTCCCATTTTCTATATGTACAAGAGGAATAAATGTAAGGCATGGCCCTGTTTCCAAATTGCATTTTCTTTCAGAAATATCAACAAAAATGTTTAAATAGTACCGTGAAACGTAAAATGAACTAGTTTTATTTAAATAACCCCAAAAGTAATACAAAACATCTCAGTAAGTTTTCCATTTGAAAATCAGCTTTTAGAGCAAAAGGAAGGAACTTATGTAAAAAATGTCCTTGTAATTCGTTGGTTTAACAAAGTATACACACATTTAGGCAATCGCCAAGGACGCATATTAAAAATTTCTGTCCAGCCTATTAAAGTATTCTCATAAACATGACAACACAAGCACTAAATTACACACACACACACACACACACACACACACACACACACACACACACACACACTATGTGTGTGTGTGTCTGTATGTTAGTAGTTACCAGATGAAGACCCTTTAATTATTTTGGGCTAATACAGCCTGTGTCACATTTCTACAGATGAACGTGTGCAATATGGCCAAGTGTACTCCCATATGTATATATGCTAGACAGTGACAGGTTAACTTATGGAAAGTAAAGAGTTCGGACTGCGGAATAGTGTTATGACTACTAAGAAGTGGTTCTTGACAAATAGACACACACACTATATAAGCGTCGATATGACCAAAACAAAATATAATTTACCATGCTTATTATGTATCTATCTATTTCAAACTGTAATTCCTTTTTTGTTTCGAATATGAACAGCAGCAGTGTGCATATTAGATTTTGAGCGTGCCAACATTGTCTAGTCCATCGGCAGTTTAAACAAGAATTTAAGTTTTCCAGTTTTCATAATGTTGAAACGTTAAAAATAAATTAATTTGTTCCTTCCTATTTTCAGCCATTAATTGTAAACAGGTTCTGTGGAAGTTGAATTGCTCTGGGCGGATCTATTTCAAACATACTCAGGCCCCGACGAGCTCTATGCATATGGACTCAACCCAAGACTAAAGGAATTTGGCTCGGTTTATGATAATGACTAAAATGTACTTGTTTGTAATTTCAGGTGTCCCCACACTTTTGGTTGATTTGTTAAATCCAAACGTAACATCTCTACAGAGAATGATTGCTGTATCTGCAACATGGCGTATGGGTGGGTTAAAACTCACCACAAGTGTTCGTACTGCGTGGAAACTACGGATCATCGTTCGTCCTACAACTCCCATATATATATATATATATATATATATTTATATATATATATATATATATTATATATATATATATATATATATATATATATATATATATATATATATATATATATATATATATATATATGTAAATATAAGCAAACAATCAAGACGTTTGTTGTACATTACTGTGGCGTTTGTCTGTCGTCTGGTGACTAGTCATCCTTCATTAATTTTCTTATATTATAATGGATAGTTGGGTCCAAGGAGTCCTAAATCATCTGGATTCTGTCAGTCAATAAAGTTGACCATCTTTTGATATATTCTTTACACGTGAAGACCACCGAGACAAAATCAGAGTAATCGGGAATCTGGAGTTGATGTCAATGGTATAGCTTAGTGCTGAATCAGTGCCTTAGACTCTGTGATGACCGCTCATGCATCCACAAGGCAAAAGGTGAAGCCGCCTTCGTGTGCGATTTCTCTCCTTTTCGTAAACTTTAATTGTATTCCTTGGACCTTTATATCTTCAATTGCTGGGAATAATGCAAGTCATCAATTGCTGTCCTAAACTTAAGCCGAGCTGGGATAGCAATTATGAAAAGAGTCAATCACGGCAGTAAATAGACTTATGATCCGTATATGCACAGATCTGGCGGCAGGCGCCTCTCCCTGGGCTGAACCAAAGCCACCCAATATTACATTTCACAACCCCGCAAGCAATTCAAATTACATGATTACAGAGATTCTTTAGCTATGCAAAAACAGACTGGTTGTCGTACTTAACGTAATTTCAAAATAAGCCCGACTTCCCTCGCAGTCGTTAGAAAATCTTACCTTTGTTTCTCGGTGTTCCCTGCCTGGACCAAAGAGCCATCCATATCAACTTTTTCACATGAACCTTATTAAAAGCGTCCTCATATATACATATATATATATATATATATATATATATATATATATATATATATATATATATATATATATATATATATATATATATATATATATATATATATATATATATATATATGTATATATATACATATATATATGTATATATATATGTATGTATGTATATATTAATGCTATCGGTTCTATAAGAATAAGACAAAGGAGAGCACAAAAGAAAGAACTGGTTGTCAGGTGTACAGTAAGCGTAGCTGTTGCAGTTTAGATTGTAGTTTTAGTGGCAAAAGGTTTGGTGACAGCAAGACAGCAGACGTTAACGGTTTCCCGCTTAGATTCACTAACAGCACCTGAATTTAAATTTCCGTCTGCTTTAATGTGTTGACATGTTCATCTTTGACTGAAAACATTTTGGTGAGAATTATAGATATGATATCATGATTGTATGACCACTAGTGATCAACAGTTTTCCTTGGCCCGACGTTTGCCAAGGAAATTTGTCCACACAGTCTCGTTCTGAACAGTGAAGGGTTAGTTTGGGCAGCGGTGGACGTACGTCATTTCGTGGGGATAGGCCCTCGGGGGCATGCGATCATAATCAAAGCCAAAAGAACCCGTACTTGTAGAATCCTAAGGCAATATTCCATCGCTTGGTTGAGGTATTATTCATTTCAACCACACAAATTGGACATCTGAATGACATCATCTCAAACCCGCAACTGCAGTTTTAACCTATCAGGTCCGTCTCGACACGGCTCTTGGGCAAATGTAGAGGCGGTCATGTGGTGGTCATGTCCTCGCTCTCTTGATCCCAGCTACAATTGTTTGGTCAAAAGTAAATAATAGGGCACCTAAACAGAAACAATACTTAACTGAATGGTCCCCCATTGATCGTGAAGTTTTGAGGAGATATAGTTGCACTTCCACTAGTCTAATAGTATATTTGAGAATCGGATCAGCGGCTTATCTTGTTTGTAAGACGCCCATTTCCTGCGCTATCTTAAAGTTCGGTATACATATTAAGAAAAAACCGGGAAAAATAATAATCTGGGAAAGAAGTTTACAGCAACAGAAGCAATTATTTTTGGTCAGATGTTGTTTATCATCAGTAACAATGGTAACTACCAATGTACATGGAATACTTTTCACCCAGTCCTTGTGTGACTTATCACATGTTAAAACGTTACTAAAACCCAAGGCATCACGCCTACGGCCTTATCTATGCAATATCTTATCAGCTCATGAGAACGTTAACAGAGTTTCGTTTGGTAATAGTATTTGAAAAAGCATCATCGTACCTTCTCTCTCACATGGATGTGCTGTCTGGCTTTACAACACTAATGAGAGCAAAGCACTAATTAAAACAATACAATATAGCATGGCTAAGGCGATTATGGGAGTAAGGTCCTCTCCGGCTGTTTCAGCGGTTTTAGGAGAATTTGGATGGTTACCACTTAAGTTAATTTTAGATCGAATCCGAATCAAGTATTACCACAGACTAAATTACGATTTGCCTGATAACAGACTATGTAAACAAGTTTTTAATGAGCTTTTGGGAAGTTATGATGGTCAAACGAAACCACCCTGGCCTTATATTTATGAAATTCACCAAATTCTGATTAATGTAGGAATGGACCGTGCGTTGACAAGCAAAAATGACGGCTGGCTGCAGCCTTATCGTAAATTAAGTTTAGAAAGTTACAAGTTAGAAAATTCTTTCAAGATATTGATGATAAAAGTTCTTGCTACTGGTTTCGGTTGTTGAAGGGTTGTACTTTTGGCAGTAAATACATTTATGGCTTTGGAAATTTTGCTGGAGTCCGATTAAAATTTTTGGCCAGGGTTGGTTGTTTGGGGTTGAATGAAGATCTTGCCAGATGAGGATTATCACATGAAATTTGCAATTTGTGTCACAGCGAAAAAGAGGATCTTCCGCATTTCATGTTAAAATGTAGTACAACAAACCATATTAGAGTCAAATATATATTTATGTTGGAAAATAGTCTAAGAGAGTGCGGTATGGAGCACGTATGGTACAAATACATGGGTTCCTCACAAATAAGAAAACTTTGGGTTTTTTACTTGGCGAACAAGCATTTGACTTTGGAAAAAATGTTTGGTCACTGTTTGATTTTATCTGTAAAAAGTTTATAACAGAAGCGTGGCATTACAGGCGCGAGTCACTTAGCGACTCCCTGAGCCCGACCTAACTGTTTTATTACTTGATTGGTGTGTATAGTGACGTATTGTGTTCTTTTTATACTTGTATATATTTGGACGCACCGCGGGTCATGCCCTGCCCGCGGTGCCCCCGTTGCTGGGGTAGTCTCATCAATAAATTATTATTATAAATTATTGACGCAAGACCGTTTTTATGATGAAGACAATAAATAAATGGATAGATGGATGAATGAACAAACAAACAAATAAAACAAACAAACACACAAGTAAATAAATAAATAAATAAACAAATAAATAAATAAATAAATAAATAAATAAATAAATAAATAAATAAATAAATAAATAAATAAACAAACAAGCGGAACAAAACGCCAAAACAAGGGAGACCAAGAAACCATCGCGGCGGCGGGTGGTGGTTCCTGTGGCGGCCGGGTGGTGGTCTCTGTGGCAGCGACAGTGGTGCTGTGTCAGCAGCTGATTGACACATATGTCAGCTGAGCAGGTGGTCAAATATGTAGGGGAGGGGAGTATTACTTATGCAGTGATACGTACATAAATGCGGCAGGAATGATCCCTTATTGGATACCCCATACTGAGTATTGACACCCTGAAGAGTTTTGACCCCCTATTTGACACCCAGTATAAGAGTTTTCATCCTTTCTTTGGCAAGTCGTCTAGGGTTTTAAACCCTTATCGATATTCGGTACCCCGTGTAGAATGATGACGCCACTATTTTATAACCTGAGTTTTGAATATTCACCAGGTTTACAAAAAATGAGGAGCATTGCTTGCTTCCAGACAACAAAAAACCAAATCTAACTCAATTTCTCACCGTATGAATGGAAAATGTATTATTTCGTTATGGAAATGTGTAATTTTAACCCATTTTTGAAGCAAAATGTAGAATTGTGGTTTTTGGGAAACAAAACCCACGTGCATGTCAAATTTTGAGATCAAGGCGTACAAGGGTCCTGCGAACCCTTTTCAAGACCAATCCCTTTCCCATCCCCGGATCTTTTTAAATCGCCCAAAAATTTATTGCTATTTGTCGGAAGTAGCATTAAGATTGCATTACATTTTTTAATTACCTATAGCTTGAATAAAATGTTTGCAGAAAGACAGCTCAACGTCAACGGATTCTGACACCACTTGTGACTTGGGCCGATTATCATTCGAGAAGAACGGATTTAGTCGATCCCCATATAGTCAGAAAAAGCATTAAAATTTGAAATCACAGACACTGTCTGTTGCGGAAAGATTAAATGAAGGAGAGAAATACAGTAGAGGAGATTCTGCTAAATATATTGTTATGCCCAGGTGTTATGTGCGTCTTGTAAAACAGGGAGCTGTGTCTGATGCAGACGGAATCTAGCACCATCTTCGCCAATTGCTTGCTGGGCCTCGAGGGGCCACTACATTCCATGTTGAGTACATCCATTACGGCATGGTACATGCTTAACCATAGAGCGGATTGCACCCTTGTTTATGTAATAATGAGCACGTAACCGATCAAGTTTGTTTCTGATGACAGAAACATGACCTATTAGGTAGGGGAAATCCTGGTCAAAACAAATATACGTTGCTTTTTAACATCTCATTGGGCTATCTGGACATAATTTCCCTGCTCAGGTATAGTGGAGAAATGAAAACGAATGCCGCTTGGAGGCAATTGTTTCAATACGACCCAATTCCAGTGAGAAATACGTTTCAAGAAACTCAGCCGCCCTTGGCCCCCTCGTGACGCTGCATCGGGTATCAGTAGACATATCATGATTGAGATATAAAATTAGCCACGTCGACATCGTCAAATCCACTAATTGTCACTCGGGTCCGGAAACACCAAGCGACAGATGAAAAGTTTGTATTCCAGTGACGGGAAATAGCGTATTGATGTAGAGCGGTGTTATTTGTTTCCTATACTCAGTCATGAATGGACAATCTGTGTTGAGGGCGGGCAGCGAGCTTGACTGACCCACATGGTCGAAACGTCGCAGCGGAGCATTGACGCATAAGATGTATGATTATCTGAGCGTTTCCTCCAATGGCAGAACTAGCCACGCCAAGCCGAAGGATTTAGACTTGTCACAAACAGACGCTTGCCCCCCAGGGACATTTTTAAAATCTGTCTTAATTAATCAGCCTAAATTGTTTTTCGTCTTTCTCTACCGGAAATCTCTTTACTGATTACGGGGTAGATTCAGGAACAGGAATTCAGCAAAAGGTAAACACTTAGCATGTTTAACTCCTGACACGGGCTAATTTTAAAGCTTTTCATCGGTATATCGGGGACAATTCTCAGTATATAACTCAGCCATTAATCAGGTTCCATTTCTAAAAGAGACTCTTTCTTTGCCAATACAGTTGATTTTAGTTACGGAAATTACGTTTTTACCTGCATGCAAATGATCGGTGAAAAGAGACTCATAGAGGAATGCTTGAAGACGGGATAAATGAATGTAACCTGACTGCATTTTGCAGGGAGAAAACGCGGGAAATAATAATAGACAGCGTCGGACATATTGATTGCAGCACCAAGAATGTGAAATGGAAAAGCCAGGTTGAGCAATGATGGCTGCAGTTGATAACTATGGCTTCCCCGAGCGCTCCACAGAGTGATCCAGGTGTGCTTATCTTCCTGATTCTTACCTGCATTGCCAATGGGTTTCCCTGCAGTGACTGTCCGAAGAACCGTAAGTCCACATTACTCAGTTGGATCATACAAGTATACTGTAACGCTTTCGAAGTTAGTTCAATCCCGTGTGGGCTGAGATATATAATAGAATGTACAAGTATCCTGCAAAGTTTATTGCTATTTGTGAAATAAGGCGTGACTCTAACAGGAATGTGTCACTGTGGGCCAGTATGATGTCAAATTCATTTAAGATCTTATGCGTATACCTTTTCAGAGTCTTAGTCCTCAGCTCACTTCATTCAACAAATATGCACATTTTCTGCAGTATCCATATCCTGTCCGGTCATTGCCTACATGTCCGTCTGAAATATAAATTAAGAAACCAGGAAGAATTTCTTTTGGTTTATTTTAATTTTTATATATACAGAAACACATTTCGCAGATTATTTTTTTTATAAATACCAGAACATCATATGTGATCAAGGGTCTTCAGTGGGTAACTATTAGAACAAGTTTTTGAGCCTCGAATACGGGCAAAGTTGCAACTCTGAGACACGACATCGTCAAAGTCTTATATTATTTTCCCGGATAAATAGTTGAGCAAATTCACGGCAAGCTTTGAGTGAGTGCTTTATATTAAATTCATACAACTCGTATAATTTATCATATCCCTAAATTATCCAAAGGAGCACCCGATTCGTAGGCAGCAGCAAATTTACACCGGTGTATCTTTCGGATAAGATAGATCGAGATACAGCTGCTGCATTCTGACCTTAGTTGGCCTATGTAATGTACAAAAAGGTTACTCTTTGTTCTTATCATTTCGTACTAATCATGAAATAAAGGCTGCGAAACACAACATAACTTTATTTATTAATTTACTGGTGAAGACTGCCCCTCAGACATGAAAAAAAACACAAGAAAATATTTATGCAGACTAATTATAAATGCATACCATAATGCAAAATCGCCTATATACACGTATACCAGACTTAAAAGTCCCATGCATCTTTAATCTATACTACGCACAAGAAAAAACAGTATAAGCAGCTTGAATAAGCTGCGGGTTACGCCGGAGAGTCATTAATTGACTGTCTCCTGTAGTACCAAGCCTCTACCAGCAGCTCCTCACTTATGCAGTCAAAAAGATTGCCAACATATTGACCAAAGTCGTACACATGCTCTTCTAGGAGCCAACAAAGTTTCTGTCATGATGTGGAGACCAAGAAACTTTCCCAGACATAATCGCACTTTAACCTTTTATGTCATCTTTCCAAAAACGTATTATTTTCCAATCTTATGTCATTGAGTGCTGGGCATTGAAACCAAAAATGTGGCAAATCTTCCTTGTAATTATATTGCATAAAACACATTGACCTTCCGAAACACTCCGTCTTTCCAGTTCATTTCCCAAGCCAAGGCATCCAGTTCGAGCCAAAAATTTCAACCTAGTACCAGCAAAATTTTGAACATTGAAAAAGTATTGTTCACCAAAAGTGGATCCCTTTAACAACTGATACAAGTAAAGTGACCACCTTTGGTCAATTTCTTAGAAAAAATTAATTTGTGTCCTTCAATAGACGACTTCAGAAAATGACTAAGACATTTTGGGTGTTTGACTAGAAAACACGATCCATGCAAACGCTATTAAACGCTTTTATCATTTCATCAGCATATGGTCAGGCATTGGGCGACTGGTCGCTAGTGGACTCCATTGAGCTGTCAAAAATATGTTTGCATAATCGAGTATCGGGCACATCAAATTTCATACGCGGAAAAATTTAACTCTCATCTGTTCCAAAATAATATTCACTTGTAGTCATCCCAGTTGACCAATAGTACCCATTATCGCACGTGAAGAGCGGATCTGCAACATGGCTCTTGAAATTGCATGCTGCACGGACTTGAGAGTAGCCTGAGACTTTTTCGTACTACAGACCCACATAGGACCTCCATGTGTAACAGAAGGAAATATTCCTCCAAATAGTATTGCCAAACTAACTTGGTTCACATTTTCGTGTGATGATTATATGCTGCATAAATAGCCCCGAACGCGAGAAGCCTTTAGAACAATTCATTCCTTAACATGTGCTGAGTCTTTTAACCAATTTGAAAACTTGATGCCTAAGTACTTGTACGTTCTACTTTCCGAAATATACTTATCACCAAGCGTCCATCTTTGTTTGTGTCAGATGTTTTCCCAATAACCATGACTTTTGATTTATTACTAGTAAACGATGTATTCCGTTTTTCAACAAAAACATTCAGCATATGTATTAATTTGTCCTCAGTTTCTGCTATTAATTAATAAGGTACACCAAGATTCATTTCCTCCAACATTCGAACCAAATCTAACATTACCATGGAAAACAAAGTTGCGGAGAAAAAACATACTTGTTTCACTACATTAACCGTCTCGAACCAAGAATTTTTGAAAGATCCAAAAGTAATTTTATTTTCGAATTTATTGTACATTTTAAGTCCAACGCCATGTTTTGCCCTGAGTGCCCTTTCTCATAATAATATAAAGGATTTCCCTGTTTATGGTGTCAAAAGCTTTTGATATATCCAGAAAGGATAGCCAAGTCTTCAATTTCTTACGTTACCTTAAACATCAAATTCCCTTGAAAGCAAACACTTGGTCTTTCAAGCTTTCCTGTCTTCTGTATGCACCCAACTTACTCAGTACATTTTCATGGTCCAAAAAGTTCGTAAACTGGTTTTCAACAAACGAGGTAAAGACCCTTTAAATATTCGAAATGTAATCCCACGATAATTTGTTTAAGATTCCTTTGATCCTTCCTTGTGATTTGGTTTAATGTGACCCTGAAACCATTCGTTTGGACATCTATTGTACAACTTACATAAAGACGTACCACCTTGGTTTAAAACTTCATTTGGTATACTATCTACGCCACAAGCTTTACAATTGTTCAATTTTACGAATTGCATCCAAAATACCTGCATAATTTATTTCTTTGTCTGTAAGATCTGAATTATCATCACTGTAACACATCAATGGGGTAATTTTTTTCCTTGAGTTTTGGCTTATGGTCAAAACCTTGGACACAACTATCTGAGTTTATATTTTGTCAATATGCGAAAAATCCCACTAATTTCTTTCGGAGGAACTTCTGACAATGCTGATGGTACCGTTATTGTATTTGTGTCTTTTTGCCCAGAACTACTTCCTAGTAGTCAATAACCTATTCCGCAGTCCGAACTCTTTAGTCTCCATAAGCTAACCTGTCCCTGTCTAACCTATATACATATGGAATTACTATTGTCCATATTGCACACGTTCCTCCGTAAAATTTTGACATAGGCTGTATCAGCCCAAATAAATTAAAGGTTCTTCAGCGGGTAACTACTCAACATGTTTCGGAGCCTTTTACCCGTACATGTCTCTCTGAGTAGCGGCTCCTTGTCTAAGCTAAATATTCAGCAAAGACAACCCACATAATAAAGAATAAATATGAACGTGGCAAATGAGGAATTAGCTAAATACGTGAAGTTTCGCTTATAAATACAGAGCTTCATTATGAAAAAGAAAACCTGTCAAACAAACCATAATTACTAAATTTGTATAGTACAGGTTCAGATAAGAACAATTTGACTTACCCTTGAACCAATATGTACCCTTTTTAGCTGGACAGCTTATCCTAGTTAAACCACCCGCCAGTGTATAACTGAAGTGGAAACAAGCTGGGGCCTTATATTCAGTCTCAGTGATAGTAAAATGAACAGTTGCAGCTAGACCAACTGTACAAACCAAGGGAAATCCCAAAAAGGGCTGTAAAAATGGACATCCTGCACCAGAAATGTAAAACAAACTCTGCGATGACACCTACCCCTCAAACAATTAAGCTCTATTGAACTGCCAACCCTGAGTTAGTGTGTCAACGTAATGTGTCAGGTTTGTGACATTTGAGAAAATACTGTCAATTTTGAGTAAATATGCATTTAGGCATGTCAAAAAAGAATAAAAGTCATTCGTATTTAAGTCAAAAGAATACAATGAAAATATAATATTTCTTAACAGGATTTTGAGTACAATTAGGCAAGCTTGTAACTGTCGTCAGTAGCTGCTTGCTACCTATAGCCCCTGGGGGGGGGGGGGTTGACCTAACAGAAAACAAGCTAGCCTAAAATGTCTGAAAGGTGAACATTAAAACAGAATGATGACAAAAGATAAAGTTAAGTAGCAAAACAGACAAGTCTAAAAACTGTAAATTATTGTAGCCAAACTTTCTAATAATCTTTGGATATTAACAGCTAAATTATATGGCAAGTCAGAAAAGAATGTTAGTCATTTGTATTTAAGTCACGAGAATGCAATGAAAATATAATATTTCCTAACCAGATATCAAGCACAATTAGGCAAGCTTGCAACTGTCGTCAGCAGCTGCTTGCTACCTATTGACCTAACAGAAAACAAGCTAGCCTAAAATGTCTGAAAGGTCAACATTAAAACAGAATGATGCCAAAAGATAAAGTTAAGTAGCAAAACAAACAAGTGTAAAAACTGTAAATTATCGTAGCCAAATTTTCCAATAATCTTTGGATATTAACAGCTGAATTATAGGGCAAGTCAGAAAAGAATGCAAGTCATTTGTAATCGATTCAAGAGAATGCAATGAAAATATAATATTTCTTAACCAGATATCAAGCACAATTAGGCAAGCTTGTAACTGTCGTCAGTAGCTGCTTGCTACCTATAGCCCCTGGGGGGGGGGGGGTTTCCTAACAGAAAACAAGCTAGCCTAAAATGTGTGAAAGGTGAACATTAAAACAGAATGATGACAAAAGATAAAGTTAAGTAGCAAAACAGACAAGTCTAAAAACTGTAAATTATTGTAGCCAAACTTTCTAATAATCTTTGGATATTAACAGCTAAATTATATGGCAAGTCAGAAAAGAATGTTAGTCATTTGTATTTAAGTCACGAGAATGCAATGAAAATATAATATTTCCTAACCAGATATCAAGCACAATTAGGCAAGCTTGCAACTGTCGTCAGCAGCTGCTTGCTACCTATTGACCTAACAGAAAACAAGCTAGCCTAAAATGTCTGAAAGGTCAACATTAAAACAGAATGATGCCAAAAGATAAAGTTAAGTAGCAAAACAAACAAGTGTAAAAACTGTAAATTATCGTAGCCAAATTTTCCAATAATCTTTGGATATTAACAGCTGAATTATAGGGCAAGTCAGAAAAGAATGCAAGTCATTTGTAATCGATTCAAGAGAATGTAATGAAAATATAATATTTCTTAACCAGATATCAAGCACAATTAGGCAAGTTTGTAACTGTCGTCAGTAGCTGCTTGCTACCTATAGCCCCTGGGGGTTTGACCTAACAGAAAACAAGCTAGCCTAAAATGTGTGAAAGGTGAACATTAAAACCAAATGTAACTCACAGCCCTGAAAAATATGAAAAGAATAGCATAAGAAGCCCCCTGCAAGGTCCTTTAATACTGTTCTGCAAGAAAGAACAGAAGGACAGGTTGACCATAATCATAATAGAAAGGTGTCTATATGTAGTTATTTATTTACTAATTCTATTTCGTAAGTTTTCAGACCGAATTTGCTTTGAAAATAGTGGAAACACATCGAATATCACACATACCAGTAGCAAAATATTTGCAATGGACAGTTGGACTTCCTAACGGTGTCTGTCGCCTCCTCTGACATGAGACCACGCAAAGAAATTTATCTCTCGTCTTGTAACATGCGGTAGTTCTGTCATCGTGCCATTTCCAAGAAATGTTAGTAAAGTAAGCGTAATATCTGACCGTAGAGAAAGCGATTGAGGTAGCCTAGGAAGATTCATAATCTCCATGGAAGATTGCAACAAGCTGGTGTAAGGTCACTGAACCGACCCCCAACAACAGCTGAACAACACGTGGCAAATTGGATCTTGTGTGTGCTCGAAATGGGACTAGGCTTGCGAACAAAGGTGCTACTCTCAAGTCTAAATGTCATATCAAAAGTAGCCGTCTACCAACGTTCATCCAAGTGGCCATTACCGAAAAAAAACAAGTGTTTTAATCGACAATTTCTATTTTTTTGTTTCCTCCACGTTATAGGGTTTCATAACTAAAATTTGAAAATAAACTGTTTTGAATGTAGAAAAAAAATCTACTGAAAACAATAATTGATATATACTCGGTGTATCTGGAGTCCATGCAATGCTTCTTTTCTGTATTTGCAATGCCCATGATTTATTTCTGCTGTATACAATAATCATTTAATTCCCGAGAGATTGTCAGCGTTAAACTTAATTCCGTGAATAACCAATAAATTGGTTAGGCGTGTTCTTATCTGTCTTGCTCATACGATTTGGTTTCGTGAGTGTTATACGAAATAAGGATGCCATGGTACAGGTGCGTCATTATTTTCCTATGCATTTGTAACATTTTAGCAATGAATTATACCTGAGGTGTGTGTGTGTGTGTGTGTGTGTGTGTGTGAGAGAGAGAGAGAGAGAGAGAGAGAGAGACAGAGAGAGAGACAGAGAGACTGAGCATTCGCTGAAGAATGCAACATTAATAATGTTGAAACCTCAATATTGATGTTTTCCACACACTACATGTGAAATATGTAAAGTTTGTCAACTGTTCATACCATCAAGAGTCCTCGGATCACTCCCAGCATGTAATGTCCTGATAAAACAAAACTTTGTTCTGCCTTTTATAATTACTTGCCTCATTTTATTCAAAGATGGGTTACCTAAAGATCTGAGTTTCCTTTGCCTGTTAGCCACAGCAAAGCTACCGTTTTGTTTTCCCCACACTTCTTGCATAAAGCAAAGAGTAGTGATGTATGTAGCAGGCAACTTTTAAAACCCAATGTGTGTCAGTTGATATCAAAGTGGATTTCTAGCTTTATAACATCGACTGTTTACCTGGCTTGAATGGAAAGAAAAGCTACAAGTAAAGCCGTTTCTGATGTGTTCAATTCATACATGTGATTTATTTCGGACCCAAATGCTTAGTAGACGTTGATACCAATAGATCTTTTCTTGCTGTGTCTCACCAGTCGTCATTCACCTACTAATCATTACATGGCCGAACTCACTGTAGATTTCCGTACATGTGCGAACAGAAAGACTCCCGCCCAAGTGAGCACAAAATTATGGTATAAACCAGATTATAGAATGCCGTGACGGTTGGAGAGGTCAAAATCTGTTGACTCTTGAGAATTCCTATGCGATACTGGTGATAGCCCCTGCTGTATTAACAACACTCACAATCAAATTGTTTTCGATTAAGCTGACTTTGAGTCAGAGCAGCTTCGGTCATCGTTACAGACGTGTGACTCTTCCAGCAGATTACAGACATAAACAAATTTCATGCGCTTGCGCACAATTGCTGCTTAAAATCAAAAGCAAGGGACAGACTTGAAGAGTACGTGCTCATAAATCATGCTATATTTATTCATTTTTAAGTCCATCAAACCTTTCTTTCAAAAAAGCCTTGACAAAGACTAGCCACGTTAAATTCCGCGAGTTCTAACTACCTCTCTGTGATATAAATACTTCAGGAGTTATATAACCACATAGCAAACAAACACAAACACACACAGGCAGGTCTTGTATTGTTTCATTTTGCCAGTGGTACAAGTCTTCTCTTATCTCGGAGACATGGGCAGTGAAACTACCATGATTCACAATGTACGAAAGTCAAATCAATGAATGCTGCAGTCGGCTGTAACCAGATATTAATGCAAAACTCCAGATCAGCTTCCAAATTTCGTTAATTGGGTGACGAAAGCACTAAAAAATCTGGCACCATAGAAACACACAAGTTAAATGTCTATCTGGTGTGTGCTGCTTTTTTCTTACCTTATCATCCTTTGCAGGAAAGAAATACGAGAAAAAGTGTTAAAACTGTGCGATGACCTTTGGTAAACAAAAAAGCTTTATATTACCAAAGTACTCGATGAACGTTTGTGCAGGTAAATGCAAGCCTGTTGTTATTCATCATAGGATACAAAAATATATATTTGTACAGCTTCCCAACGTCAAAATAATGAGTATGCAAATTTGATAAGGTCTTTCACATTTTGTGAACAGGGTTAATCATTTTCCGCATGGCTTCAGTTTTGTTTTAATGGCGTCTTTAAGAAATATATAAAAAAAAAAAAGTATAGACACATTTGTTTTACATGGATTGTGAAAGAAGTCAAGCATTGACTTATCGAGTCACTCTCCATGGCACAGATGTTGGCGTATACTTCCCACCTTGCCTAGTGGAGATTTCTTTAAGAAATATACATGTATATGTTGGATGGAACTCCTACGGAGGCCAGAGATTCAGGCGAAACTTATATCAATGGTTTTCCTCGTAGATGCATAGGGTAAAAGTATTTACTCCTATAGTTACTGGCCAAACCTCATTGTAGTTGATTAAGAGTTAAATTCATCTATCTACTGATACGAAGTCCAGTTAGTTACACGTCTGTGCAGGTGTGCTAATCAATTACCTCTGGAATCATCCCATTGAAGATAGTAGGGATGAATATTCCCTAGACAGCACATAGCCTTCTAGTGATGTTCAAAGGCTGATAAATTGGAGACATTGAACGTCAAGTCTTGAACAGTCAGAAGTCAACTGATCGACAGCTTTTCGCTGCTTATAGTGTTACTAGTTCAGCTTGCCTAGAGGTAAATTATTAACATGCACCTTCAACCCTTGAAGTGCTAATTTCTAAAATGAGTCCCCAGACTAGCCCTGAAAGCACATCAAGGATATCTTTATTTTTGGCCTCTACCACTTCCTCTGGAACCAAGAAATTTAAAGACAGCATGCTGCCTGGTAGCTGGATAAGAGGCCTTAGAATGGCGAGAATGAAGGAGGAATTGTTATGAACATTGAGGAATATGCATATTTGACTATTGGGGTGACCAGCATGCAAAGGATCAGTCAACCGGCTCACAAGCCAATAGTAATGCCTCTTGTAGATCTGCTATGCAGGCAAGTATATTTGTGATTTTTTTAAAAGCTCCACGGGTAAATTTAGCGAGCAGTGACAAAACTACATTTCGGAAATTATACGATATGAAAACACACAGCCATAAAAATTATTGTGATTTGGTTGGCTGCATTGGAATACGCTGCTCTAAGCACCCACGGTATTTTCAGGTAAATGAGGGAACAATTGAGTTCAGTACATGTGAAGAAGCAAGCTAGAAATGTACAGCTGATTTAACACAGTCAGCATTGGAGTCATTTGGCTTATGAACCCAGGTGTTAATACAAGTGGTTGCATTCAAGAAAGAACACAAGGGAATTGCATCTGCTTGCAATCACAGAATTTTGGAGAACCATGTTTAAATCTGTGATCAAATTCCAAAACGGTCCACCCGTGGGGCAACCCAAATTCACCGTCATCCTGATTATACCCGACGTACGCTGTACGGGTTTGACATGATTTATTTACATGGTCAGATTCAGAGCAATGGCAGTGCCACATTTTCTTGCGCATGCATGTATTTAATCTGGATGAAATTACTGAAACTATTATACACAAAAGGAAACATGCGACACCTAACATTTGAGTGCCAATTCTTGTGACGAACCAGGTGGGCTGATTAACCATGATGTCAAAAACCGTGAGTCAAGATAGAGGGGTAAAGTGGAGCAGGCTTGTTCACGGTTCAAACAGCGAACAAACGTATATTAAGGTTTATAGTTTTAAAAGGTACAGATTCACCTTTTGGTCATTAAACGACAAGTCTGAAGTAATTCTATCCACCTTTTACGTTTCAAGAAAATACTTTTGCTTCTCTATGTACACGTGATACAGTTTCAATTTCGTGCAGTTAGGCCCTGGCAAGACTGATCGGTTGCCTGTTAGGAAGATATGGAATGTTCTGTAGAGCGTAAAGTTCCGTATCTGAATAGCACAGTTATAGTGTAGGTCGTTCAGATGCCAATTACTTAGCCTGTAAGTATATTGACCGTAGGCGTATTGTACTTTTGTGTGTTTAATGTATCATAAAACAAACGCTAAATCTATTGTTGATTTGGGTTAGATCTGCCCTTCGTTTTTGCAGGAATAATATTTACTTAAGACTTTGTTCAGCAACATCCGCAAAAAATAATTCATTTAGTGCTAACTATCAAGTTGACCGGATCGAGACGTTTCCTGGCTATATTTTCAGAAACACAAAGTTGGTATTCCATGGCCTTTTAATGATATGACAGTTGCAAATATAGTTAAACATGAATAACTCCATGCAGATGAAGACATGGTTGTTTTGTCAATTGTATGACCTAATTGCGACATAACTTAGTCTGTACTCGGCCATGTTGTAGATCTGTTAAAACGTATTCATTCTTTGAGGTAATAATAAATATACTGAACTCGATTTTTGTATAATTGACGTTCATCACGTTTTTCATAAGGCTATCGTCAAATTGAGCTTTAAAATAAAGTACAATGATCTCTAACAAGCCAATGGTAAAAGACCATGTATATTTAAGAAATTTTGATTTAATAATGCAAGGAAGTAGAGTAACTGGGTTAGAAGTAAATGTAAAATGTTCAATACTAAACCAAATATGACACCTTTCAAACACGCGGAGCGGGTGAATGACAACATTGTAATCAAGAACCATTAATATTCACCGATCGATGTGCTCCTTCACGTTTCTTTATGGCTCCCTATTGAAAAGAATATTTCAAGGAAAAACAAAAGCACATTACGGCTAGTGGGGTAATTAACAACACGACCTGTAAAGGAATCTTGCGTGTAATGTACAGTTGCGACAACCGCAAACCCTGCATGTACATGCGTAGTGGGTAGCTTGTAAAACAAGTCACCGCGAGTGGGAGTGGATTGTTGTGTGAGAAGGAATAAAAAGCTACGATGCGCAAGCTTCTTTTTACACCATTATGCTACATGATTGCAGGAGAGTAACATTTGTTCGCACCTTACACGATTTTAAGAGATTGACCTTTGTCCGTACCTTGATCTTCATGTTTTCAACGATCTCAGAAACCACATTGAACTATAATTTCTAACCTTTGATGTACCAGTATTTCGATCAGCATGAAGAAAGGGGTCGTTCGATTCCTATGGAACCAATTATGTAATTGTTCAGGCGGGTCGTTGCACTTGTCTAATGGCGTTCCTCACCAGTTTCCGCTGGATCCCTTGATTTTAAATGTAGGAAAACACGTGACACATCTTAAATCAACTCATCGCATGTAATCCTCAAGACAAAAGAAAATACGCAGTGGTTTAGCTTGTTCCTCTGAAGAACAAACCACAAGCGGGAACAATAGAAATATGGTTTAATGACCTTTATGTAATTTCCTTGGAGCGTTGTTTCTTGTGGCACTGGCGACTTGTGAGTATGATCCATTTCGTTGTGACAGTTAATCCCTCCACATTAACAGGTTTCGAATGTTGAAATTGGAATCTTGAACATGTGGTGACATGGGAAAATCCATGGTTTGTGATATTTTACAAACGTCACTGCGTCTAACGAAGAAAGTGATCATAGGTTTACTTGTAGATGAATATACTATATACTGTGTTTGGTAATAGTTTACATATTAGTTTATATTTTTATTAACACCCCCCCCCCGTCAAAATTTGTTAAATATAAATCAGACAAAATCCTCATGTTTCTTTCTTCATAAGCTTTGAGACCTCTTCCAATGCTACGATTAAAAGACCATTTATAAAATAACAGAGATAGTTGTTTTGGTATTAATTTATGAAGCCGTAGATTTGGGATAAAATATTATGCTTTATACTATTTTTACATAGATTGGCCGCTGTGTTCTAAAGTCGTCTCAGCAGATTCGATCTTCCTCCTGTCATAGTCCCTGAAATACCCTTTCATACTACACAGCTTCCAAAAAGTGCAAAAATAAAATTATTTGATCATTTGTCTCAGAAAACTGAAGTCTTGCGCTTCAGAAATGCAAAGATAGCAACAGTCGATGATGGTTACAGGATGTAATGAAATGGCAGAGAAATGCAGGCATTGATGAATCTCTAACCCTAAGTATTACTCCTCGTTATCTTTCATAATTCTACCAAAGGTTTCTATTATTTCCTACATGTCGTCAGCTAATAACGTCCCACAGCAAACTGCAGGCAATGAAACGGCGGTACGTACTGTGGATTATTTTCAATCAAATTTATAGCGCGGACTCTTAACACATAAAGTAAGTCAATACCTTCCACACATGATTTAGGTCATTCGACGTAATATTGCTATAAAAGTATAAAAACGTTGACTCAAAGATTTTCTTCAGGACTTTTCCGCTTTTTTGAAAAAATCGCCCGACAACGATTGGTATTTCCAATGACATGGGACTATTTGTGTCCTTGATCCTGTCTTTAACAGGCACATTTTCATAAACTTGATGAATTGGTAATCTATATGGGTCTACAGTCGGTGTCTTTTCCCGCTTTCAGAATCCTGCAATAAACATGCTGGCTCTGTCTTTTGAGAGATTATTATTGGAAAAAGATGAAAATATCCACCCACAGCACTGAGCTGATCAGCGTGACAAGCTCGATCCATGTACACGTACGAAAGGATCATAACATGCTGTGTAATAAGCCAATGGCGAATTGGGGGATTTTACAATAACTTGACAATTTCTAGGCAAATGGAATTTCTCTCCTTGTAATCGTGCTTTGATGGCATACTGTCAAAGTGGTTGTACGATGAACTATCTGTTCCTCATCTATTCAAGGAAATGCATGAGAGTTTGCTATCATCTGCACATTAATATGTGCGATTGTTTCATTTTTGATACACCTTTGATGAACATACGCAACAAACCCTTGGCCTTTTTAAATTTTCATTTCATCAGAATGTTCAACTGTGACTAAGTAATACGTTTCCACCTGTCTGCTTGAATATCTATCCATTTAAGCTAGTTTTTTACTTGTGAAATTTGTATATTAATTCTTTCTTTGATCTTCTGTAATTTACACATCTTGTGGAAGATTCATTCATCATTTCAATTTTGATATTTGACAAGGAAACGTATAGTCCGTTTTTGCTTTTGTTTTTGTTTTGCCAAATACCCCGGGAAAAGATGTTTGTTATTGTCCCAAATGATCCATTGTTTTCTCAATGCCATAACACGCATATATGTTTAAAGGGTTTAGCCTACGTAGCGGGTCTATTTAAATTATTGGTTGTGGAAAAGTGGTTGTCAACGTTGCACGTTTCCTCATTCCTGATGCCAGTCCCATAATTAACCTTGACACTGCAATTATTAATGATAATAATTGTTGTAATAAGTCAACAGCTTTCCTCGTCTAGGGTGCGCTGATGAAAGGTAGCCGAGCACAGACATTTTATCCTGGCAAATCTGCCCTCAAAAATTCATTGAAAATATTTTGAGAAAGGACAGTATTGCAATGGATGAAGCGATAATCTTTGAAATTAGCGGTCGCTGCAGACCGGTGAGACCTACAAATACAAAATGTTATATCAGACTGACATCTAATAAGTCTGGGCTTCTTGAGCACGGCAAGGAGAAGGCAGGGCAGGCACAATAAGTTGGTAGGCATAATCTTGAACCACATATCGGGTACTTCTTAAGAATGAGCCTGCATTGCCAAGACCTGATATGTTCTTGCTTGTAAAGTTAAAATTTCATCTGTAAACTGTATGAGCTTGTTGGTCGGACGATAAAAAGAAGAGTACTTATATCCTAGTGCCGACGCAGAGTACCCATATCAATTTCCAAAGCGCAATGTGATCCCAGCCCAACTGCTACATTTTGACGGTCAGTAAGCTTGCAATGTTGGAATGACGTATTGGTTTATATTTTGCTAATGGTAGATCACTAAAAGATATGGTGACCCCAACACTGTGTGAGTGAAGATAATAACACGATAATATTTGGCACAATTTTACATGGGAAATATATCATAGCTATTTGTCACTACTCAGTAATTACACAATTTTATGTACTTATTTTCTTTTATATAATTTTTGATGGTTTCACATTGTATGCATTTAACTTAACAATGCAGTCCAATAGCTTGTTCTGGTAGTGGGATAAAGTTCACAATTTGGGTATCATTGTGTCTGACATTACGATCCACAGTATGCGCAAGAAAGTGAAAGTCTTCCTACAGAAACGCGGAGGGCACAAGTAATACTAATTTAAGACACTCCTTTGAACAAAAACAAAAGGTCCTTTCAGAGCCACCTCACTGTCTCAAAAGAGTGATGGGATAAAATGGTGTGAGACATTAAACACAATGCCCACACTTATCCTCCACATTATACCCAACCGCTAGTCCAATAGAAGCGTTTTGAAGCATGAATGGGTAATTTCATTGTATTTTTATTTTTCCCGGTTTTGTGACCTGAGCAAAACGAGAAAAATAAAAATATAACGAAATTAAATGATAGTATGTTACATTGGATTAATTCTGCTTGGTGCCGGTAAGCCAATGTAAACAGTCCTGTGTATACATATGTCAGCAGTATTTGGAATGACGTGACACTTATGGCATTTTGATGATACATGTATCTTAGTGGGGGCCATTTCCAAATAGGAACTGGCAATGCTATACTCGACTGACTTGCTGTTATGATAAATAGGATAATTCGAGATACTGCAACTTATGTCTACATGAATGTCGCTCATACAGTATGGCCAACCGTACATATTCTATTTTGTGAGATCTTTGGATAAAAAATTAGGAAAATATATTATTAGACAATGTTCACTTTGAGAGGTTAGGTTGAGCCCCGACACAAAATACCATGGACTCCTTAAACCTTCCCTCAATTTGTCAGGAAGAAGTAGTCTATGGACCACAACAAAACTATCTGGCCCTGATACTGAAAGTGACCTTTGGATTGTTTTCCACTCACTCTAGTAAATGGTTTTACACTGTATTAATAAGAGAGATTTAAGGGAGACTAGACCATATGGGAAATGGATTGCCTTCAAGGTTGGTCAGGTAAACTGTTTTCACTGCGGGCGGTCTGTGGTAATGATATATTGCAAGGGATCAGACGTTTAGGCTCTGCTTGTCAAACATTCTAAGCAACTTTGCACTAAACTGAAATCCAGACCGGCACGCCTAACGTAATAGTTTAATGTACATGGCTTCTGCATGGCATATGCAAGGCTGCATAGAAATGGTTCTATGAACTGCCTAACAAAGCGACATATTTCTATATATGACGACTCATTTCGCTTACTTACCAAGGCTGAGCGTAGACAGAAGTCTTAGAGACACCCTTATGTAGATTAATTTTGCACTAAACGTGGTGTGATTTATGCAGAGTGATATGGCAATATGTGTGAGAGGATTAATGTTACAACTCTCGTGTGTAGTGCTGTCCACACAGTCTAATTGCATTATAGACTCCGGATTGTGTTTTCTTAATTCATCCACTGGAGGTTTTTTATTTTGTCATAGGCTGAAATCGCCTTTCTGGAAAAAAATATATTGTACTTTTTATTTTTTTGTTGTGGGGGGGGGGGATTCAGATGAAAAATTAAGAATTTAATCAAGAACATTTTCGTAAGGAGACCATTTTTATATTAAGACCATAGATTTAGTCTTATTTGTATATCCTACTTACATTACACCCCTATTAGGACCATGCCGTATCACGACCACAATTCTTCAGTCCATCAAATTGCCTTAATACAGAAATGCCATGGTGTATGTATTTCAGAGCTAGACAGTGACAGAAAGTGCGATGGAGAGAACACACACATTGGCTCACGGATATCTGTTGTTGCTGCGCTGAAGTGTTGCAGGACAGGACACTTCCCTTTTAGAGACAAAAATTGTTTTTCACTAATGTGTATCGAGTCAAGTTAGTTTGAACTCAATTATAGGCAGACATATACTGAAACACCCAAGAACCAAATTACCATAAACAAATGTACTATGTCTGAGTATAAACAGATATTCGTTGAGGCACTCAAGAAAGAAATTACAATGTGAATGTGTAGAATATCTAAGTATAAACAGACCTATACGGGGGCGCTGAAGAGCCAAACTACCATATGACTATGGTCTATTTGGGTATTTAAAGTTGTGTCAAAAACAGTGGAAACGATTATTACACATTTAAGTCTCGAGAACTTTGTCGTTTTTAGAACTTTCGTTCTAAGCTAAGGCAGCACCCCCTTTAGCTACCGGAGTTACCAATGCATATATGCCGTTTATAGCACTAAAAATCCTAAAATAATATGTGTATCGTATACGAAGCCACACAATGGAACCATTTACATATTAGTTTATGCTTTCTTGCTCCACATAACATGCAAAGCGAAATTTGGGTTCGTGACAAGGATCTGTGGTCTGCATGTGCGCCGAGTGGTACAGAATGATACTCATGCATTGTGGGCAGTCGCTGTCGCTGCCTATCTGTTTCGGTCATTTGTATTTATCTCAGTCAACTTGTTTGTCAGCTGGGGTTATATGATGGTTGTAAGTCCGTCGTCCATCGTCCCCACTTAACAGTCTCGACTCCTTCTCAAAAAGCATCAACCAAATTCACTTTAAACTTGGTGGGAATGTTTTTTCTGTACTAAATTTGTTCAAATGCTCATGCATGCTCCAGCGACTGCTGATTTGTTGGGGTTTTTTATTGTTAGCTTAATTTTTTTACAAAAGCTTCGAAAATGCATAGAGACACTTTTGAGACTCCATACGCCTCACTTTTACTTTACAAGGGGTGGTGCTTTTTTCTATTATTTCCTTTTTTTTTTTTTTTTTTAACAAATTTTCCTATATTTTTACTTCTTTCGAATCTTACTGCAAAAATTGCTGCTCAGAATGTGATGAAACCTGGGAGAAATGTACCTTGTGAAAGGGTTAGACAAAGTTGTTCATTAGGTGGTAATGCTGTGGTATACTGATTTATAATGAATGTTTTTAATCCGGTTCTACATTCCTGTTGATTATTATGTAAGTCAATGCGGATGGCAACGGTAATTCACATTTTCGAACTTCATCTCGAAACCGTTTGCCAGTCCACTTAAATGGGGATGCAACTTGGTAAGTATCTATTACTGTATCCTTTCTAAGCTCAGCTAATTGCTTCGAAATTGCATCGGGACCTTTCTGGAGATCGTCAGACTATAACACTTTCGACCAGTGGTGCCACTTTAAAAAAACATTTCATGTTTTTTGTGTTTTCACTATTTCGATGTTAGCAAAACTGTCACTCAGATTGTGCTAGAACCTGGTGAAAATGTACATTGTGGAATAGTCAAAGTTGTTGCTTCGGTGGTGTTACTGTAGATCCCTGATTTTGAAGACAACTCTCAAAATTAGTTATTGCCATTTAAAGCATACATTGGTATTTGTAACAGTTCAAGGCAAGTGGGACTGCAATGTGAATTCACATTTGGAGCTTCGCCAATTCTGTCAGCCAAAAATACTTCAAATGTGATGGGCAAGTATCTTGGGTGGGTCTCTACTAAGTGTCTTCAAATGGTTATGGATTTGGATTTTCATGATTATATTGTTCGTTTGATTTTTTGGCAAAATCTTGAAAAAACTACTTTCTTCTCTAAAACTGCTCGGCCAATTCACTCGAGATTGCATAGCAACGCTTCACAGAGCCCTCTTTTTTGGTCGAATAGCATTTCATCTTGTCCCATACACAGCACCGGATGGGAGCTTTTTGCGCTTTGACGAACAGGATCCTTTTAGTTTAGAGAGCCAGGAAAAATTAAGCAGGCTTTCAATGTGTGCAAACAGCGAATAAAAGTCCAAAGCTCACATATCCTCTATTCGGCATTTGGTGGGTCTTGGAAACAGATTTTGGGAACACCAACTTTTATAATATAATAATCTTTATTTCAAGTCGAATTGTACAAATAAAAAAACATTAGCGCAACCGCACTATTGTTCGACCATGAAAAGAGGAAACAGTGACAAGTGATGAGATGGTATATACAATGAACTCACAATGAGACTATATACAGCCGGTCCAACAAGGTTCCCTTAAATTTGGAAGAATTATAATCTTCCTAAAACCTGGTTTTACATATGATGCACATAGAACAAGAGCAGGAGGGTCCAAGCCATGCCTTGATTAAAGTCTTAAAGTGATTTAAATCAGTAGATGCTTTGATGTGTGGGGGTAAGTTGTTCCACAGCTTGGCCCCTTGGTATCGGAGAGAATTTTTACCGTATGTTATGGTATTGTAGTCAGGCTGCTGTAGTTTGTTATTGTCTCGTAAATCAAAAGTTAGTTCTTTTCTTACATACATATCGTTTAAGAACGATGGGCTTAAGTTACTTGGGATTTTGTAGACTTCTATAGAGAGTGTTCTTATTCTACTGAGATACAAAGAAGGTTTTTTTAGCCCTTTCAAGTAGATTCGGATATGCAGATACGGGATCATCATAGACAAAACGTAGGGCTCTTTCTTGTTTTTTTATCCATTTTTAAAGATAAAGTAGGTCCACATAGGTGCCATACGAGCGGGCAATAATTAAAAGTTAGAAAGAATAAATGCACTGAAAATTTGGAGCTTTTCCTTTTTAGTAAAGATATTACTGAACCTACCTAGCAAACTTATTTGTTTAGCAGCCTGCTTACAAATATGAGAAACGTGATCATGGAACTTAAGTTTATCGTCAATATAGACTCCTAGTAATTTGACACATCTTTCCGGTTTTATGGTAACACCATCAATATTAAAACAGAAGTCGTTTCCGATTTGACAGTCTAAACGTGGGCATAAATCATAGCCTGGAATTTTTCATGATTTGCCTTCATGTGGTTTTCCATAAACCATTTGATACCTATATTAGCAGCATTTTCCAAAGACAATTTTACATTGTGTAAGTCATGATCATGAAATGATAAGGAGTTGTCGTCGGCATACTACAATGCCCTTCCATAACATAAAGAAAATCATTCATAAAGATATTGAACAGCAAAGGGCCAAGTATATTACCCTGTGAAATTTTATGAACATCGGCAATATATATATATATATATATATATATATATATATATATATATATATATATATATATATATATATATATATATATATATACGAGATTTTTAATTTTAGAGAATAAGGACTTTATACATTCTTGCGAATATGGAACATTTGCCTGTGCAGGGAACACTACTTTATGTATTCTCTGGAACAGGAGACACGGAAGCCCTAAGGGTACTCTTCAGATATCCTTGGAAATGGGGTAGATAATTATACACCCTTGGACGATGTTCATTGCTTCAGGCTAGTGTTATCGATGTCTAAAAACGTAATTCTTCACAGTTGAACACAGACCAAAATCTCTTTCTCGTGTTAGAGCTCAATCAACATCGTACTTTTTGACAATGTTGGGGAAATGAGAGACCGGAGGGCTGCATATGTAGTGCCACGTGCTTTCAGTTCTCCTCTTAACATCGAAGTGGACTCTGTTCTTAACGGTGCATCACAGGAGCGGATCAATGGGCTCATCTGGTTGTCAGTGCTGGTGTGACTTCATACGCTCATAAACCTTAGATTTAGATGTCCCGGTGATATCCGGGTTTTAATTTTGCGGTAAATAGATCCATGCTTTCAGGCTTAGGTGCCTGCATAAACTCTGTCTGTGAGCCTTGGCTGTGGACGTTGCTTTCACTGCTGACAGCGTGACTGATAGCATCGGACATTTTTTTCTGTAATTTTAACGGGGGAACCTACATGTTGTTATACCATGCCTCCTTTGTTTTCTCAAAGGGTATATATGTCACCTGCTTACACATATATCCCTGCTTTAAATTTCTATGGCTAAATTTCAACACAGGACTGATTTGCTTAGGTGAATACATTTTAAAATGCATTTATATTCATGAAAACAAAAAAAAAAACATGGTATAAAAAGGATACATCCATTGTTCTTGTGATTTATCTGGAATCTTGCATTTTTAAATCCCTACGCTTCGCTCCGGGATTTAAGAAAGCGGGATTCCAGATAAATCCCTTGAACTTGGGATGTATCCTCTTCGTACACCGGCGTGATGTCCCTCTCTCCAAAACGTGTGCTCGGTAAAAGAGACGCAACGCTATGTCAATGAATCATGCAAAGGTGTATTTTAGTCAGGCAGGCTTTCCGGAAGCATTGTTATTGTCAGGTAGCTTTCCAGTGCGGGAGGCTAATACCTCCCCCCCAGGATGTTCGCGATTGATATAGCAACTAGCAGTAGCACTTGAATATACCTGTGTATTATATACTGAACCCCAATGAAAAGTATCCACATAAAAAAATTAACACATTAATTTTGTAAGTTACTAAGTACTGTGTGTGCATATATGCATGGTTTGGAGCCTACATCAGGGTCATTCAGGACAACTTTTTAACTTTTGCTGGGTTGTTACATAATGCATGTGACTTTTGTGCACCGAATATGGCTTCTGACCACCACTCCTATTGGATGGCTAAAATGACCTGATGTTTTCAGTGGCTTTAAAAAGGGATGTTCAGCCAAGAAAAAAGCCAGTGGTCTCAGGTGTGTTGAGGCGATCATGCCGCGTCTGAGCCAAGGTCAAAGACACCATGCTTTGGGGCTTGCAGAGGGTGGAGTCCCAATCACTCAAATCACACAAAGAATGGGGTGTACTCGGCGCACCATCCAACGACTAATTGAACGGCAACAAGAAACTGGATCCGTAGATGATCGGCCTAGGCCTGGCCGAGAAAGAGTGACAACACCTGGCCAAGACCGTCACATCCGGCTGATGCACCTGCGAGACCGTTTCCGTACAGCAGCCCAAACAGCCCGTGAGACTCAAGGGGTGAATCACCGTCCTGTCAGTAGTTCTACTGTGGAGAGGCGACTGAGGAGCAGTGGCCTAACAGCCAGAAGACCTTACAGGGGTAACCTGCTGACCCAACCCAGAAGAGAAAGACGACTGCAGTGGTGTAGAGCACACTCCAGGTGGACTCGCCAGCAGTGGAATACCGTCCTTTTTACTGACGAGTCCCGTTTTTGTGTCAGCAGAGCAGATGGCAGAGAACGTGTGTGGCGCCGGACTGGGGAGAGATATGCAGATGCCTGTGTCCGTCAGGCAGATCGATGGGGTGGACCCTCTGTCATGGTGTGGGCAGGCATCAGCAACCGCTACGGGACACCCCTAGTGGTCATTCAAGGGATCCTCAATGCTAGGCGGTACATTGATGAGGTGCTGGAGCCGCACATGGTCCCATTTATGGAGCAGCATCAAGATCTGGCGATCTTTCAGCAGGACAATGCACGTGCACACTCTGCAAGATTAACAATGAACTTTCTCAATGAGAACAACATCAATGTCATGGAATGGCCAGCGTTCTCACCCGATCTGAGCCCTATTGAACATTTGTGGGATCAGTTAGGCCAAGGTATTCAACGGAGGACACCTAGGCCTACTACCCGAAACCAGCTGATCCAAGCTCTGCAGGAAGAATGGAATAATGTTCCCCAACACAGAATTCAAACCCTGGTCAGCAGTATGCGCCGCAGATGTATAGCATGTGTTGATGCTCGAGGTGGCCACATCCCATATTGAACAGAAAAATTTGTGTGACTTTCAATTAGGGCAGTTAATGACATTTTTTGCCTGTAAGTGACGTTAATGTCGGTAGAGCGTGACATTATTTTTACGCCAGAAAAGTGAATGCTTTGTTAAGTTCTAAGCACGTCTAGGTATGAAATGTTTCAAGTATAAACAATAAAATACTTCAAAATTGGCATGTGGATACTTTTCATTGGGGTTCAGTATACAAACAGTTGCAACAATGCTACAACGTCCGTGTAGTTCTGACACAAACACGAAAATAAATAAATAAATAAATAAATAAATAAATAAATAAATAAATGAATGAATGAATGAATGAATAATAAATAAATATGTAAATAAATAAATAAATAAATAAATAAATAAATAAATAAATAAATAAATAAATAAATAGATAAATAAATAAATAAATAAATAAATTATAAACAGAATTCAGTATCTTTGTGCTCCATAAGCAGCCCAGTCAGTGTTCATGCATCTATACGTATACTTTAAATTAATTACTTTTTTTCATGGTCGACGCATACAAGTTTAGAAAATTCCAGTGTTCTGCTCTCAAGTGAATTTTATAAACAAGTCATGAGTGGGCAACCATCTAACATCTTTTTTCATCATTTGATTCACAGATACGCCTTTTGTTATGGTGGCTGATTTTCTTTATCCTGTATATGGTAGAAAAAAACCCTACTTGGAAGTTAGGAATGTAAGAACGTCAAATAACAGCAGATGAATAAAATTAATCCTTTTTTGAAATGGCAATACTTTGTACAAATATATATGAACTAATATATGTGATAATTTTGAGAACAATACCCTCGAAATTCAAATTCTGACTTGTGAAAAGGATTCCACATATATTCATAAACCTTGAAAGAGGAGAACTCCAAACAAATATGAATACCTAAAAGTTGAAGTCAAGAATAACTGCTCCTAAAATTAAACTCCCACGAAGGTGCTACGAATCAGCCTGACCGTATGTAAGCATTACGGGGAAAAACAATGAAATTATGTTCTTAAAGTGGTTGTTTCACTTAAATTGATACATCAAGTAATACTCTGTGGCATCCTTTATTACATTCTTGGTCACTTATGTATAGACATGACGAATTTCACATTCTTTAAAATACTTTATATTGTATTTTTTAAAAAATATTTAAAACATCAGATCGTAACCCTAAAACACGTGCTTCCATGTATATACACAGCACTATTTTGCAGCCTGTGCACTTAAAAAAAGTGTGAGACACATGGGAACGGTGAAGGACCTTTAGAGTGACATGCAGAAAATAGTTGTTTAGCGGTAAGTGGTCAGGGAGCTCTGAGGCAGGACCCAGCAATATTGTATTCTTCTTACGTACGGTGTATTTGATAAATATATTTGGTTGTAATATGTATGTGCTAGTCATGAAAGAATTGAAAGCTTGAATCTTTGGCTGGAGGATAACCCTAGCTGTTTACTGTAACATATTATCGTGTTAACCAGTGATGGCTACGGTGCGGATAAAAACGCATACCAAAACATAGTCCCATTTCAATCACTGCCTTAATATTTCCCACACACTCGATAATTATCTGTGATTACCATGGTTATGCGTTAATTATCCAATAATTGGAAATGTAAATGGTTTTAGAACCTCTTGTATGTGCTTATTATACTGATAAAAGAAAACACGTGCTCAACTATGTAAACACCAAGTGCATTACTTTCCATTTAGAATACTTTGCGTGAGATAATTTTTCATCACACTTTGAGGAATGTGATTTTCCAGTCAAAAGGTTATCTATACATATGTTCAGCTCTGTGTGAATCTTCTCTTTTGAATACAAAACAACACCCATACATTTTTCTCTGTGAAAACTGAGTAGGCCACACCCAAGCAGAGTAAAGTGGATAGTCAAAATGATAAACTCTGTCCGTATAATTTTCCATCATACTTTTAGGAATGTGATTTTGTAATCAAAAAGTTAGTCATTCATATGTTCAGCTTGTGAACCTTTTCCTGCGAATACAAAACAACATCCACACATTTTCTGTGTGAAAACTGAGTAGGTCACATCCAAGCAGAGGAAAGTGGATAGTCAAAAGAATATACTCTATCCGTATAATTTTTGAACCCTGAATGAGCCCCGCGAAAGCAGGGGAAAATACTTTAGAATGCACGAAGTATCAATTTGTTGCAACCTTCAATATTAATTTTCTACAGAAAATTCCGTCTGGGTTATAGTGATGCAAAATTTCCAAGACGATGATCGGTGAAAAAACTTATATATCTTAGCGCTTAAAGCACTCAAGGCTAAGTGGCTAGCTTTCATTGAGTTCTTCCTCCAGGAAAGGTGTTGTTGAGCTGGTCATTTTTCTGCAGAAATGTAGACATGCTGTCAGCTGAATAAATGGCATTTCTATATTAGGTTACAGACTACAGTTGTGATTGGCTGGTTGCTCATCCCAACGGAGATAGTCCGTAATTGTGAAAATACTGTGTTTTCAGCATGCTGTAGCTTCTGTTTAAATAAAGTTAGCTAAGTCAGGTTTGCTGCATCGCAGAGTTGCTTCATTGGTGGTCATATAGGTGCACTGTCTTCCAGGCCAAGTGGGAACTTTATGGGCAAAGGGCGCGTTAAAATTTCATAATTTTAGTACCATAAAACATAATTTGCTGAATACTGCTACTCTAATCTGTGACCTACTGGTCTTAAACTGTGCACTTTGATGGGCTAATAATGTTTAAACACTGAAACTGTTCCATTGTCTGCCATAATTCAGATTATATCAGGAAAATACTGCCATAATGACTGGTATTAGATGCTGACTTGGTGTAACTGATACTCCCCCCATCCGCCATTAATGCCTCAGCAGTGATAGATGTCATATTTTTTGTAGACAAATGTTATGAATCTATCCATAAATAGTAAAAAAATCGCCAATTTCACCTAAAAATTCATAAAATTTTAGCAATATATTCAAATTTTGGGTTAAAATTAAGGGGTGGGGCATTGTAATTTGATCTCTCATTGCAAGGGCAGGACATGCAGGCAAGTGATTATGGGTTTGCATCATAGCCCATTGTGTATCGTATTCACATTGGACAGAAAAGATTTGATTGGATGCAATTATATAATTTTCCTCAAAATTTCAATTAATTATTTTATGTGTCATAAAAACTGATTTTTCAGATTTAAAGGTTGCTTGCAAAAAAGTTGATATTTTCTTTAATATTGAAGTTTGGTAAAGTTAATGCAAATCTTTTGCAGGAAACAAGTTGTGGCTTCAGTTAAACAAGTTTAAAAATTTTGATAAGTCTATTAGGTTACAGACTACAGTTGTGATTGGCTGGTTGCGCATCCCAACGGAGACAGTCCGTAATTGTGAAAATACTGTGTTTTCAGCATGCTGTAGCTTCTGTTTAAATAAAGTTAGCTAAGTCAGGTTTGCTGCATCGCAGAGTTGCTTCATTGGTGGTCATATAGATGCACTGTCTTCCAGGCCAAGTGGGAACTTTATGGTGGGGAAGGACACTGATGTGACCCTGGCAAGAGCACAGTTCATACACCTGTATAAAGCTGACATCCAGGTGTTGTTTCGTATTTCAATTATCACAAATTAACGAGCTGGGAATTGTATGACAAAAATCCGTCCATATTTTTCTGACATTTGTATCTGTTAAATGCCGTTCACGGAATTTAAAAATACCAAAATGCTGATTTTTTTTTACTGAAAAATGGTAATATGAAAAATAGAAGGATTTATAACTGTAGTCTTTGGCCTATTAGGGCTAACTCTGTATGTATTGGGACTCACATGGTCATGTTGTTATTCTATTATCGTCCATCAAGCAAGTTAAAAATGGGAAGTCAGCGCTTTTTGACAGCTGCCTGGACAATTTTGAGTGATCCTAACAACTTTTACATGGATGGAGCATGCAAGATATGGTCCTGGGACTGTAGATCACAAGGCAAATGGTTCGGGCTATGGTATTGTGTACCTCAGGCCAGCTTATGAAAGGAGAAAAGAAGTTTTACACCCTCAGATCGGCTGTGAATATCAAGTTTAACAGTCTCAATTTTCTAAAAATTCATGAAGTATCACATTTATGTCACAAATCATTGTGCATAGACATGTTGCACCTATCAGTGGAACCACACTACATAAATAATAACAGGATTCGATGCAAGACATTTAACAAGTGCACAGGCTATGCCTCTTTTGCTGACTGCTTGGTAGATAGATAGCTTCCATAGCCCTTTGTATTTAGCGATACCTCACTTGTACCACACAGGGTATCATATGTGTGTATGAGAAATTATCAATGCTAATATGATATGAATAAATTATGCTAATCCCATTGATATGAAACTGAGTGACCCTCTGTTTGAAACTTTTAATTTTGTGGCATTGTCATTGTAGGCCTACAGCCTCCATTCATATGCAGAGCTGTTCATACAAAATCATGTCAAAGTGATTTTGGGCATACCAGAAAAAAATGCGCATTGTCTGTCAGTAGAGCTGTACAAATCTTAGGTAGATGTAAATTTCTTTGTTTTTTGTTTTTGTTTTTGTTTCTCTCCCCCCCCTCCACTCCACCCTCTTTTTATTTTTATTATTTTTTTTTGGTTGGGGGGGGGGGGGGGGGAGGGGGTAGACAAAGGCTTGTCATATATGTGTGTCATTTGACTGGGGTAAATCATTTAAAATCAGGCATGCTGACTTTGTTGAGCTGTTGAGTTCATCAGCATTTTATTTTCACATATATGAATCAATTTATATCCATGAATATGGATGACAGCACTTGTGAACTGCAGATTTTGTAACTTTTACCAAGCTAGTGTACATAGGTGGCAAAACATTTGAACTTCAACATACAACCACATATAATTATAAGATTTTCAGAAAGTGAAACAAGGGGAAAAAAGTTAGCTTCCATTAAACACTTGCCTGAAAACACTTGCGCCTGATAATTGGATTGATAATTGGATGCTTATCAAATTTAAAATCAGAGCACTTGTGAATACAAATATGCATTTATGATATTGGAGTAACTGTACAAACTTTTGTCATTTTCTTTCTAATATGTGCATATACACTAGAAACCATGTCAATAAACCACAACTTATACAGTCTACTGCAGAAAAAAAGCATAGCACTACTGGTTTGTGGAAGCTGGATCACCCAACTGCCCTCCTAATGTTCAAACAAAGGGCGCGTTAAAATTTCATAATTTTAGTACCATAAAACATAATTTGCTGAATACTGCTACTCTAATCTGTGACCTACTGGTCTTAAACTGTGCACTTTGATGGGCTAATAATGTTTAAACACTGAAACTGTTCCATTGTCTGCCATAATTCAGATTATATCAGGAAAATACTGCCATAATGACTGGTATTAGATGCTGACTTGGTGTAACTGATACTCCCCCCATCCGCCATTAATGCCTCAGCAGTGATAGATGTCATATTTTTTGTAGACAAATGTTATGAATCTATCCATAAATAGTAAAAAAATCGCCAATTTCACCTAAAAATTCATAAAATTTTAGCAATATATTCAAATTTTGGGTTAAAATTAAGGGGTGGGGCATTGTAATTTGATCTCTCATTGCAAGGGCAGGACATGCAGGCAAGTGATTATGGGTTTGCATCATAGCCCATTGTGTATCGTATTCACATTGGACAGAAAAGATTTGATTGGATGCAATTATATAATTTTCCTCAAAATTTTAATTAATTATTTTATGTGTCATAAAAACTGATTTTTCAGATTTAAAGGTTGCTTGCAAAAAAGTTGATATTTTCTTTAATATTGAAGTTTGGTAAAGTTAATGCAAATCTTTTGCAGGAAACAAGTTGTGGCTTCAGTTAAACAAGTTTAAAAATTTTGATAAGTCTATTAGGTTACAGACTACAGTTGTGATTGGCTGGTTGCGCATCCCAACGGAGACAGTCCGTAATTGTGAAAATACTGTGTTTTCAGCATGCTGTAGCTTCTGTTTAAATAAAGTTAGCTAAGTCAGGTTTGCTGCATCGCAGAGTTGCTTCATTGGTGGTCATATAGATGCACTGTCTTCCAGGCCAAGTGGGAACTTTATGGTGGGGAAGGACACTGATGTGACCCTGGCAAGAGCACAGTTCATACACCTGTATAAAGCTGACATCCAGGTGTTGTTTCGTATTTCAATTATCACAAATTAACGAGCTGGGAATTGTATGACAAAAATCCGTCCATATTTTTCTGACATTTGTATCTGTTAAATGCCGTTCACGGAATTTAAAAATACCAAAATGCTGATTTTTTAGACTGAAAAATGGTAATATGAAAAATAGAAGGATTTATAACTGTAGTCTGTGGCCATAAGAAAGACTAATCAAATCAACGCTTATGGTCTGACGGCTGAAAAATTGATATGTATAAAATTGTATTTGTGTCTTTTTGCCCAGAACCACTTCCTAGTAGTCAATATCCTATTCCGCAGTTCGAACTCTTTACTCTCCATAAGCTAACCTGTCCCTGTCTAACCTGTATACATATGGAATTACTATTGTCTATATTGCACACGTTCCTCTGTAAAATTTTGACATAGGCTGTATCAGCCCAAATAAATTAAAGGGTCTTCAGCGGGTAACTACTCAACATGTTTCGGAGCCTTTTACCCGTACATGTCTCTCTGAGTAGCGGCTCCTTGTCTAAGCTAAATATTCAGCAAAGACAACCCACATAATAAAGAATAAATAAGAACGTGGCAAATGATGAATTAGCTAAATACGTGAAGTTTTGCTTATAAATGCAGAGCTTCGTTATGAAAGAAGAACCCCTGTCAAACAAACTGTAATTACTAAATTTGTATAGTACAGGTTCAGATAAGAACAATTTGACTTACCCCTGAACCAATATGTACCCTTTCTGGCTGGACAGTTTCTGTTTTTGATATGAATACACTTTCAGGAACATCATTTTCTACGACTAATTTTTGAAGATGATTTTCAATTGCCCAGCTACCACAACACCATGATGAAGGATCGTGCCATCTCCTACTATGTTCATTAAAAAGCTCTTAATTTAGAACTATCATGGACAGAGATATGACTTTATATAACTTGAATGTTTACTTGCGGTAGTCCAAAGACAACTAATTCACCAGTTTCCTTCTGGGTCAAGCTACAGGAAAGCTCCAATCTCATTACAATTAACAACATACAGTATCTTAGTTTGGTAGATGGCTTAAATTTTGATTAAATCACTGGTTGTGATGCAAAAAGAAAGCAGTTCGGTGAAAAGTAATCGAGCTTACAAAATACCCAAAGAGAGGCAACCAGATATGCAGGCATGTACACAAGTTGTATTGTCCAATAATTTACAAAACCCTGGCTTTCATGATTTAAAACTGAGAAGTTTTGGTCATGAAACTCTGTGGTTTGCACACGAAACCCTGTTTTCGATACAAAACTCTGAGATTTGTGCACAAAAACCTGCATTTTGTACAGAATATAAATAGCTGAGCAAATCACACATCTGCATGCTTGTTCCAAAATCCCGGGCTTTGTATAACAAAGTCATTACTCATCAACGGTGGAAAAATGTCAGGTTTTACCATAAAATGCTGGGTTTTATTAATTGTGAAATTACAGAGTAAACTCACGATTATCAAATACCACAAAACAACATCCAGAGTTTTGTGAAGACTCAATAAACACACGCTGTCTTGAGACCAATGGCTGTGTCACCAAACCTTGAGTTTTGTTAAAATCCAAGCAGTATAAAAGGACTCTAGATTTTGTCATACAAGACCCAGGAATTTGTACAAGCAAAATCTTCAAGTAAATGTCCAGGATCAGCATATATATATATATATATATATATATATATATATATATATATATATATATATATATATATATATATATATATATATATATATATATATATATATATATATATACTACTGTAAATTATGTACCGTGAAATTTTACGGATTTACAATTTTAAGGAGATACAAAACTAGGGTTTTGTCAGGATACACACGCAGTGATAGTGTGAAAAATTTAACATTTCAAGCTGTGTACAACCCTGGAATGTCACTACAAACCCTGGGTTTTGTTCACAAATGAAATAGCTGAAGCATGATGAAATTCTCTGTGACATAATTAACAAAATTTTGGGTTATGTTAATGACTGAACATTGCAAGCACAAAACCCAGAGTTTTGTTCACAAATTCTCAGGTTTTATTACGACCCATGTTTGTGTTTGCAGTCTTCATTAGCGTATGGAAACAAAGTAATGGTCACTTATTTATATAACAAAAGGATTGTATTAATAATTTAATTCTGTCTGCCATCCAATCTGGGTTAATAACTACTGATTAAACACTCAGCAAACGTTGTGCACTTTATGGCAAACTGTCCCTTGCATTCGATCACAAGAAAGAGGGTTGTATTTTGTTACTTGATATAAGCAAGGCGCTGATCGTGCTTTATTATAATCGTTTATTGCATAAATTAGAATGCAGCTGCTGAACATGACCAAAAGCATTTGTTTAATCGCCAACGGTGTGTCGTAATAAAATTGCGGTGGGATCTTTTTGTGTCACTCACGGCTCTGTATTAGGGCTTCTTTCATTTTAGATATGCATAAATGATAGTGTGGGCAATACAAAACATTTTGCAGGTGATGCATCTCTTTTCTTTACTGTCTTCAATCCCACTGTCACTGCAATTTTGATGAACAATGGCTTTACTTCCATTCACTGTTAGTCTTTAGACTGGTTGGTTACTTTCAATGTGTTGAAAACTGACTCTATATGTTATTTTCAGGCCAAAAAATTAAGCAGTATGTCAGCCTTCTCTTGTATTCGAGGCCTTCAGCTAGACAACAGAAACATTCAGGTCTTGCAAGATCATATGAGTACAATAATCAGGAACGCCACCAAACATTATAACACCCTCAAAATTTCACTGCACACTCTTGGCAGGAAAACATTAGAAGAGATGCATATCTCATTCAATCCTTAATGGGATATGGTTTTGTCTGGGTTGTCTGAATTGGTTATACTCAAGCAGATACATCGGTGCTAGACGATTTTCAGCTGGATGCTGCCTGATTCAACTGTAGTGCCATGCGTTCTACATGAAACATAAAATTATAAGAAGAATCCGGTCTTACGTCCTTGGCTAAGCGTAGAAAAATTTGCAAGCTAACACAAATATTTAAGATTATAAAGAATTTAGTTCCAGGTTACTTTATCGATATTATCACCAATGATTCACATTTCACTAGATCCATAATACAACACAACGCCCAATCTGCCACATTTTTTTTGCAATAAATGTTTTTTTCAGTAATTCATCTTCCCTGCTTTTTGCATATTTGTGCCGAAGCAAGACTTTAGAAACAACTCTTTTTCAAAACAAGAAATTTTAATTCCCTTTTCAACACCAAAAGCACAATCCCTGTCACTGTTCCTCAAAGAGTCAGACAAACTGAAATATATTATGTGCGCAAAAGATTCACAGCAGTTACTCATGCAAGATTATGAATGGGAAGCAGTCAACTGAATTCACTCCAATTTGACATTGCTGTCTCCGATACTCCAATGTGTCGATGCCAGCATGGCAACAGAGACGTTTACAATTACGTTTCTGAATGTCCTTATATCATATGTCCACAGGATTGTAACAAACTAGGCTTCAATTAGTCCCCAGGCAATTTTATATGGAACTTCTCATTGCACTTTGGAAAATACTTAAACAGTATTCTTGGATGTCCATGATTTTTTTTAATTAGGTCAGTCCCATCACAGAATAGAGTATATTGTCCTTTTTCCAAACTCTGATGCTATAGGAAAATTTTCTTTTATTTATTAACCATCTTATCATCAGATTGTACTGTAATTGCCCCACTGTCGACGTCTGTCCTGTGACGACCGAGGTGTCTTATTTATACCTATTGACCAGTGCCGCACTCTGCTGTCTGTGAAGTCCGCCACTTCTGACGCCAGAGTACTCGCCTCAGGGAGCATAGCACCCTGTCCTTTGAAATCCATCCTTTCTGTCATAGAGGCCTGGTGTTACTATAGAGCACTGTCCTTCTCCTGGATTGTTTTCAACGGAGTAAAATATGTTTAAAACAAAAAAGCTTAATCTGGGATCATTATAATAATAAAGGCAAGAACGACGTGTGTTTTGAGCAGCTCTTAAAAAGTTAGGGTGTCGCTGTAAAGAGAACAGAATACATGCTGGATGTTGAACACCCATTTCGATATATCAAACCATAAAAGTTGAACTTTCTGAACACAACATTTTTGTTGAAGGCTTTTTGGTGCTTAAATAGACGATTTTAGAAACTTTGAACGATAAATATGTTGAGTAAGTTTGAAAAACATGCATAGCAATTTATGACCATAACATGGATGGATTTACAGACGATAAGGTGTGCAAAGGAATCAAGTTTAGACAGATCAAGGCAATATCCCCTGTGGACATCGTTGATTTGTCCCAGTCTTTATAAAAGTCCACAAGATACAGAAACTAAGCTATAATCATGTAAATAGCCATGTGTCTATGTCACCGAAAACCAGATTTAAAGCACATGGGGCCGGAAAGCATTACAATGAAAATAAAATACTCCATCATGAAGCCTGATATGTGTCTTCTAGGTTTCGGTGAAACTAACACAAAATGAGGGTAACAAAATTATCGTTAACACTAAGCAATTATTTCGCCATGCAAAAAACCCTAGAGGAGACTAACTTGGCATATTGCAATTAAAGAGAAAGCTGTGGGTTTAATTGTAGGAATAGCATAAACCTGCCATCTCTTATTATCAGATATATCTTCTGCTGAGACAAAATAATCATCAGAATCCTGGCATAATGATAAAATACAAGACTGCCATAAGGTAAGTGCAAAAAGTCTTGACGTAGGAGAAAACAAGTTACTATCAAATTACTTTATGCATTAGTACTGAGGACTGTTCTGAAACAAAGAAAATAGGGAAGCACCGAGCACTGCTTTAAAGAGTAAATGACTGAGGAACTGCTAATACATGGCGTTGGAATAGTGTCAGTCGTGTAGGCATGTCCAGTGCTTCCCCCAACTGATTATCCCGATGGCCATAATTGAAATCCATGTAATGAGTGTAGATTTACAAGAATTGAAGAATCAAACATCTGGCATACGTATTAACTATGGTCGGAAGCCAGAAGCTAGTAGAGAGGTGGGTCTACCAAGGGTCGTGGCTGAGAGCAAATGTGAAGCTTCAGCAGAGTTCAAGCATGGAACATTATTTTAAGGAGCCCCCCCCCCCCTTGCAAACATCAATTTTCAGTTATTATAATTTAACTGTTGTTCCTGTGTGTCTTGGCATTGGTGTCTGTCACCAACCCAAGTGTTTTTGACTGACCAGCACAAAACCCAGCCAATGCCCTTGGTACTGCCGCCAATGGAATAGCGTCAGGACCAGACACACACACCTTGATTTATGCCAGCATGTCCTATTCCGTATGTGGCCTCAAGATACACAATTCCAGGTCAACAATGACATGCCTTCTTATCCCTATACCTGGAGACATTCAAAGCAACTCTGGTCCGATTAAATACCCTTGTAAATTATTTGCCGAGCTGGTCAAGTCTAATCAAATAGGGTTCCAATGTGATTTCTGTGACTGATGGTTTCATGTGCTTACATTTCAAAAGTTGACTACTCAAACTTAGCCGCTGATACTGCCCCTTTGTCATGTCCAACATGTACCAAGACTGACCTTCTGTTTGCAAATTGCTCCCATTTGCCTATGGACTCAACATCATCAAATGATTTCTCCATTCACGAAAACCTCTCAAATTTCTCCATTCACGACGACCTTTCAAATCTCACATTCTCACACAAAAATGAATTGAAATTGGCCACCGAAATATCTGTAGTGTTTTTTCCTAAACATGATCAGCTGAGGCTCCTCCTCCATGATAAAATTTTAGATATATTTGTCATTTCTGGGACTTGGCTAAATGACACTTTTTCGGATTCTAAATTGTTGATCCCTGGCTATAGCTGTACTCATATGGAGAGGTCGTCAAGGATAGTATGTCAATGATTGATTCTCATTTGAGAAGCTAGATCTCCCACCGGACCAAGCCTGTGGTCTTGATACCTTAGGGCTAAAGCTTAAAATGCCAAATACCACGCCAATACACATCTCCGGTTTGTATGATATAGTTACGAATGAGTGTTAAAGGGATCTAGAGGCACAGGTTTAAACTTTCCGGACAATGCATAAATAATTATCTTGGGAGATTTTAACATCACCAACATAGTAAACGGCTCTGCATATAAGTCATTGTTCTCGAGTCTTGTTAGATTCAGAAACTGTTTTCAGTTTATCAAAGACTTTACCAGGGAAACTGAACATTCTGCATCTGTTATGGAAGTTATTTTTGCAAACAAATCTCATATGATTAGCAGTTCAGGTGTCATTACATGTGGTGTGAGCGATCCCAGCCTGATCAATGCTATACGTAAGGGTCGTCGACCTAGAGGTATAGTCATGATTGTGAAAGCCAGAACTTACACACATTTCATTTCATCTGATTTCCAGTCTAACTTTAATGAGGTGGATTGGTCTCTAGTTTTCAATCTAACCCATGTTTCAGCAGTGTGGACCAAGTTCTGTAACTTGTTACTACCAATATGTGATAAACATGCCCTCATTGTTAACATACAAATTCGTCATAGGGAAGCCCCATGGGTCACTGATGAACTTGGAGCCAGGTGTAATGACAGAGACTATTTTAGGGCCAAAGCTGAAGATACTGACAAACCTGAAGACTGAGCCAAGGCCAAAAAGATCCGTAAATAAGTATACAACCTTGTCACAAAATTAAAAAAATGATTGTAATTTTTTTTATATATATTTTTTATTTCCATACGTGAGGTAGATACAGAATACAGAGTTTCACATTCATAATACACATCAGGTATTTGTAGAGTTTTTCATCACACACTACAGATACAAGTACTTTGAGCATTTACAGTAAGAATTTTTTTTTACATATGTATACCATAATGATTGTTCAGGGTTATATGTTCACAGATGACTACATGTCTATAGTCAGTTCAGACCGTTTCTTTTCATGTTTACTGACCTTCCTGCTGTTGCAGGCAATACAATACTCAATGAATTTTACTTCTTTGACCAGAGCTCTAAAATCAATAACATTGGGCATACTATTCCCATGTTTGCAAGCATATATAAATTTTTTGCCTGGAAAAGGTCAAATTGTAGATTGGTTTTAAACTTTTGTCATCTATTAGGACCTGTTTAATAGTGAACTCATTAATTTTAATACCATTTGCTGTGAAACGTGAAAACTTGCTCTCAAAACTGGGAAACATGTTCACATTCCCAGAACAGATGTTTAGTACTTTCAATTTCTGTCTTACAGAAACTACACAAGTTTGTTTCTGTAATTTTCCAGTTGAATAATTTCTCATTTGAAAATACAATTGTGTGTAGACATTCTAACTGGAAACTCCTTATTTCTGAAGATATGGTAGCAGAGTACATGATTTTAAAATATGTGCACCACTCTGTTTTATTGTCACAATTCAGATCGCCATTTCATTTTTGTAACAGAGGTAACTGGCTTCCTATTTTGTTCTCTAAAAAATAACGATACACAAAATGTGGTACTTTACCAATCTCTAATAATTTTTTAATTTTTTTTTATAGCCCACACCACATATTCTTGTACATCTGTTCTGTTTTCTAAGGTGTCTGTCCACCTTAGTGGAATAGCAGAAATTAAACCTCTGTACACTAACAAATTTACTGATACTTGGAATTTATGAGCAAATTCCTAAACCTCCTTTATCAGTAGGAGCCATTGAATAATTTCGTTTAACCTTTAGGTTTTTTATTCTAAAGGTATTTAAACATTAGTGTCTCAATTTTTTTCATAAGCGGTTTTGTAGGTTTTGGAATAACTGATACCAAATATAATAGCAGGGGCAATATTAAGGATTTTATAATTAAAGTTTACCCTATTACCGATAGACTTCTTTCGTCGTATGAGTTGAATATTTTTCTATTTTCTAAAGTTTTGGGAGGTAGATTAAATATTCAAACTCGTCTCTCTCAGGTGTAATTTCAACACCCAGAAGAAGTGCAGATTTGTCTGTCCATTGTAAATTCAAATTTTTGGCAAAGGTGGTATTTGAATTTTCAATGGCTCCAATATGTAACACTACTGTTTTATTTAAATTTACTGTTAGGCCTGACAATTTGTCATATTGTTTTAAAATCTCAAAAACTTTAATCAAATTCTGTTCATAGGCCAGTGAGGTGAAGGAAGTGTCATCAGCGTACTGTGAAATCTTGTATTCCGATCTTCCACATGAATTCCTAATACATTTTTATCTTCTTCAATGGCAATTGCGAGAATTTCAGTGCATAAAATGAACAAATACGAAGAGAGAGGACAACCTTGGCAAACGCTTTGTGTAGGGTTAAATTGATCCGAAGTCCAACCGTTATTAATCACGCAGCCTTTTATGTCTGTATAAACGGACCTCTCTCCACTGTTGAATTGAGGAGCCAAATTTAAAATACTCTTAACATTTTTTGGTAAATTTCCAATCTTAACAGTCAAAAGCTTTTTGAATGTCAATCAGCACCAGGAGGGCTGGGATATCTTTTTCATCAACAAGGTCCATCAAATTTAGTACTTTGTTTATATTCTCCCCATGTATCTATTTTCTACGAAGCCTGTTTGATCTTCATTGATTATTTTTTGAGGACTTTCTATAAACAAAAAGCAGTGCATTTTGCAGCATGTTAATAATCTTGATTTAAAAGAGTAATTGGCCTCCAATTTTTAGTTCCTTAGGATCTTTATTTATTTATTTATTTTTTGGGAACAGTGTTATTATTTCATGACTCTGGGTTGTAGATAATTATCCTCTTCCATAAGGTGTATTCAATGAATTTAATAGATAGCTTTTGCATTGGTCCCCCAAAACTTTATAGAATTCTGCTGGTTAACCATCAGAGCCTGGATACTTATTATTTATGTATTCCTAAGCGCATTCAGAAGTTCAGATTCTGTTAATTCACCCTAAAAATGCAACATATCTGACTCAGAAACATTTGGAATGTCTGCATTATTAACAAAAAATCTTCTATAGATTGGATATTTATGTCTGTTTCTTGTACTTTAGTAGCATACAGTTTGTGATAAAATTATTTTTCTTCTTGTAGTATTTCCTTGAGATTATTAATAGTTTTACCTTTTATGTTACTTTGTTGTTATAATTTCTCTTTTCAAGATTAAAAAGTCATTTGGAAGGTTTTTCACTTTCTGCATACCAACGTATTTTACTTCTGAGTATTGCACCATTTGTGTCGTATTCTAATTCTTTTCCAAGTTCCAGATCAATCTCTTTTAATTTAGTTTCCTTGTCGATACTCAATGGACCACCAGTATCTATATCATATTATTTTATTTGTTTTTCTAAACTGTCAATTTTATTTTTCTTGCTTATTTTTCTTTACAGCTACATATCTCATAGTTTCCGAGCGAATTTTGAGGTTTAACATTTCCCATTTTAATATTGGGTCCTCAGTTTCAACGATTGGTCCAGCATTTTCGAAAATATTATTGACCATGCTTACATATTCGCTGTGTTGCAGAGAAGAACAATTCAGTTTCCAAAATTCTGGTCCTCTAAGCTGTGTGTTTATTCCTATTTTGAGGGTTATGGTTGAATGATCAGATTTCAATCCTGAGATTATATCGGCCTCTTAAATACAACTCACAATGCCAAAAGATACTAAAAAAGTCTAAACGACTCTGAATTAAAGATGGATTCTTTCGTTTTCAGATATATTTATACGTATCAGGATTTTTTTGTCTCCAGATGTCCAAACGATCAGTATCTTCCATCCAATTTGAAATAACCTGCTAATTTTTTTAGGTGTGTAGTACTGTTTCCTCCACTTTAATGTTTCATGATATCAAAAAAAAAAAAAAAAAAAAAAAGGAAGTCCCCTCCAATGATTTGATGGTCATTTGGGAGGGATTCTACCTGTCCTTTAAATTCTTCATAAAATGTAGGTTTATCTTCATTAAAGCCATATATATTCGCTACTGTTAATCTTTGCTAATGAATACGGATGTCTAATATTAAATATCTGCCAGAGCTGTCTTTTATTATACTATAAATCTGACAATCAAAATAATTTTTGAAAAGAATACACACACCTCGAGCATCTGACTGGCCATGACAGGAATAAATATTAAATCCCCACTCTGCATACCATTGTTTCTCTATTTTTTCTGTACATTGTGCTTCTTGAAGCATAAAGATGGCATATCTTTTATTTCGAAACCATCTGAATATATCTCTTCTTTTCTGGAAATCCTGAATACACCGAACATTAAAGGACATGATTCCTAAATTCTTAGCCATAGTCTATAAAAGTGAAGCAAACATAATTTACATGTATCCCCTGTGTACTACCCAATTTGGAAGTTTTGCGTATCAAACTATAAGATAAACATACAACTCACATGTTCAAAAAATAAAGACTGCGTTCTGTAGGCTTTACCTGAAGCCCCAAAAGAGCCAGAAGAACAAAACTTTGCCCAAGAAAAGAAAATGTTAAAAAGAAAGTGATGGTCAGGGTTCAGTACATGTGCTTCACAGGTGTGCTTCACAGGTGGCAGGATCGGAGCATGTCAAATAACCTGTTTTTATGCATTGGGATTTGCAACCTGGAGACCCCAGCAGACCAATGATGGGGGAGCACTCAACTATCCATGTACATCTTCCATCTATCTCCCAATGAAGGTGGGGCCATACAGCGATCCCCCACCACCAACTCCCCTGAGCTCCCCAAGACCCATCCCAAATTCTGTTGGCAGGGAGCTGACAATATGTCCATGAGATTTTACATATATTAGCACCTCTAGTCTGTTCAAATTCTTCCAAATAGTACTTTTCTGGTACAAATATGTGTACCCATTTACACAGAACTTTTACCCACGGCTATCGTCACCAGAAAAGCTGCAATACTGACGAATTTTGTAGCCATCAGTGTTACATGTACATTTATGTACACTGGGCAGTATTAAATGTAAAATGAAGGTAAGACTTCCAGAGTACGGTATCTTAACTCCATGAAGTTCTCCAGTTGATAACAATACTATGAGAAAGCTGTCTTGTATCTATCAAACTTCAAATAATGACTAATTTCAATATAGATGGAAGGTCAATTGTGATATTGCCCAAAATAAAAATGAAACCACTATCAGTTATTGAATTATATTCCTGCTACAGTAACTATTTTATACTGGTTTAGAGACCAAAGTTGGAGTCTTAATGAGACGGAAGTGGAGATATTCCATTTATAGTGTAAAGTCATGACCAAGATATTATACACATGTAGCTACAGCTATGACACCCGACAAGCACATATGCAGGCACCACTTTTGACCATTGCAGTTATACAACCTTTGTATCAGAAAAAGCAGGTTTAATAACAGACAAACACAAATTATTCTACATGTACAGGGGCGCCAACAGATATGCACTGAGCAGCCTGCAGACCGTACACTGGTGTAGCATAAGATCCTGGTGATCGTGACATAATTACACATTGAATAGGTAAACAGTCTCAAACCTTTGCCGTTATATAATACTAGCAAGAAAAGTAAAACAAAACAAACAAAAAAAACAAAAAAAAAAAACAAAAACCCCAATTAATGTGTTCCTGTGCTGCTTTGCACTAAAAAGAAAAAAGTATATGTGATCCTATACCTGTATATCCATGTTTATACCCACACATGTACATACATACATACATACATACATACATACATACACACACATCCATCCATCCATCCATACATACATACATACATACATACATACATACATACACTTATGGGAAGTGTACTCACTGTGAATGTGCTTCTGTCGCAAGATAAAAGAAAGTCTTGCATTTCCACTACATATACCAGTACACTTGGATGGTCTCCTGCGAGGCCTTAAGTCCACTGTAATGGCAGACAAAGGCTGAACATGCATGTACATGTATATGCATAATTCGCCTTCACTTTTTACACTTTATGCAAAAAATGATACTAAATGCGCATTAGAACCGATAGTTGCATGGGACCAATTTATGCTTAATAGCAATATGCATGCACTTACACATGTAACACATGGAATGGGGTTACTAGAGATCCTGGATCAGGTGTAACATTTTATAAAAAGTGTTCCAAATTATGTGGAAAAATCAATTCTACATGTCATCACTTGGAACAAAAGCGAGTATCATCTCTACCATTATACATAAATAGAAATTATGTATAGAAAACATTTATGTTATATCCTGGGTTTTCCTTCCAATAAGTGATTGTCCTTCACACAGTTCAGCATGTCACATAGATCAATAGAGATAAGGAACAATGCTAAAGAGAAAACGTAGCCCGTACCAATGCCAGTACACCAAGAAGGCCTCTGACAAGGCTTTACAACCACCAAAGATCGAAAAAGAAAAGTGGACATTCTGCGCAATATACGGTCATTCTTTGCACTGTGCGAAGAATGATACTGAATGTTCATTTGAACTAATAATAGCATGGGGCCAAAGTACACAAAATGACATTATACATGCACTTACAAATGTAGCACGCTGCAACTGGACTCTAATGAATCCTGGGTCAAAATGAAACATTAAATTAATGAAAACTATGAATTTATATTAATATATGTTGAACTCTGGGTTCTCATTCAAATAAGCAGTTGTCATTCCTACAGTTAGCATGTCACATAGATCAAACGGATTCAGGAACTACATATATGTAGGCCATCACCCTGGCACGTAATTCCTATAATGGCCTCCAAGTAACATTTATCTGGAACAATAAATAGGCGTGCCAGAGCATAACTCGTCGTTGTGTACCAGAGAAAAAAAAGCTCCTACATATACCAGTACATTAGGTGGGTCTCTGACAAGGCAGTATTACAACCACTGAAAATAGGAGACAAAATCTGGACATATATGCATAACACCTTCATTCTTTGCACTATGTGCAGAGAATGATACTAAATACTTGTTGGAACTAATCGTAGCATGGGGCCAATGTATATGTGATAGCATTACGCATGCACTTACAAATGTAGCATACAGAATATTGGACTTCAATGCATCATGGATCAATGTGAAGCATTATGTAAATGAAACCTGTGCGTTTATATATATATATATATATATATATATATATATATATATATATATATATATATATATATATATATATATATGTGTGTGTGTGTGTGTGTGTGTGTGTGTTGTACTCTGGGTTTTTCATTCTAATAAACAGTTGTCCTTCATATATCATTTAGCACATCACTTAGATCAATAAGAAAATCAGAAGTATATGTGGTCCATCACCCCAGCACTTAATTTCCATAATGTCCCCCACGTAACATATACTTGGAAGGATGATACAAAGGCATGCCAAAGTAATTCATCATAAGATGCTGGAAAAGAGTACTGACTTCAACCTATAGACCCCAACTAAATTCAGCATGGTGATGTGGCGCTTACAGGGTATTTATGACACTATATGCATAACACTACACCGGTAACATTATCTTCACTCATTGTAGAGCATGCTGCAACAGTTGACTTTTAACCACTAGTGTTCATTCCAGTAAAAGTTCCAGTAATATATTGCGACCAATACCACTATGTTCAATTCATTGAAACCGTATGGACTTATTTATGCGGCTGTATATCATGTAGTTCAACTGTTGTCTGCCAGGTAACACATACAACTGATAATTGAGTGAGCAGAATGACATAGTACCAGTGCATGTCTATATTATTCATGACACAGACCTAAATCTTGAGTGTAACATGAGCATAAAAGCTAAGCCTTACAAAAAAAAAAAAAAAAAAAAAGAAAAGAAAAGAAAGGAAAAAAGAGGTTGATACATCAAAACAATGTGGTAGTTACTTATCTGGGTCTGTTATACTTATTCCATTGGTGTCCATTAAGTGACATGAACAGAAGGCCTTAGTTTCAGTTTGTGAAAAAGTACATCCATACATGTTTATAAACAAGTCCACTTTGGTCCCATGTGGCACAAAGTTCCATATGTCCTGTCTACATGTACTTTCCATTCATTGGGGTCTTGGGAATGTATGTGATTATCACGGTTGTTGTGTGAGGTTGAGTAGAGAGTCCAAAGTTTGTCCATATCTAACACAGAATGTGCGATTATTGTGATCCTTGGCAAATATCTTACAATCCTATGTCCAGCAGCCTTTAACCCTGGAATCGTTGCAGATCCTGTTGTACATGTGATCCATGTGCTTTGTCAAATCGCCTGTGATCACCATCCCAGAACTTTTCAAAGCCCTTCTGCTTTTCATAACCTTCATTTTGGTATCCCTAAACTGAAACCGCACAATCATAGGTCTAGGTTGGCCCTGAGATCTGAACTACAGCCTGTGTGCCACCTCAATATCTTGCGGGATCAGTGGCACCTTCAGCTTCTCACTGCACAACTGTGTCACAGCACCTGTGCAGTCCTCCAGTGGACTCTCTTTGAGTCCAAAGATCCTCACACTACATTTCCTGGAATACTGCTCGTTTTCAATGGCATGTTGTTTGACCTGGGAAAGTTCAGCATGTAACCTCTGGTTCTCTTCTTCCAGGGCTTTCACTCTAGCCTCTAAAGGATTAATGCTGTACTTTATCACCTCTTTCATATATTCCATCAGGTCATTCTTCATTTTGTCAAACATGACTGTCATCTTAGTTTCCAGGATCTCCATAGTTGTTGTTTCTTCCTCAAATAGTGAATCAGTGTGTTCTGGACTTCCGTTCTCACTGTCACTTTTGGATATGTCAGGAAGTTTCTTAGCTTTCTTCAGATCCACCTGTGGAGAGCAACTGCTGCTTGCAGAACCACAGCTATGTCTATTCTTCCTCTTTTTAGTCATTTACTTTAGCCAGCCAATTTCAGGCAAGTCCAAGAAATATACTGTCAGCAGCAGGTCGCAAGGTGCACAGACCAGTGCACACATAGACAACTCCTAGTCACGCTTCTCTGGTCACTATACACTGTGACTGCATGGCACTATGGCTCCCTGTTCTGGGTCTTCACCTCACCACATGCTAGGCTGGCTTCTACACCAACATGACAGAATTCTCAGTGCCAATGTTCAAAACTTTGCCAAAAAAGTCCCTGTGGCCCAGCCAGTATCTGAGCACAGTTGTTGGTGCCACAACCTCAGTCTTCCAGGGTTAAAAGATGATAAGACCAGGAGGTGGAGACAAGGGTTCCACCTGTTTGTGACAATGACCTGATGTATTAGACTTTGCTTCTTGCCAAATACTACTTTACAATAAAAAAAAATAAAAAGGATTTTATTACAGAATCTATTCAAAATAATTCCCTATGGAAATCAATTAGAAACATTCTTCCAGCTAACATTTCCCAAGGGCCTACTAAAATTGTTAATGAGGTTAAAGCGATCTCTGATGCTGATGAAATGGCCAATTCTTTTAATGACTTTTTTTTGCCAGCATTGGAGATACTCTTGCCAGTAAAATACCTTTTTCCTTTTTTAACCCACTGGTAAAGAAGACAACCTCCAGTTTTAAATTCTCAACTGTGTCACCAGACTTCATACATTCTCAATTCACTAAACTACCAAATGGGAAGGCTATGGGACTTGATTGCCTTAGAACCTTTTTCTAAAAGCTGGGATCTCTCAATTCCAAACTCCACTCACTCATATTTTCAACAGCTCTTTACAATCTCGTGACATCCCACCTAAGTGGATAACTGCCAATGTCACCCCAATCTACAAAGATGGGTCTTTGACTGATGTTAGTAACTATCGACCCATTTCAGTGTTTTTGGTCACTATAAAAGTGTTAAAAAAACTGTGCACTATCAGTTTTATGAGTTTCTAACTCTCAATAACTTAATCACTCCCATCAGTCTGGTTTTTGTAAACCTCATTCGACGACCACAGCCTTAAGTCGTTTTTAAGAAGAGATCCACTATGACATAGATGATGGCAGATGTTGTGTTGTCCTTTTCCTTTATCTGAAAAAAAAAAGCCTTCGATACCGTAAACCATGACATTCTCCTTCAAAAGCTGAAAGGGCGGGGATAACGCACCCGTGGACATATGGAACAGCATGGAGTTGTAAAGCTTTTCTAGCTCTATGAGAACAGGAATGTCGAATGAGGGCAGTGTGCTGTCACCAGCCATGTAAAACACACCTGCAGATACATTTTAAATTTTGCCATGGTGAGGGACAAAGGGTAATGAAATACACAGGTGGACCATTTCTAAACTGATGAAAATATCTTATTAGTGTAAGAAACAGGGGAAGAAGTATTGCTGAGGGGTTACTAAAAACGCGGCACACTCACAGCGAGGGTCAATCTACTCATCAAAATAATACGTGCCATTTAAAATTCAGCGAATTTAAAGCTGCTGATATTTTATTTTTAACCATCGAACCTGGCCATTTTCTAGATCGATGCACTGCTAAATATTGCCAATATACATAACAGGTATGAGACCTATGATCTCTTTTTTTAACAAAAGTATACAACTTAGTTTGTGATTTACAGTTTTAATAGTTTCATTGCTAATTTTGGCTTACGTCGACGTGCTTGGAATTAATATAATGATATCATATTCATATTTCTCATACATCCACCTTACCTTCAAGTGCCAATATGCCTATATGTGCAGTGAACACAAAAATAGTCCAGCTCAACAGCCTTCCTCGGCATGCTTCGGATAAAGCGAGTCGATCAAAGCGGTTGACTTAGTCAAACGTTGGCCCACAAGTCTACAATGTAGTTTTGACAAACGGGTTTAACTGCTTCTCATGTCGTTTTATGAAGCCCAGTTTTTAACATGAAGGATAAGTAAGGATTGTCCATAGCATTCGTCATTAAACATGAAATAATCTTACCAGTCCTGAATAGTGAAGGTCGTCTTAAGATCACCCCAACTCCGCGACAAAAAATTGTAAAACCCAATCCTACCCCGGTGATTGACTCTCACAAATATAAGGCCCGTAGGTAGACAATAGGGTAATTTTTATTCTGAGATGCTGTGTTAGAATATCCCCTGCCCCCTTTGGCAGGAAATGCTGCTCCCACAGATCCGAAGCTGAATGTGACGCTAAAATAGCAACGGGATTGATGACGTTGCAGTGGGTGGCGTCGTTATTCTCTTTGTTCACGCAAAGGAAGCATGACGTGAGTAACGTGCCGGCTAATGACAAATACACAGCAAACTGACAAGACGGAGTGAAATATCATAATCGCTGTCACGTGAGGGCTCTGTTGCTTATGTAGGATATGAAAGGATTTTGAACTTCCCTCCTATCGCTTTCACAACTGACTGAGGAAAACAGGAGTATATTGCGCTATGCACGGATTGGAAACCTAGAAGCCTTGGTGGCTTAATGAAACGAAGAAACCATCAGACCTCATCTGGTCTTTATTCAAGAAATGTACGAAAATATTTAATCTAGTGACAATATTTTCAGCATAAAAAAACCTTGTGAGAGACCAAAGATGTCAGTATTGTTAGGATTTCTATCTCAACAATTGGTGATGTTTACACTCGATTGAAGATATCAGGTCTCATCGGGTCTGCGACCAAGAAATGTAATGAACTATTATATCTAATGCCAAGGTTTTCACTGTAAAATTTAATTTTTATGGAAGACTAAGGATTTTAGTACCATTAGGCTTTCTCCACCTAACTACCGGCGATGTTTACACGCAATTAAAGGCAAAGAGAAGTCATGCAGTAAAAGCGGACCACTTTTCGCTTTGCGGTTGAGCTTTTGAAGTTTAATTTCATTGCACAGTGGTCATGTAATAATGTGCGCTCCTTTATTTACATGTGACTCAGGCATGGCAAGGTACCATCAGTTGAGGTGTTGCCCACTTTCTGGACTGAAAAGAAATTGCGTGCACCAGTCTACCCCATGTATACCTGCTGGCGCTTGTACTATCTGTTTTCTTCATCTCTTCCATTGCCATACGTTGTACTGATTCAACAGCTTTCCTCCGTGTGCTTTTGGGCCCACAGCACTCGAGGAAAGCTGTTGACCTGGACTTGTATTCTAGATACCTGCAGGCTTCTTTGCACTCAAATGAAAGGTCTTTTCACGAGAAATGAACCCAGCAGCCTCATCAAAATGTGGAGCAATTCGTTTTCAAGTAGTTCGACTTGAGTCGCAGTTGTTACTGAAAGAATTATGCAAGAACAGGTGATTAAACCAATAGATAATGTTTCCTCGTTGGATAATACATTTTCGGTACCTAAGGTGACATTTTAAAACCCAATGCTGATGTGGAATTTTGTTATGGAACATATCTGATTCTCAAGCTCCCATGACTTTGAACGGTAAATAACTTGGACATGTGCTGCGATGGAAGGATTTCGGTCAGTTTTGAATCATTGTTAAAAGGTACGATGTCCACTAAATTGCAGTGTATTTAGAGTACACTGGCCTTCTTTTCTTGCTCAAAGGATCATGACGAAAGGGGGGAGACAATGTATTTTAGCACCAGCTTAATAGATAGAAAGATCGACATACAGGCGGACGGACAGACAGGCAAACAAACAAAACATAAATTGTGTTACTCATGTTAGTGCGGGCAAATACAGATAAGAAACCCTCAGGGTGAATAGGAAAGAAAAGGACAAATGGTCACCTGGTTTTCAAATTGTGCCAATGAGAAAAACTCATATTCTTTGCCTTACCACACATTTTTTATAACGGATAATTCAGCTAAGGAGCTCCCGGTTTGTTTGGTGGAGAAGAGAAACTGCTCCATATGTAGCTAAGTACTATGCTAATCAACCACTAAGTCGCTTGCCATTGCTTTTCATATTTGTAGTGCATGGCACCACAGCTTTGAGAGTGATAAAAAAGGGGGCTATTGTCATTTTACTGATTTGTTCTGTATAAATCGACATGGATATAATTTACTTGGATGAAGTCTGGTTATGGTACTATGGCAATTGAAGTACCTAACGCATGTAATCGCTTACTAATTTTATTTGTATTCATACTTGAGGCAAGTAAGTCAATGCATACATACAAACATGCAAGCATGCAACCAAACAAGCATACATACATACATACATAGAAAGATACATACATACATACATACATACATACATACATACATACATACATACATACATACACACATACGTACTTGCTTAAGTAAATACATTCAAGAGAGAGAGAGAGAGATAGAGATAGAGAGAGAGAGAAAGAGTGAGAGAGAGAAGCCCTAATCTGTACGTTGTTTATCGAGCAAATAAAACGCTTTCATTGGTTTTTAAATAATATATTTCCGAATTTTAGAAGGACCCAAATGATTTTGACAAATTTGAAGCTCACGTGCTCCATATTTTAAAAATTTAACCTCTCATCTATCATGACTCCTAAAAACTTAACACAGCTGTTTCTCTGTCAAATAATTCCGTCCATATAAATGTTTTGGTTTATGTTTGCAGCATCAAAAGACAATAACATGTAATGAGTTGTCTTGACATGTTAAAGAAAGTATTGAACAAAAGGCAAGTATATCAATTTTTGTATTTACTGTGTTAATCACGCTTGCATTATGTCACAGTAAAATTGAGAGTGTTATCATCTCCAAATAAAGACCAATATTTTGATGGAGAGGATTAAGTTATATCATTTATGAATATCTATAACAAAAGGAGGTCAAAATTGATCCCACGCGCGGACACCTATTAAAATGAAAATATAGGAAAATTACACCTTTCCATGCTAAAACCGTTTCCTGTTAATTAGATATTTTAAAACCATAATCGTCCTAAACGACCCAAACCTACAGTTCCCCACAATTTCAATTAATGAAAGGCAATGACCTGATTATGGGTATCAAATGTTAAAGAGAGTTCCGGCGTTAAGTAAAAATGTCATATCTGCTGAATACCCGTTTCTAAAACCAAATTGATATTTATGAAGAATTTGATACCCATTTTAAAAGTGTATTAAATGGTGTGCATTTCTTTCTTTCTTTTTATTATTTATTATATTTTACTTTAGTTTAATTTTAAACGTTTTGAAATGGTTGGTAGCAATGAGGCAGGCCTATAGTTGTAAAGGGAATAAAGTATCATTTGCTTTACTAAGGGGAATTAATTGACCATTACAGATTCGCGAGGATTCCAATCATGATTAATTAATCAGCAGCGCTTGTTCCAGACAGTCCTTACCTTAAGATCTGTCGGTTTAACGAGAACAAAAGGTATTAATGAACACAAAAGTTAATAAGGAGCGGTATAGTCAGAGATGAATATCACTAATTATGGAAAATGGCATCAAAAAAGGAGAGGACAGTTATCCCTTTCAACAATGAGGCTCACAGTAGAAGCCATACTACCGTATGTCAACGCTTGGACGTATGATTTTATACTAGTTTCCACAAACCGACTTAGTGCTTATTGCGTGTTGTACCTGTGATATGGAAACCTTATAAGTCTACATATTTTCATGAGAAACTCGGTAAACAATAGCAGCATTATAGCTACTTACTTTCAGATCTGTAATGTAGATGGCCCCACTAGTATCTTGGATTTCGTATTGAGCTCATCGCAAGTGGGGCAACCTTCTGGCTATACAAACCCAGCCTAACTCGTTCGTTTTTGGCTCTCCACGAGGGTTGGTGTCACATGTAAATATTTACATTTGCTATTTGCTTAAGCATTGGAAGAACAGGAGCAGTTTGGATGTTCATTTTTTCACGAATGCGGTCGATTACGTGTGTTAATACAATCGTAACAACCTAGTAGTAAAGCGCAATCAGTAACGACGCCAGGATCACTTTAGGTTGCCCTGGTTGGCCTTAAATCTGTGCTCTGCCAATAATTATTTATGTCACCATAATAATGAGATAAATCATTAAGACATAAATATTTAGGTATGCTACCGTGTTTCTGGAATGTAAGTGTAAGAATTGAACGTCCTTTTGATTGTGTATATTCATCTTTTGATTTCAACTTGATGGCGGACATTTTTGCATGACATCGCTAACATGACGTCATTAAAAATGCCCGTCATCAAGTTACAATCACCTGCGGGTGAATACAATTGAAAGGATGTTCAATTAGTAATTTACTTCGGCAGGTAGAACTATCATATGGGGTCTATCTCCTCACAGAGCTCACCCACTATTTAGTAATAAACATAAAAAGTTATTGAAATGTAGTCTAAACGACTGAAAAAACTTGACAGATCCACCAAGCTATATTCCCATCGATTTTGCAGAAAGTGGTAAAATATTTTTAAGGAAAAAATCTATACATATGACTTTATAACTATACCAATGCTAGTTATGGTTACACTAATGGGCTTAACTCTAATTCATAATTCACAAGACAATTAGGAAACAAAAATAGCGCCACCTTATGAACAAAACAAGTACTTTAAGAAGCTAATAATATAATTTTTAGGTTTGAAAAGAATCCAGCAAGCACTATAGCAGAAGTCAAAGGCTGCATAAACACACACACACACACACACACACACACATGCACACACGCACGCACGGACGCACACACACACACACACACACACACACATATATATATATATATATATATATATATATATATATATATGCACCAAAATCGAAATAAATGGAATATTACCCATTTTGCAAATCAACTATGTTCAATGAATATACAGAAGTATGCAATTTCGAGGCAATTGGTCAAACTGTTTCATAGAAGATTTATAAATGAACTAGAAGTAGAACATCACAAAAATCTCACACCAAACCTATCAAGGTGTGACCGATGGAATCACTTGGCTTTGACTCAAACATGGTAACATCTTCACCAAGGATGAACAAGTCTTGCACAAAAATCCTTGAAGAAAACTACAAATTCATGTAGTACTACCGCGATACTGAACATGCTAATATATTCACTGACTTAGCATTTCTTAATTTCAAAATTTCGTGCCAATCAGAAAATCGAAGCAACTGCATGTAGTGACCAAGTTAAGTACGGTAGACAATTAAAAGAATATATTCCCTAAAAATTTGAACAGATTCCAGCAAACATTTTGCCAAGTGCATTTAAAAAAATTTAAGAAGCAGAACAGGCCAAGAAATCCCAGTCCCAGGTGTTGAACAACCTCAGACATACTAGTGCCTCAAACCTGTTTTTACACAATTTCACCACAACGGGTCAAGTGCTAGACCTTAGGCAACGCTCAGCTAACTAGCAAGACGACTGAGCTGGACATGAAGTTTGCCTATATGTTATGAGGCTTGATCAAAGACAAGAGGTGCCCCAAGTGGACTAAAGTTCATAAAACATATGCATATTCACAAAGCACTCCAGTAATTCTGGATTTATTCCAAATAACATTCAGTAATGACTGATTCCGGCGGCTATATTTCATTTTGGAGATGCCCACTGGTTCTGCACCGTTGCCATTGGTTGCTGACGGCGCACCCGCTATCCACTGCTCAGCATCACCTAGATTTACCGCAGACCAACTGAGGCTTTTGCAGCTTTTGCAATTTTTGCCCAAAGATAATCACTTATGTATATGTGAAATTCACTCTTTTATTATTATTCACATTGTGAATAATGATAAAAGTCTACATTTAAACAGCCGTTTGCATCCATTTATGAGAGCTTTGGGCTCTTATAAACATTATACATGGCACAGGAATATGTAAATTATGTGAATATCTTTAATATCGATATATTGTTTCGCCTAATATTTGATCTTTAATGCGAATAAAGTCATTTGTAAATACCAATCTGGTCTTTCAAAGAGATTGTTGTCAGCAGAACAAGCTTCCCGAATTTGCTTAACCTCGTGACTGCACTGGTACCCAGTCGCTGAACTAATCAATCCCACATTGTACATGCCAAAACGAGGCTTTACTAACCACACATGGTTTCTGAGGCACGTTAATTTACCTCTGCATGGAGTCCTTTATGCAATTGACATAATTGCAGGTTACTGGGCAAATTTCTAGGATATATATCGGGCTGCTTTTTACCATTGTTGCGGTGCTCATTCTCGAAAACATAAATCAAAGTGTATGATCGTTTAGAATTCGATTTCAATATTATTGCACTAACGTGATTTGCTCAATAACTCTTGGTCTCTTAGGCAGTAAGCAGCCTAAAATGGCCGAAAAGAAATTTGATTTCCAACAAAATTTATGCCCCCTTAGACATAAACGGTTGCGTGACTAAACATAAATCATATTTAACAATATTTTAGTGAATGAAAATGTTGAGTATTCTCCTTTTTAGAAGGATTGACCCCACTGGCTCGTTCCAAACACAGAAGGATGGAAAATGTCGTTTGCGATGAAAATTGTGAGAGATGTAGATTTTTATGAAACAAAAGTCCAATAGAAACAAAAAGATAAAGATCACTAAGTTAGCTTGCAATGTTGTGTTAATATCCCCTTCCTTCTGGGACAGATTTGTTTTTACTTTAGAGAAAGCATGTCATTCCATAGTAAATATGCTGATATTGGCGCACAGTGCAATAAGACACAGTGGCCCTTGTTGTGTCTGTAGTCATATGACCAACTAGAGGTTCCTGAAAACACTTCTTGGCGTATGCACTGGATATTGTCACAAGTTTCTGATTGACCTATGACAAGTCGCTTATTGAATTAAAGAATCAAAGCGATAACTATGTAAATTTGCTGCAGCTATATTGCATCCTATGATGATACCACAACCGAGGGGTCCAGATTCCTTTAGTGAAAGTTTTGGAACAAAGCATGAGACACGTACTGAATTATGTTCACTGTCAATATTGACCTCCCACCTAAAAAGTCATCATGTTGTGACAAAAACGGTTAGTAATCCGTACAGTAACTATGTATTTCAATACAATGCTAAAAGACTTGGTATTGTTAACTCGGCGTTAATTTCACCTGTAATGGTACTTTTACTTCTGCATCACATTCTCTTGTAAGAAGAACTACAAAATTGTACTTGTGACAAATATGTCAAGGACAGGAAAGACACCAAAAATAAACCCCACTTTAATCGATCCTAGCTAAAAATGTATTTGCGCTAGGATACCCAAATCATATATATATATATATATATATATATATATATATATATATATATATATATATGTACTCGTCATACTCCAAAGAATTTATATGTCTCGTATTTGGGTGTCTGTGATGTTAATTGTAGAAAAAACAATTGAAAGTTGACTGCAAAGCATCCACCCCATAAATGTCGATACAGGTCACTAAATATTTGTGATAAAATAATGATTACACTTGCATCTTAATTCTGACATATTAGCAACAACAACAACCAAAAAAATCCTGCGATTTTTTTATGTTTTGTTTAGTTTTTCTGTTATCCATCCTCAAAGTTTGACGTTTCAATTTTCCCTTTGATTTTCAGGATGTTCATTTTCTTCATTTCATAGAAAAAGAACGAAGCAAAATTTTGAAAATCGCTGAATCACTTTTGCAGTTTAGACATTACAGAGTCAAAAGCCGTTAACCGGATTAAATTTTACCTAGTCGTCTTTTTGGATTAGCCATTCTTATGTGGGGTTTTCGTCCTATTATCCTTTCTGAGAAAACAAGCTTCAAAGGCCTTTGATGTTGACCATTCGCCTCTAAAACAATACCATTTGCTGAAGATGAGCTGATATTTGTACAAAACGTAGTAAACATCGTCCCTTAACATTTGGTGAGGTTGTCAATCAATTATTGGTCAATCACATGAATTAAAGAGCCTTTGAAGGGCGGAAAACATTGTATAGCCATCTGTTAAACGGCGACAGCGACAATCTGGTTTCAAAGCGTGACGTCATGGAGGCGGCCCTTCCGGCCCTGTGACCCGAAGCCTGGAAACGAAAGTTGTGTTGTCTTGCTTCAGTGGGGCGGCCAACGGCCGCTCGTGGTCAGTGGATGGTGGCGGGTTTGGTCTTCCGACCCTAACCTCTTCGTCCCATTTTTAGGGATAGTGCTTTATTATATTTACTCCTATCTGCATGCTTTATGTAGTAAGCTTGTTAGACTTGTCTGTACACTTTACTTAGTTAGCTTGTCATTATTTAGTAGTTATTTTCTCAATGAGTTTCATTTCTCTTTCCAACCTGCGTTTAGTATCGCTATTTTGTGTGTTTTTTCTTCTGTTGACTTTTATGCATATTTCGATGTGTTTATTTGTACTTTTATTGCCTCATCCCTGGGTTTCGATGAAATATTATTGTGTACGTGGGTATTGTTGATTAAAGTGCCATTTTTTCCACGCCTGTCTTTAGTGTGCAGGACCACTGCGGTATTCCATCGCGGCACCACCTTTGAAGGGACATCGTCTGACGATTCCCGCTCCTCCTGAACATTTAAAGTCTTCTGTTATTAGAACGCAAAAGAAGCACGATAACTATAAAGTAAACCTCTAAGGCTATGATATGTTACCATTTTTGCATCTTTTCCCTGCCCACCAACATACTTTCGGCATGCCGCCTGATTTCGCGGTGCCGCCGCCTTACCATTCTCCTTTTGCCATGGGCCGTTGCTACCTGAAGCCACGTGACAGGCTGTTAAGTATGATTGGCGGCTGACATTGTTCCGTTTGGCTGCAGAAAACGAAAAGAATGGCGTTTTCTCATAATTCTACTTTAGTCAAAAACTTATAGTACGGACATTCATCTTGTAAAAACCGTTAAAATCTCAAAATCGGCCATGCAAAAGTGTTTGGTGTCTTACCTGCCCTTAACTTGCTACCTGGTACTCAATTGCATTTTTTTAACTATACTCCAAACCTATAAGGTCGAAACGATCCACATTCACATAAATATTGTACATGGTCACGCAGTAGATTATACTATTCTCTTTAAACAGATTATTGTAATTTTTTCGTGTTGGTCGCACATCAAACGATGCTACTTTGACCCAGTTTGGAAATTGTAATTGGACATCGATATTAAGATGGAGGTTCCACTGCAATGCCATTTGATACTTAGAAACACCAAACTTCTTGATCTTGGCTCTATTTCTTTTTGTCTTTATTTATTTGTGAGCAAATAATTCCACCACATATGTATTGTGTGCCCAGTATATTTGATGGTTGACTGAAGTTAATCGACAAGACAGTAAATGTGGCATATAGGTCAGCGCTTTAATCACGTGGTAAATTACACAGTGTTAATTAGCTGCACATGCGATACCATTGGCCAGCATTACATATTAATTAGGCTCTGTAGCCAATTGCTTTAAGGAACCAGGTCATGTGATCTACTAAGTATTGAGAAAAGCTCAACTCCTACCCTACAGTACCTTGACAACATGGGCATAGCAGGTATTATGAAAGTGGTTGCATTTATTGTTTTCTGAAAAACGCCGCTTTTTTGTCGATAGCAAGTTCGCCCTTATTCCCTTTGTTCACTCTCCTGAATACAATACTATTTCATGACATAAAGCGACCGATTTACATATTACAAAATCAAGAGAAGATTTAATTTCTATTAAATTGACGACATGAGTTCCTTGGCATAGTTTTTAAATTATCTTTTAAGATGTTCATCTCCTACCGGCGGTAATCAAAATACTCGTTTGGAAGGAAGCCTTGATGTCCATTTAGTAATTTGCTTCAAAATTGCAGCCACCTCAGCCATTTTTACATTCCAAGGCAATTGTATATGTCCTTCTATGAATATGTTCAAACAATAAGACAATATATTCTTGATAACAATTCAGATTAATTAAATATATGTTGTGGAACAAAGGACTTGTATAACCAGTGTCATTTGATCCTATTCTTTAATATTCCCTTCAAAATCAAATCTTGGAATTATATATGTGGGTTTCATTTAATGAAGGTGTTTGAACGTGGTAAATGTACCTGTACACCAAAGCAGAAAAATATTTCCTGTGTTGTGATACCTACCCTATCAGAATGCTGAATTTGAAGTGATTCTCATCAGGTTTTGTAACACAATTTAGACCCAGCAGCCTTACAACTTATCGGTTCCGTGCTTCCTGAATATAGTCGAATTGCTTTGAGAGAAACCGAAAAGAGTCACTTTTAACCTATTATGGTGGATGGTGATCTGCTACATGGACAAAACGTTGCCAGGGGTCACATTGGGTATGTGGCTTCCCACAATTTACAAACGTGCGCATAAAATGATGCTTTTAGGAAGACGGTTTATCATAATGCAAACTACCTATGCAACATGGTGGTCGGTCAGATTTCATTGATATTCAGCTTAGAGCCCATCCATAATTCTTCCCACACGGCCCAGTTTCAACAGTTGAACAGAAAGACACAGAATTGATGATTAAGACACGGGGTTAGAGATGTAGAAAAGGGCCTTACATCAGAATGTACTCCAGCTAGGTTCCGTTGAATGTAATTATCTTTGAACCTTAATAGATTTTACACATTTCAAATTAAACCTCGGGCGATAGCAGATGTAAAGAATATGTATCATCACTTTTACGGGTAAACTTGAAATCGAAGGCCAGACTTAAGTGTAACTCTGATCATACTGAAATATTCGTCGAATCAACATAAAGCAACACTCTTATAATGCTGATAGTATACAAATAGTGAGACTAATTGCAATAGTAATACATAATGACAATGAAGATAACGCTGGTGCTGGCGATGATGATGATGATGATGATGATGATGATGATGATGGTGATTATGATAACTTTTTGTCTCAAATCGCGAAGAATCCGGAAAGAAGCCCCCTTGCGCCCTCACTTCCATTTTTAACAATCTTAGTCTTACAATCGTAGTTTTGTGTACTGAGCAAAAATCTTTTTAGTGCCAAAATGAAATGAACAACAGTAAAGATGAAAAACAGACTCAAAATGTCCTTTCAAAAATTTTACCATTATCGTTATTATCATTATTAGTCGTAGTATATTTAGTAGTAGTAGTAGCAGTAGTTGTAGTATAATTATCATTTCGGGGCTTTATATGGTAAAAAAAGGCAAAATTTGGGGTGCGGGGACACATGTGGTGAGCCAAATATGTGTCCCCACTGACGCTTTCCACAAACTTTGCCATCAGTCAAGTCGGATGATACCTTTTCAGGTGATAAGCAAGAGCAAATACGCCAATGGTAAAACAATAGTTAAAAACTGGTTATTCAGGAAAGTTAAAAATTGAAGAAATGGTCCTTCCACACACAAACTGTTTTCTCAGGAATTACAATAATGATTATCCATTTATTATTGTTAGGTTTGTTTGTCTTTATACATGTCATGTGTACACTTATGAATACATTTGTTGTTAATGTATGTAAAATATTATGTTTGATGTTGTGTGTGATTTATGTGTGCAGGGCAGAGGGACAAAGCGCTGCCTTTTATCTATCCTTCCACTGTAATTAATATATATTGTATTGTCTGCAATATGTTGGTTCTCAAATGAAGAATAAAGTAAGAGGCTTGGTTTAAATATTGTATACAAATCATTAAGTAAAAAATATGAAGCTGTAGTCAACAGCAAGGAATCGAGGACCTCGCATGTTTAATGAAATGGGGACATGTTCCAACTTTTCCGGCTTCGGTCAAATGTAAAAAAATAAAAATAAAATCAAAGGAAACCGAGCTATAAGCCAAAGCGTACTGTGTGACTATGACCTTAAATCATACGTCAGGGTAATAAGTGGAACTAACCAAAACTCTTTGAGTTATCACTCTCCGAAATTTGGTTGAAAAGGGAAATTAAAAGCTCCTGTGCGAAGGATTGTTTAGGGGAAAACCAGCTTACAAACCTTCTGTAAGTAGATGTAAGTAAACAAATGTGCCTCCTTAGTATCGTTACTCATAGCGCCCAATATTGCACAATTTGATCGAAAAACCTTTCGAAATGTGTCCCGCAAAACGGTTTTGAATGGCCACAATCGGAAAAAGTAAGGCAATGTTACCAATCGAATCATAGGCGTTAAATTCAAGTTTTCTGTTGTTGGCCTCTTTAGCAGGATACGCATGGAAAGTAACATTTTGGCAAATTATCATTTCAGCAAAAAGCCAGTGACGCGCGTAATGTCTAGGCCTAATCCTGGGGCAGAATTTTAATCTAGAGGCCCAAGCCATTTCGGAGTTACAGTCATTTTCTACTGTTTACAAAAAATCTCAAATCGGTTTCGGACTTCGAGGGTCCATGTATTTCGCAGTGTCGTTCATATAAAAAATTGCGATTTTATGACCAACCGAACAGCAGTAAGAGGAGCCTCCCATCCTACGTGCAAGGCTTGCAAATATTAATAACGTCCAGCGTGATAATGCTTGTCATTCTTTGAGACACGCTAATTTCAATCCATTCCGAGAGTATAACATGTGCTTGTATCTGATTTCCTCATGAAAAAAAAAAAAAAAAAGCGACAAACTTCAAAAGTTGAAATAATAGCAGCAGACAATTTACCTGAGCGTGAATCACTTTCTTTTTTTTTACATTAACTTGTCGTTGTATTGTAGTTTAACTTTACGGTGGCACAACAAATTGTAGAATTAATATTTTGATATTGCAGATTGATATTTGCACAGACTCATGCAAAACACTTTCGGATATCTTAAAACGTAGTATTTTTTTTCTTCATTTTATAATTTGGACACATTAAGGGCCAAAACAGAAGCTAAAATTATAATCTAGGTCTGGAATTCTTGAGAGATAGGAGTGAAACCAGAAAACACGTTGCATGACTCCTCATGTCACGACTATTGGGTTTGTTTAAATCCGATAACTCGACACGCAGTGACACATTCACCCGTCAGGACACGATTCTCACGACAGATCGCTGTCAATTTGTCTTGCAGGCACCATCATGTCCAGTGAATTCAACTTAGTTCATCGCCTATTAGAGCACTATGACAAGACCGTGCGTCCTCGCTTCAACAGTAATGAATCCGTAACGGTTTGGGTGAGGTTCTCTCTCCAGCAGCTCTATGACCTGGTAAGACATTCTTCAGTGACCACTTAATTTTCTGGGCTACAAATACCCGCATGTGCCAAAACGTCGTCCTTATCAAATTTCACATTTGTCGTAAAACCAAATTTCAATGTGATGGAAATAATGAATGGAGATATGCGAAACAATGTACGAGAAATCAATATATATCGATGGAATTTGGTCTAAATGACACTAGGGAATAATTGCAGCCCTATTGGGCCAGTAACTTAACTTCGGTTGCATTGTCAACGTTAATGCCCAATCTATGTTTTCCAAGTTCATGACTTTCATTTCATATGCCTTCAACTGATAGAACTTGATAAATGAAAAAAGAAGAGGAAAAGATACAATATCAACAAAAATTACTTCTGTATGTATCACCAATGTTTGCCATGTTCTGTGTGGAAAGTTCCCTGTTTCTTTTCGCTGACAAACAAGCTAGACATTTTGTCAAAAATGCTAAAATATGTTACGTTTTGCATAAATGTATGTTCACGCTAAATTTGCGAGTACGTTTTGTGATATTTAACCATAATGTCAATTAAGCTTGTTGCACTGAAAAACTATTCAGTACAGAATAACTATCTCCATGTGTTATCATCAAATAAGAAGCGTTTCCAAGTAAACGTATCTTTGTCGATTCTGACCAAAGGCCATGTCCATTGGTACTATTTCATTCATTTCTAGCCCTATTTGAATCCGACAGTGTGAACTCAAAAATGCATATCCAAAGGTCAAGGTGACGAGACAGCTGTGTATTTTCGTAGCATGACAACACTTAAAACATTTAAGATGTGTATCTAAGTAAATGAGCAACTGCTCATAGAAAACAATCAATTTACGGCAGAAGAATCAGAAACTGCTGCACGTTTAGAATTTGCAAGCACAGATCCTTAAAGTTCTAAAAAAAACCGCACAAGAATATGGCTTTTACAAGGCAAGAGTCAACTCATATATTTTCAACAATGATTACCATGTACATGTGCCCATAGCAAGCCATTTGCAAACGTTTACGCATAAAAAGGTCCCATAAATGGGTAGAATGACCGGCATCAAGAAAACATACAACTAACCTCATCAAATTTGAATGTAGCCGCAGGCATGATGTTTTGCCAAAGACGATGGATTCAAATATTTTTAACAAGCGTTTGACTTATCAACAATGACATAGTGGCCGGAAATGGCAAGTACAGTGGCAAAAAAAGTGTAGCACATTTGCCAGAAGTAATTTGAATAATCAGAAAGTCGCATCAGGGGAACTGTATTTTTTCTAAGTCAACTTATGAGCTACTTCATGAATGTTTATACAGAAATAGTAAGATTGTATTTAATAAGACTTTCTAGATCAGATTTTCTTTAAAAAATGAGCATCATGCAGTTTCAATTCATGTTAGCGGTGTAGATACCTGGTTCATGCTGCTGGCAAGCTAATTTTCAGCATGCATATCATAGAAACAACTTTGTAAAACTCTGCCATAATAACTAGAAAAATTAGGATTGGGGGCTTGTTACGAAGAAAATGGGTAACCACAAGTCACCTGTCAGGCATGGTAACTGAAAGAGTACAGACGTACAAATACGGATGTTTTATTAGATCAAAAGTGTTGGATGAAATGAGCCATAGTTTAGCCAATATTGAAATGGTAGGCCAGACGTTGTCTAAAAGTAAGTTGTGACAACAGTTTTTAAATTTTAAAGGAAAGATACCAGGTCAATTTATCAGTCAGCTTACCTGGAAAAGAATAAAATGTTTTTCATTATCTATCAAATTCAGATATATTGTTAAAAACAACCCCAAATTTGCCGAATCGTAATTTGCAAATACGTTTCGGTCTTCATTTTCTAAAGAAAGGACATGACGTTACATGTGTAACAAATAAAGCTGTGTTTATTGCAATGTACACATATTTAAAACTTTAACAGAAAAGGTGAATTTACCAATGCATTCATGCCGGTAAATATTAAGTTAGAATAAACTATTAGATATAAATATAAATTTGCTTCTTTATCAGTTTAATGATCGAACAAAGTGCCAGGTAGCATCTCTCTAGTTTGGTGAAAAAATACAGACAACAACTGGGGCGTTAACCCTTAAATACCCCATAGTAGGGGGTGTAAAATGACATTTATTCATGCGAACACTGGCAAGGCTGAAAATAATTAAAAATTGACCAGAGAAGCCTCCTGACTTATAATTGGAAAACGACAGCAATTTTGGGTAGGGCTTTGCCTGCGACAGCAAGCCCCACCCCCAGGGCTGAAATAACATTTATTCATGTGACAAGCGGCAAGGCTCAAAATGGTCTAAAAATGTCCCCAGTAGTCCCCTGTACACTAAATATGCAGCAACAGCAATTTTGGGAGGGGCCCTACCCCTGACAGCAACCATACACCAACCCCAGGGAACAGGGGCATTTATTCATGCGAAAGGTGGGAAGGCTGCAAATGGTTTCCAAATGTTGCCAGTAGACCCCTGTACACTAAATATGCAGCAACAGCAATTTTGGGAGGGGCCCTACCCCTCACAGCAACCACCCCTACCCCAGGAGAGAAGTGACATTTATTTATTGGAAAAGTGACAAGGCTGAAAATGGTTCCAAATTGTTCCCAGTGGTCCCCCGTATGCTAAATACACAGCAGCAGCGATTTTGGGAGGGACCCTATGCTGACAGCAACCCTCCCCTATCCCAAGGGAAAAGGACATTTATTCATGTGAAAAGTGGCAAGGCTGCATATGTTTTTAAAATGTCCCCAGAAGTCCCCTGTACATTAAATATGCAGCGACAGCAATTTTCGGACTGGCCCACCCCCACCCACCCCCGCACCCCTCACAGCAACCATCCTCCCACCCCGGGAGAGAAGTGACATTTATTTATTTGAAAAGTGACAAGGCTGAAAATGGTTCCAAATTGTTCCCAGTGGTCCCCTATATACTATAAATACACAGCAGCAGCGATTTTTTGAGGGACCCTATGCTGACAGCAACCCCCCTTCACTCCAAGAAAAGGCACTGTTTACTCAAGTGAAAAGCAGAAAGGTTGATAATTGTCTCCAGGAGTTCTTTGTACACTGAATGGACAGTGACAGCAAGTTATGGTGAGAATAATGTCAAGTTTGATTTTTGACAAAATGCAAGATAAAAGTCCAGCGTGTAAATTACTTAAATCATGTTGTTTAAATATATCTACCGTGTACTTTTATACAATCATGTACACTACACGGAAATGTCATCTTGAAAATACAATTCAGTTCAAGAACACCCAAGAACATGTCTGTGGTAGATTATGAAAATATATTACAAAATAGCGGTCATTGTCAGATGTCTTTGCCGACTTAATACTGAAGTTTCTCTTTACAGAGCGTACACATGTAGGCATCAATGTATTGCCAAATTATGTGCGCCAGCAATTGTAACAAACATGAGCACCTCTGCACTTCTCCTCTGAGACATACTGGACATGGACGAGTATAATACATGACTAAATTGCTACAATTGCTGTAAATTACGCACATGTAGTCATTGCAACTTCAAATCTTTGGGAAACTTAAACAGCTGATTATTTGTTTGTGGTTTTACCCAGCCGTGATCTACAAAATTTTGTAGGGAAAAAATCCTGTTTCCCTTAGTATTTAGGGTGACTTAAAAATTGATTAATAATTTGCAATATGGGACTTACTGTATTCCTCCTCGTAATAAGATGCCATGCTAATGGAGAGAGTACTAGCAGCAGGACCCAGGTACTGTTTTTGCGGGAATGTGGAAAATAACATTCCTACTAAATTTAAGACATCCGAGGCTCCTAATTCAATTTGGGAGTATGTGCTACTATTAGAATGAATATGATTTGTAAACTGTGAGTGAAAAAATAAAATCTCACTCCACACAGACACACAGACACACACACACATATATAATATGTGTGTGTGTGTGTGTGTGTGTGTGTGTTTTACATAATTTGCCAGCATTTCAAATTTGGTAGGAAGTAAGGGAATTAAATGCAACTTTAATGTCTGTAGCACTGATATCAGATACCAGTTTCAAACCACTATATTCGGCCAGCCACATGCCTATAACCATCTATAACCATATTTTAGCTCTGATTATTAAAAACTACATCTAATGGGGATTGTTTGTCATTTTATTGCACCAGATACCCTCACAGGATTAAACCGGCCAATATTCTGGACCATTGGGTCACCCTCAATATTCCAAAAATAAAACAGTCTCATATTTAAAGCGTGTGTGTGTCAACACACACTTTTCTGTTTTTCCTGAAACTTTTCTCTTTCTTTCTTTCTCTCTTACTTTCTCTTTTTCCTTCTTTCTTTCTTTCTTTCTCTCTTTCTCTCTTTTTCTTTCTTTCTGTCTCTCTCTCTTTTTTTCTCTTTCTCTTTCTCTCTTTTTCTCCTTCTTTCTTTCTCTCTCTCTCTCTCTTTCTTTCTTTCTTTCTTTCTTTTTTTCTTTCTTTCTTCTTTACCAGCAAATTTGTCCGACACTTTTCTCGGCCACTATTATACATAGAACTCCAAAATTGGCATAATTGTACCTCCATACAAGAAGCTCGACCGTTTTATACAGAGGAGTAAAGATATTTAAAACTATGCAAATTAGGGGCATTTGAAATTTTAAATCTTGAATATCTTCAAAAGTATAATAAAGATGTCACTCTAACTTCTACTTGGGGGTAATTGACCATTGCGCATCTAATGAATTTAAAACAAAAGTTGTGGCAATTTGTAAATTATGCTAATTAGCAGCATTGACAATTTTAAAACTTGAATATCTTCAAAACTATTATAGAAAGAGATGTCATTTTAACTTCTACTAGGGGGTTGTTGATCATTGCGCATCTAATGAATCTAAAGTAAGAGTTGTAGGATTTTAAATTATGGTAATTAGCAGCATTGGAAATTTTAAAACTTGAATATCTTCAAAACTATCATAGATAGAGATGTTATTTTAACTTCTACTAGGGAGTCGTTGACTATTGCGTGCCTAACGAATTAAAAATAAAAGCTGTAGCAATTTAAATTATGCTAAATAGCACCAGCAGAAATTTTAAATCTTAAATAACTTCAAAGCTATAATAGATAAATGTGTCATTCCACTCTACTCCTGTGTTATGGAATAGTTGTACATTGCCATACCAATATGCTTTGAAGACACACACACTGATTTGCTATGCAGCAAATCATCTTTCCTAGTTTGATCCATGCATTTTCTTTGATTGCCACATGCATATGAAACAGGGCACATACGATTCTTGCGGTCTGAGATGTAGGTACAATATGTGTCTTTACATTTTGGTGTGTTAAACTTAAAACTTAGGCTGAATGAAAACAAACACGCAGATAAAATAAAGAAAATACTTACCATGGCAAGAAGATCTCCTTGGGGTATCAGACGTTTGGTATGGCGTCGGGTAGAATATAAGTCCAATTAAGACCACCATAAGGACCCTGTTACAACTGAAATAACTAACATATCTTTGGGAAACAAGGTTAAAAGGTCCCTGGGGTTTCAGCAGAGGGTACGTACTGCAGAATATGTGGGCTAGTGGACCTATTATGTTCTTTTTTGTCATCACCATCCATACTCAATCAAAGCTGCATGTAACTTAAAACTTTAAGACTTGTTTAAATAAGAAATTTATGCATCAATACCAGGGTAACGATCGACATTTAATGAAAGAGAAAAATTGTAAAACAATGTTCATTGTATAAACATGAATATTGTAATTCAATGGGAAATGCATATATAGATCCAGCATCCCTTATTATATATATATATATATATATATATATATATATATATATATATATATATATATATATATATATATATATATATATATATATATATAATGGTTTATTCAGCATCCAAGGCCTCCGGCCCATAGTACAATAATTTAGAGGTGACTGTAATATACAAATTTACTCTGAGGGTGGCAAAAATTTATCCCTTTTTTCAAATGCTTCACAAATATATTCAGCGAGATAACACTGTTCCCGTGCATTGGTTCATCTCATAAGTCTGATGAAACTATCTTGACAATAAGTAGTTATATAAACTGGTTATAAAGAACTCCTCATTTGTTCATATAATTTACATTCAGTTACAAAATGAAACTCATTTTCTATACAAGATTTACCTTCATTTATTAAACACCATTTACAAAGTCTATCAATTCTGTCTAAACCTTCTCTACTGCCCTGTTCAATATTTAGACAATGTGATGAACAACGTAATCTTGTTAAAGCCATTCTATGTGGTCTATAGTATACATTTGTCAGATATTTTTCAACATCCAACAAACTTTTAAATAATGCATGTGTGTCTAACTTACTCGAATCATTAAAACGTTATAAGTTAGACACATATATATGCATATATATACATATATATAATATAATATTATATATATATATATATATATATATATATATATATATATATATATATATATATATATATATATATATATATATATATATATATATATATATATATTATATATATGTTATGGGTTGCTGCTGTCAGGGGTAAAACCCCAAATAGAATTGCTGGCTTCATGTGGGGGAAGGGTTGCTTTCAGGACCAAAGCCTCTCATAAAATTGCTGTCTTCATGTGTTTGGTATTCAGGGGACATTTGGGAACAATTTGACACCATTTTGACCCTTGCCGTTCTTCACATGAATAAATTCCATTTTCAACCCCGGGATGGGAGAGGGTTGCTGTTGGGGGAAGAGCCCCACATGGAATTGCTGTCATTATGCATTTGTTGTTCAGAGGACCTTTGGGGACAATTTGAGACCATTTCCAGTCTTGCCGCTATTCGCATGAATAAATGTCTCTTTGCCCGGGGGATGGGGCTTTGCTGCCGGGGTCAATCCCCCATGCAAAATTGCTGCCGTTGTTCATTTATGGTCCGGGGAACCCTATAGTTGATTTTAGGGTATTTCTAGCCCTGCCGGTGTTCACATAAATAAATACCATTATTAACCCCCTTATTTTGTGGCATTTAAGAGTTAAAGATTTGTAGAACTTAGAACTTATGAAACACGCAAAATTTTGCCATAATAGTCATAAATAATAAAAGAACAGGAGGGCTGTGGGCCTGTGCTTAACTATTCTAAATATTCCCCCAAAGCTGAGTCTAAGTCTGACGTCACTTCCGCTATTGATTCAAGTACAGTTTGATCAGAATAAGATGGGAAAGTGAAGCTGAGCTAATTAGACCAGTATTAAATCGTGAGCTACAAATGTAGCCGATATCTGACGTAGCGACTTATGTTTATCAAAACATACACATTAGACCTGATACATGCGTGTGTGTAACGTTTTATAAACAAGTGGAAAGACAAAATTGTTACAGGGCAAACACAAATACTGAATGATCATCATTGACACTCAAATACCGCTTGAACTAGGTTTACCATATAAAATGTTAGCCTAGAATAGTGCAACAATGTCGTTGAGAGAACAAAAATTCACAAATTCAACACATTAACCAAAGGTTTTGCCCACTGCCCTAGTTTAAACCTACATTTCAGCACGTAAGAATTAACACACACACACACACACACACAGAGACTCTCACACACATACTTACATATATATATATGTATATATATGCATGTATATATATATATGTATATATATGCATGTATATATATATACATATATATATATATATATATATATATATATATATATATATATATATGTGTGTGTGTGTGTGTGATTAGAAAACGTTATCGGAGGATATATTTTAGAAGCTGCTTATTAGCAATGTAAACAAAGCTTCCTTCTGACACACGGAGATATATCATTATGGCAAGAACACACACACACACACACACACACACACATATATATATATATATATATATGTATATATATAAATATATATATATATATATATATAAATATATATATATATATATATAAATATATATATATATATATATATATATATATATATATATATATATATATATATATATATATATATATATATATATATATACATATATATCATTCTAAAATAAATTGTCCATTCCATTCGGACAATTTTACCCCATTATTAAATCTCCAGCACTACTCATGGTAGAAGCACCAAATTTGGAAAGTACGTGAAGATGGGTTCTTATGGTGAATTGACACAATTGTATTAATATTACTACACTCATACTTGAGTTGTGGCATTATGAATATTTATAAATTCTCAGGAATTTAGGCAATTGCCTGGGTTTTTAGGCAATATCCTGGGAATTTAGGCAATTTCCTGGGAATATGAGCGAGTTTCTGGGAACACGGCCCCAGTCATGCAATCAGTCAAAAAGCCCAAGGTCTGCTAAACAGACAATTTATATGGCATTAATATGTACTGTAAAACAGTCCCTCTTAATGGAAAACAGGATCCTGGCAACAATGACCATAGCTGGAAACAGCTGGTGTCCATCCATTCACTCTGGTATGATACAATCACTGAAATAACACAAGTTTAATTAAGCCAACTTTGCTCCTTGCAGGGAACTGCTCTGAAGTGTCACGCATGGACGCATGTGTGCAGGTTGCCAAACTAAAAGCTCTGATCAGTTTGAAAAATACGTTCCACTGGAAAATGAGATATTCAGATATGCTGATAAACAGGTGAATGGGGCAAAACAAGCATTGTTGATGGCCCCTGGACCTGGTCACGGTAGTAAGTGGGATGAGGGGAGGGATAGCATATTGACCAGTGGTGGATGGGTGAATGTAAACGTGGACCCATTAACAATAGGTTCATGGTGTAAAATGTGTTTAATTTTGGCGTGTTGATATCTGGTCTGAGGGGAGGCCCATGTTAAATTTTTCAATAGCACGCTCCTTAAATAATTAGTTGTAACATATTTTATTGAAGAACAATAATGAAATAAAATGAAAGCAAACGCAATTGGTCATTTATCACACTTTGCCTAATTACAATGATGTCCTTTGCTAAGCTGTTGCCTGCTTAGGAGACCTAGGGCCTTTGACTGGTGGACTGGGGCCCTAATGCCCTCACAGGCCACCAGCCAGATAAAAAATAACCTGATATCAAGTGAGCTAATTATAACTATAAGCAGGTAACCTTCAGGAGGCAAGCAAAGCTGCGACAATAAATTAATCATAACTGCACGTACAGTCATTTTGACATGAGACTCATGCAGTATTCATGGCTTCAGTTCGAACAAAATAATGATCATTTGGAATTTTTAACATATATATGTCATTTTGACTATAACAGGGGTAGACATTATTTTCTTTCTCACCTTTCTGACAGGCCAAATGGCGTCAAGTTTTACCTGTCCAAATTTGGTTTTACCTGTCCCATGCAAAGTTTTCAAGTTGTGAAGTAGAACAGCTGTCTTTCACCACGTTTTACTATGTCACTAAGTAACAAGTAAATACCACACACAACATGCCACTTAAAACTGTGTCCCACTCAAGTTTATGCTAGAATCTTTGACTTACTCAATGAGGGCCTTTGAAATGTTTTAGATATATGAGTCTGTGTGTAGCATTACCATGTAGGCCTATGGGAAACCCAGTAAACTATGGAAGTGGTCCACGCTACATTCCCACCAAATCTGAAAAAAATCAGCATGCTGTTTGAGACAAGATGTAAAAATTGCACAAATATTAAAAATGGAGAAAGGAATGGATCAGATTCAGCCCCATCTATTCAACACTCTGTGCTGTAGGTATACCAAGACTTGTTTGTGTGGAATTTCGAAGCAATTGGCTCAGTGGTTTTATAAAAGAATGTTCTAAGCTTTAAAAATACCACTGGTGCATGCCTATATGTGGAAAAAATCATAGATCCTCACAGTGAGTGACGGACGCTAAGGATGTCACGAGAGCAGAACGTGAAGTAAGCCAATGTGCGCACTTCATTACACTGGTCATCTATCGGGCTGCTAAATTTATGATGTAGTCATTTATCGGCCCACTTTTCCATCTATCAGCCTGCTTTTACCGTCTTTAGCCCTGGTTTGTCATGTATCAGCAAGGCAGCTTTCGACATACCCAGGCAGTTTCTATCTTTGTACGGTGATATGGCATATATATACATACATATATATATATATATATATATATATATATATATATATATATATCCATTTTTATGAAATTTCTAGGCATCTGATTGGTTAATAGCTGCAATGTGCTTGTCACATTTAACGCAAATCATGGTATTACGGTACCAATACCGGTACCAGGCGTGTGGAAATACGGCACATCGCCGCCGAGCGGCAGAGAATGTCATTTCAAAGTAAGCAGCATACAGCAGACAAGGGCTACAAGCAAAATGGCTGAAGGAAAAGAAACACAGACGGACGTGAGAAATTTGCAATAACTATGTTTTCTATTGATTTTATTTGTAGTGAACCTTAGCAAAAGTGGGACAAATTCGTAACATATTGGTTGACCGTGTAATACAGTTGTCATTCCCCCACCCAAGAAACCGATGTTACCCTCGGCGTCTAACGCCTCGGGTAATACCAGTCCCCTTTCGTGGGAGATGCTCGCTGTATTACCCAGTCAACCAGCGGGTAACTAATAATATTATAGGGTTGACACACGAAGAGGCGACATGTTCATTTTACATGTATTTAAAATAACCGTTAAGTATCAAACGTGAAGCATAAACATAACAAAGTGATAACAACTATACATACTTTAACATACGGAATCATTTGAGAAAGCCACAGTGGCACAGAATCAACTTTCTGTGAATTGCGGGCTTAGCTTATTAGTTTCTGCCGAGTGGGATAAAAGATTTAAGAAAGGAATATTGAATGACACATAATAGGATGTACTATCAGGAACAATAGAATATAACATCAGGCACAATAGAATATGGCATCAGGCACAATAGAATATAACACCAAGCGCAAGAAAATTTACCACTTGGCGTAATGCAAGTTTGGCCCTAAAACCATAGCTAGTACGGTGGGATAATGAATCGTGCAGCGGCTGCTGCCGCAGGCTAATGCATGTCACAGACGAGAGAGAAAAAGAGAATGGCGCTTTTCTCAACGTGAAGTCAGAGCCTTACGTTGGCTATCGCCGATGGCGAACGAGCCGACGCACGGGAGGGAAACCCTTGGGTTACAGTCTCACTGCGATTGCTGCCGATGTGGGAAACAGACTATGCGAAGAAACAGCCCGACTGATGAGAGGAGAAGGACGAGGGCCGTTGGTGCACACAGGCCTCAGGTATTAGAGGAATCGAGCAGAGATGAGCGTACGCATAAATGAAAAATTCTTTGGAACAAGCATAAGCGAAAGAGCAAACATACTCACTCCGGCCTTTATCACTGATGATAGTTATTAAAGATGCATGATTATATATTAAGGTAAGTATATATAATGAGTCACTTCTGGTATTCAACATCAGATAATGCAGAACATGTGCAAATAACCTACGGACGATAATGGTAGTGGAAAACAGTGCGTTTCGGTGCAGCCAACTGGACGTACCGGTAGCTTGTTTGTAATACATGGTTAAACTACAATAATGGTCGGACAGCTGAAATAAGCGACACTAAGTAAAATAATGCTCACAACATAGCAGGTCAAACACTCGTGCACATGTCATCCCTGATACAAAAAGAGTATGAAACTAGAAAAGAAGATTTGCTTCAAAGCAAATCTGTCTGTGTGCCTTCAAAAGTTGTAAATATTAAATGCTACAACTTTTATCCTATGGTACTTCACATCACTTTAAGCCTATGCCTGGATGCAAATTTCAAAGGGCCAAATGACCTTGACCTTTGACCTTTACAGGTTACATGTAAATTGCACAGTGTTACAATACCCACAATTTCAAGCCCATCATGAGCCAAATCAGATGAAAATTGACCAAGTTTTGACAAGATGAAACTTTCAAAGGGCCAAATGACCTTGACCTTTGCCCTTTTGAGGTTACATGTTCGTATAAAAACGTACAGTGTTGCAATACCTCCAATTTGAGTCTTAACATGATTAGAATTGGATGGAAATTGGCCAAGTTATGGCTGGACGAAACGTTCAAAGGTCGAAATGACCTTAACCTTTGACCTTTAGAGGTCACATGTAAGTTTCAAAAATGTGCAGTGTACAATAGCTTCAGTTTGAGCCAAACGTGATCAAAATTGGATAAAAATTGACCGAGTTATGGCAAGAAGAAAGCAACCATCGAAAGTGGCCTCCGACCTTGAAATGACCTTTGACCTTGAGATAATCTCTACCTGAAGTGAACCTTGACCTCAGAAATGACATTTTGGCTTAAAATTGACCTTTGACCTTGACGTGACCTTTGAATTTGACATGACCTTGACCTTTGAGATGACCTTTACCTGGCTATGATCGAATTCCTATACACTCGGAACCACATCTACTATAGTACATAAGATATTGAAGATTTAAAACTTTAATTAGCCTTCATTTGCATAATTTTGAAAAGCATGACCTGTCTTTATAAAAAGGCCAGACTTCATCGATAGAAGTATAATTGTGCCAAGTTTGGAGTTTCTACGTGTAATACTTTTCAAATGAAATATCGGACAAATTTGCCTGTAAAGAAACAAAGAAAGAAAGAAAAAGAAAGAAAGAAAGAAAGAAAGAAAGAAGGAAAGAAAGAAAGAAACAAACAAACAAAGAAAGAATAAAGGAGAGAAATAAATAAATAAAGAATTCCTAATAAAACGGTATGTCTGTGTTGGCACACAGGCACACAGACATAAATACAGCCAAATCCGCCAATTTACTTTCAGCGGAGGCAATAGAGTTGTTAGGTACTTCGCTATATATTTTATAACAGTCGCTACTCCAGTGTTCCATACTGGAGATGAGATGATCTGGTATATTGGCGGCATAAGCTGTAAGGTGGATACCTCGACGCAAGCTGTGTTCTGAGAATGCGCAATTGCATTTTCGCTGATGCGATTCAACAAAACACGCATATTCTTAACAAACACGTGTCTGGTTAATATTGTGCAGCCAGTGACGTAGAAAAAGGGCTCTTCGTTTGTTTGGCAAGTAGTTTTCCTCAATGATAGGTTTTGATAAGACAGTTTAAGTCATATATGGTGCCCCTTTTCAAATAATTTGATAAGAACACCGCAATGGAAAGGGTCTGTTTTTGATGTTTTCATAAACACTTCCGCGAAACTTTTGCTCATCGGAGAGTCATATTTCTATTGCAAGTCTTGAATAACAATGTGTACAGCGACGCTGTGCTCTGATATATATATATATATATATATATATATATATATATATATATATATATATATATATATATATATATATATATATATATATATATATGTACACAATTCAATGTAGAACATTTTGTATGGACAAAATATAATGTGCATATATTGTAATGATGCCTCGTACTTCATGTCCAGATGTTAGTCTATTGGTGAGGACAGATAGTACAATAGGTGAGCAAACAGAAAACGTTCGCAAATAAAAAGAGACAAAAAATGTAATAATTCTGTACAGAGGTAAGTAAAAATGTCGGAACATTCAGCTCCTGATAGGTTAGCATTTAAGCTCCCGTTTCGCACGAGAGACAGTTCGCGGCACAGGCGCTTGGAGCCAGAGAGCGCTCCGACGAACACACTGCCACACGCCCCGATAAGGGGTGTATATATATAGATATAGATAGATGTAAAGGATTGGGACCCTCGGACTGACCTGCCCTTTGGAAATGTGGCCAGAAAAATATGATTCTCCATACTTTCTGCAAAATCCATCCCAATGCGTCTTCTCTCATTGCACTTACCTTCCATTGTGGTGGAAATAAATAAAAGTTTACTCAATACACAAGGTGTTAAATTTAATTTTACGTCGATACGTGCGACAAACACGCCATTGTTCCAACTACCGGTCTTTTTCTGCCGGTGTTTTGCAGTGCGTTGTGACCTAGTACGCAGTATGCATATTAATTTCCCGCCACAAAGCACGGGTTTGACGCCTGGCGATCACGGGGGACGTGCGGGTGGCATCACTGTCACAGAGAGGTCATATGCTCATTTCTCACAAGAAGAGCATTGTTTGAGAAATTTTAGTTCACAAATGCCAAACTGGTATTCTTGTTGTACTTCCCGAGCCATATATAAGAAATTTTCCCATATGCCTTTAATAAGTATTCTGTATTTCCAAAAAATTAGTAATATCCCGCTTGTCTTCACAGGTACCGACCCGTATCTCGCCAAGCGAGACTAGGCAATAAGGTATGCAGTTGAGGCGGGAACTTAATATGCATATCTCCCATTGGCTGTCCTTCTTTGTGCCCCTATGACATTGTCTTTTGCTACGGGAGGTCGCGTTTTTTGTCAGTGCGTATGTGTATTGGATGGAGAATGTCGCGCACTGATCTAGGCACATGAATCAATGCAATTTTGCTTGCAAAGAATCCGATCGATGATCATGGTAGCATGTGCTTATTAGTAAGTAATCATCCTTGATTTATTGGTACAAGGCACCAATACCTTTATGCATATTTGTGGTCGCTTGAATCCTGATTTGTTCGTTTTCTCAGGAGTAACCAATTCATCTGCACGTCTCTTTTATATTTTGAAGATAAAATGTTTAACCAAAGTTTGAATGAATGAACTGAATGACTCCCGTTTAATTACGACAAAACAGAGATGCAACCCATAAATCGTATTAAATAAACAAATTAATTTCTTTCACATGTCAAATTCCAAATGCTTATGAAGGTGTTTATATGATTTTTCGGCAGAAATAAAAATAAGACTACCCTCGCAACTAGTCGGCATCTATTTTATATCCTACAAATGTCTAAGGCGGTTTTTGTCGAGTTTTGACACTTCGAAAAGGTGGTTTAGATGGGGGTCAGTATTGATAAAATTATAAACTCTCTCAATTTCACAATTATGCACAAGTTAGGCATGGTTTTTGGGAATGTCTTATATAGCAGGACTAAGACGTATTAGAATGGATTTTGCTGAAAGTTTGGAGAATCAAGTTGTCTGGCCACATTTATAAAGGGCGGGTCAGTGCAAGGGTCCCAGTCCTACATACATTGTATCTGAATTATATATACCTCTTGTTCAGGTGTGTGTCAGTTCGCTCGTCGGAGCACCCTCCGGCTCCAAGCGCCTGAAGTTCGCAAACCATATTTACTACACATATAACATCTGATGGTGCAAGCTTCAGACCCTGCTTCCTTGTTGATAGTAGAGTATTTAGGCCAAATGAAGGGCGGATAGCTTTTGGCATGCCGTTTTTGACAAGATATAATTCAGTGAGTAAGAGCAAATCCCAGAAACAACTGAGTTTGCAAGAGTACTTACCACAGCATTTGGACTATAGAATACCTGATGAAAAAATTGAGAAAACGCTTGTGGTGTTGGACATCTATGTCACAATCGTCACAAGACAAATCGGTAAGATAGCTTCCAAAACATTCTAACGGCCTTTCTCCATGCAATATAGAACATATTCACCTCCTTACTAGAAAAATCCCAAGATTGACAATCATACAAAGAAATGAAATATATCTTAAATTATTGATTCAATCTCTAAATTCATCACATGTCACAAAACCAAACCAGCCTGACAGCAGAGCGGCTTCCACACCCAAATCACAAAATGCACCGAAAACACCAACATGCAAGAAACTGACTAACTTCATGAGTATAGATACAGTCTGCTTTGTCTCTGGTATGTGGTGCTGGTCTTTTCTTAATACCTCTAAGAATGAGTTGCAGTCGCTCTAGATGACAGCCTCGGCGACGCAAGAAAATGTGGTCTTTACCACGTTTGATGTAAGCGTTACGTATGCCAGCCAGGCAACACTTGAGATACAGAGAATGAGCACACTGTGTCAGAAAACGTATCAATGTCCTTTCATCCACGCTAGGGGGGAAGATCCCCGTTGCTAACACCAAACATTGTGCAAAAAGATAGAAAAAAAACTGAGTAACTACAGAAGTGTACACAGTAGCAGTGGAAACACTTAACCCAATTAATTAATTGGTAATACCTGGCCTGGTTGTCTAAATGACGATAAATCCGGGATAATCTCCGGGTGTAATGCTGCTATTGGCGCGGACTCCTGAAGAACAAATAAGTTCTCTCTTGATAAAGAGTCACACAGAACATGATCGTGGGATGGTAACCAGATGTCTTTATAGTTAGAACTGCTTAGAGCGGCATCAATGGTGAATCCCATAAAAAACTTCGTGAAAATAGGACAGTGAGAATGTTTTTTGTTGATTATATGAACAGTAGCTGAGTTGTCACAATGGTAAACAATATGCCTCCTGACAATCCCACAGGTGGGCGCTGAGCACGATGGGATATACGTCTTGTAAAGCCACGAAGCACCGCTCGGAGTCAACAATAGGAAGATAATCCTCCCATTCTCACAGGAAGTATTTTTATGTAGTTTTATTGTATCCACCGAAGCGCCGTCTCGATGCGTAGGTGGTGACATCTATGGTATGTATGTCGGTATGTGAGTTGTCTAGAAACATAGAAATTCCGTCCCACTTATTAACCACATGCAACCATATAAATATGTCATCTTTGCAGTCGTTGCTTAGTGTGCGTTTGTCCTACAATTTTGAGTTCGTTTTTTGCAGCATCCAGGAGTTGCGCGACAAACGCCCTCCCGACTGGCACAACGTGGGCATCATTATAATACGGATGTCCTAATAAAGTTAACAGTTCACGTTTAGTACACGTGTGCTTCTACTTATTGGCAGACGGTACATCATGACGCCTATTCAGACTAATTAGAGGCAAGCGTGCTTCCACGTGTATGTTGTCAAGCGTTATCCCCAAGTATTCAATGACATCAGATGGGCCCGCTGTTTTATGGCTGCTCGGGGGATACCGAGTTAATGAAATAGCATGGTCATAATAATCTAAATAGACTACTTAACTGAGCATGCCCAGTGAAGCCTGCGCTCTATCTGGGTCACAGCTCATTAAGAATAACTTTCTCTCACTGAACATAGAAATGTACATATGCCAAAGTTAAAATAAGGAAGAGAACTGCTGTGGGTGCAAGCTTGGCATACTTTGTGGTTTCCTTGTTTTTATTATTATTCATAAGCTTTACTGTTCATTTTTTTAAACTAAAATTAAGCCCTAAATGTGATAAAAAAAGAGAAGTTTGATTCTGGTCACCAGGGTTACTTAACAGGTTCAGTGGTAAAGTTCACTTCCTGTAACCTATCTCCCAAATAGAGGCCAAGCTTAACTGGGCATGCCCAGCTGAGATGTCAACATCGTTTACTGCCATAGATCAATGTGCCATTATAAGTGATTTATAAAAGGTCGTCCAACAGAAACTGTAAATCACATATACCGTACTTGTGAGTATCTATAAAATGTACCAATCCAGTAGGTAATGTAAATAAGAATGGACTTGAGCGCGATCCAAAACAAAGGCATGTATAGAAGTAAATACTATTGTCCTATTCTAGACCATGCAGATGCGTCATCTTGGTTGCAAGAGGCACTGCTGTCATGGGGAAAAGGCAAAGTCAAAGTTCCGGTACCTGGTAAGCCAGTTTGACAAAGACTTCCGTTTGTGGTGGTAGCACTCGCAAAAGTGTTGTTCGCAGAACCTTGGTCGATTTTGATTGTTGCCAGAGATTAGTTCTCTCATTTCACTTAATGTCTTTGTCAACGAGGCTACAGCAGATTTTAAATCTCAGATCTCTGATGTACGATCCTGTTGAACTGCGGTCGCTAAAGCAACGATATCCTGAGCGACAGATCGCTCCTATGCCAACGAATTACTTCCCTGGTGTTTCTTTCGAAAGTATTGCAGCTGAGCACGGAGGCGTCGGCCCGATCTTCCCTTCGTATCGGACAGGGTTTCAGCCGGGTAAAACAGGACGTGGTTCAAGGTGCACCCAGGTTGTATATTCGACCAAATTAAGTCTTTACGACTCATAAAGGGGTTTGAATGAAGTCAATTTAAGCCAGCAGAAAGTAAACAGGTAGGTGCTAGGTCTGGAAGTTTGACTGGCCGGATCCTTGATACCACAGGCGCTCGTACATTGTTAATTATTCACTGTACTTTTTACAGTATTGTACTGACAGCTGGGATGCCGGTACAGTACTTTGTACAAATTGCAGTACCCGAACTTTACTGTAATTCCAAAAGAAGTATGTTACTGTAAGTTATACTGTGCACTAAATAATTATCACAGGAATTTCAGCTGATTTGAAACATAATTCCTAGAGTATATTACTGTAATTTCAGCCAGTTTACTGTAATTTCTAATGTATATTACTGTAATTTCTTCTGTATGTTACTGTATTTTCATCAAATGTCTACTGTATATTACTGTAATTTCCACTATACTGTAAAATGTTGCATCAGAAATTACAGTATGGTACTGTTCTTTGTCCAGTACCTTGGTGTAAAATTACTGTATAACTGTCAAAAATACAGTTACTTACTCTATAGTAAATTGCAGTAAAATGACAAGTTGTAAAATTTGCAGCAATGTACTGTAATATATACAGTACTGTACTGGCAGATGGGATGCCAGTATAATGCTTTAAAGTTTACTGTACATTACCGTAAATTTTACTGGACATTACTGTTAAAACCCGATGGAATAGTGAGAATACAGTAAGTTACTGTAAATTCAATAAGACACCAGTCACTGAATTAAAATATTATTTTATTTTCATTAAAACACAAAGTTAGCCAATGGATAGAATCATATTTCAAACCATTAACAATTATACAGCCACCAGAAATAAATAATCTCAATTCAGCAAGCTAACTAGCAAAAACCGAATTGGAATTTCAGAACCGACTGGGCTGTGTGAACATCCCATGCTCAGCTGTACAATAAAATATTACTAGGGCAAAGAAAACCATGAAAGTATCCTAAGGACACATATGCCCTCATCAGTGGAAAAACAGACACAAGACAGACACGAAAGGCCAACAAGAGGACCAAGACAACAGGGACGGTAGGGCTAAATCGAAAACTGTAGACTATTGCATTTCCAACAAAAGTTCACATATGGATAGACGGACGGACGGAGAGATAGAAATAAATGATCGTGTAAGCTATGCGACCTTTGGGCAGCAGAGTTTATTAAAAATTGATTGAAAAAGAAACGGCATCACCATGTGTTGAACAAATTAAAAACAAGGGCTCTTCAAAAGTGTCATCATGCATTTTGAAAGCCACTGGGAAAGAGGTTTCAGAGAAGTAGTTTTATTATGGGTAACCGTCACATTTAAAAAAGATACAAAAATAAATGAAGCGTGATCATTTGAAGTTTTAATAACTCGCATGGAAGAAATCCACTAAGAAAACATTTGGCAACTAAGTTTGAAGTAAGTCTGATTTAGGGATTTGGAAAGAAATAAAAAATAGTACATGTAATTGTGAAGCCTAAGTTCTGCTGACTGACATATCAGCTGGCTTAGAGTTATACAATTCCTGATTAAATAGCTAACTAGCTAAAAGGTAAACTGGAATCTCATTAAAAGACAGTTAATACTTTCTTGTACAATGCAGATATATCTTTTCAAATCTATTCTTTTTAAAACTTACCATTCCATAATTTTAATATCTTTCTGCATCAAACAACATTTGGTTTTCTGAAGGGTGTTTGTGTCTGTAAATAAACACTATAACCATTCAACATTAAGCCAGGTTCATGCAACCTGCATTCTGAAGCTGTAGGGAATAAACAGCCTAAAAGTCATAAAGAACACTGCATTTAAAGGGTCCAATCCAAAATAGTGTTTTTGCGCTGGGACAGAATTGATAACTTTATTGGGTGTGACACGAAAACCTGAAGCAATTACCTGGGGTTGATCCTAATAACTGAAAGTGGTCATGCATTAGAAACTGAACCTGTGCTCAACTGATGCCGTGTTTGAGATAAGTATTTAGTATGAGATGTAAAATCTGCAACAGTTTGTTTCTGCCTAGTACCGTATTCATTCCAATAGTAGCATATGCCTCAATAGAAGCACACACACCCAACTTTTGATCCAGGTAATCTGTCTTTGTTAAAAGTACATTTTTTACAGTCAATTTGCATGAACAATGTACAAAGTGAAACAGTGAGGATCACTAATCCAAACTTTACTGCTTTTTAGATGCACATCAAAATAAAACCGTAAATACTCTCAATTAATAAAGCTATTGCTTCTAGAATCCCGTGAGAATTCAGTCTGACCCAGAGAAACTTTGCATGAGCACGGTGTGCTAATATTGGAATGAATACAGTATAAATAAGTAAAAAAATATAATTCCACAAATTTTGCCCTGTTCCATAATTCAATCCTGTGCCTTTATAAAGGCAACTCCATGTATACAAACATTTTATTATTCAATACGGTTCTAATCTATCGTTATGATAAATGGAGTATGTGACCTTTGATACCAGAAGTACTTCCTAACTTCAGTGGGGGCACCTTTTATTCCACGGGATATCTACATGAAGTCAAAACTCTACGGGGCAGACTTGTGCCAACTCTAGACAATAATGAAATTCCATCCTGTCATTCTAGAAATTTATCTCCAGCTCATATCTTCATGATATTTCTGGAGGAAGTTGTTCTCAATCGGAATTATATCTATTCCACACTTCCAAATATGTACCCTAACCAAAATGTAATTGGAACGTTTTAAAAAATTCTAAATCTTTTTAACACCCTTGGCCGTATTCATAAAGAATTTAATCTGATCCCGAATTTGAACCTGAAAATAAAATTGATGTGTTTTGGACCCGGAACTACTTAGTCATTGGCTAAATGTTGATCAAAACTTTCAGGATTATTAAATCTATATTCTTGACTATAATACAAAGTTAAGGTTCATTGTATTAATGATTTCATCTAGGACCAATTTACAAAGATTCAAATTTTATAAAGTCAACTGGTCTTTGACCACGACTTCACCACATGATTAGACTCTTCTTTATTTAAAGTTAAAAACTTCAAAATGACTACTCCATCTGATATCGATCGTTCTATCTCATGCTTGACTCAGCAAAGTCAATAAATTCGGTGCAGATTAAGCTACAAAAAATGAATTGTTCTATCCTTTAGGCATTTAAATACCTCAAGTATCTAAGTGCCCCCTAGGAACTAAGGCCTACCTCGAATTAAGGTCCAAAAATGTGATAGACCACTCTAGGCTTACATGTGACTATCATATGATGACTTGTTATCATCTGCATTAAAATATTTTCACACTTTGATATTAAAAAGCAAAAAAGTTCAAACTGGACCTGTGTTAGCACAGAATAAGATTCTCAGGAAGTCTGCTGCCTCTACCATATGTCCTGATATGCTAAGGAGTGAGGGCACCAAAACTATTTGACCCCTTTCCCGGTTAAATTGGCCACAACCAGTGTTATATGCTTTCAGCTTTTCACTTATTTTCATCATTGATGGAAACAATTTTGAATGAAAATGTAGAAGTAAAATGCCAAAATAGCATGATCCTAATCAACAGCTTTCCTTTGCACAGGTAAAGCCTTAAAGTCCAAACCTGTGCCAAGAAAAGCTTCTGACTCAGTCCTAATTCAAGGTGAAAGGGATAAATAAGACATGAAGAAGCCAGGCTTTTCCAAATTTTCAATGCGCATTTTCATCTAGATGGCTCCCAATTTTCATCATTTTTAAATAGTACTTGCAGTACATGAAAAAGGGGACAAATTGGTATTTACTTTTTGATGATGATGGAAAATGAATGAAACATTGCAATTTGAACCAAACTTGGTATTTTAGTGCACGTCCTTAGCCAAAAAAAAAAAAAAAAAAAAAAAAATCTTTTCCACCGTACTGATTTTGTGGGAGGGAGGTGGGATTAAAACATTTAGGACAAATAATATTAAATTGGCAATAATTGTCGAAAGCATTGACCCTCTTCCCCGTCGGTACTGCATGTACAGCCTTCGAGTTTACGAGGACACTTCGTCTAAGATTTCCCCTGACCCACTTTCGTTTTTTGCAGAAGGCTGAAATTTTGGCATGGACATCAACAATTATATTTATAGGTGTAATACAAAATATTACGTAATCTACTTTGTTTTCAAAGGTTGTCAACAAGACTCCTGAGATGAGACGATTTGTAGTAACTTTATCCAAATTGTGTCAGTCGATATCTGAATTTGATTACGGTAGTTTCATGTTTATCTGTACAATATTTGTTGAAAGGCCTACCTATAATAGTGCAACACCATATCCTTATCAGTATCAGCTAGCCTATCATACTTAAAATGCAAGTCCTTCTGGAAACCATAGTTGAACTTTGACTGCTATGCTTACAATTGTTAGCTATTGTAATGCAATTTGACTACTGTTCTTGCAATTTTTGACTGCTGTTTTGCGTTTTTAGGCCTGATGTCACTTGTTTCTGGCGGATGTTTGACATTTGAACCAGTGTACTTGCAAATCCTGACACTGTATTGAACTTTCACCACTATGTTTGCACATTCAAAAACCTTTCTTTTGGAAATACTCTTAGTTTATGTCCTTTAAAACAACACCATGCCTTTAATTAGCTACATGTCTAAAACATCCAATTGTATAATCATGTTGTTTGGATTCTCGTTGATGGTCATTTTAGGCCTAGGGGGCTTTTTTTGATGGACTGATGTTGGTGTTAGTGTCATTTTGTGGACTTGTATGGATGATGATCATTGTGGAGACGGTGGTTGCAACTAGTACTTTTTAAATGATGACTTTTATTGATATTTTCAACAAATTTGGAACCTGTGCTTGCAAATTCTCTGCTGTGCTGCAGATCTTGGTCCCTTTGCATAAAGTGCACGGTCCTATATGCGCATGAATGATGCACCTGTCCAAGCTAATTTACTGAAATAGGCCACTAATTTTCGACATTTGTTTTTTTTTTTTTTTTTTTTTGTTTGTTTGTTTTTTTTTTTTTAAATATTTTTTTGCATTCTCGTCATGTTAAAACTAGACATGACTTTTTTTTGGACCCTATGGGCCTTTGGACGCAGGCCCTACGTTTTGGACTATTTTGGGCACAGACGAACTAGAAATTTATGTGATTCAGCTATACATACCAAGGAACATTGCCTTTGATCGGAATTGACTAGGATTTGTTTCATTAGGACTACGGTTTGCATATGGTAATTACACTGTCTAATTAGATTTCCTGAGTCAGACATGGCAATTGGTGCCGCGATGGCAACTAGAAGCGCACTTCCATGTAAATCGTGTGGTATTGATGTACCACCTATCAATCCACGCTCTATGATACCCTGGTGTTTACCTACAAACGTTAAAAAATAAGATCAAAATAACTTTGTGACTCACCCAGTACGGCGGGGTTCAGTAGACTACTGGCACATCTACCACGAAAAGTTGAACGGCTTCTCAGAAACGCGGAAATTCCAAAATTTTAGTACGTCAAAAGTCCTTAGATACACCGCGTCTACTATATATTACTGTACTTTACAGTTCTGACAGTAATTTACTGTAGCCTACAGACTACAATAAAGTCCTGTAAGTTATTTCGTGATTAAATGTGTATAGTGCCATTTACAGTAGAATCTACACTAAAGTACTCTAACTTAAAGAAGAAACAGCATAGTGTTAAATTTACAGTGAAGCACTGTAACTTGCAATCATAGCACTAACATACTGTGAAACTTACTGTGATACACTGTAACATACGGTTTCATCAACATGCTGTACATCTTACAGTTAAGTACTGTAAAAATAACAGAAAAAATTTACAATCTAACGCTCAGTCAGTCAAGCAGTCGTACTAATGTACGCTGTGTTGGTGGCGGGGGTGGTGGGTGGGTGGGTGATAGAGAGGGCGAACCGGGAACATTTGGTGCAATCACAGGGGCAACCAGCTGAATGGTTGTCTTCATGTACTAGTCGATACGCACCCATGCATACTGACCGCCAAAGTCAATGTCCGCCGAAAACGCTGATTAGCGTTAGAAGGGAACAAACAAAAAACGGTGCCCCCAACGCTATTTTCCTGTTTTAAACACCTTCTGGTACCCCGACGCATATAATCTATACACCGAAAGATTCATCACAATCCACTCTCTCGACTCCTGCCTAATAATTGAGTTCTCTGATATATATATATATATATATATATATATATATATATATATATATATATATATATATATATATATATATATATATATATATATATATATATATATGAAAAACCAAGCCTGTCTCTGTAGGGGCTCCGGCTGACAACGTAGTGGATTTAGGGCGACCCTCCCCCATCTTATTAGCACGAATGATTGACTCCACATATGAATACGTAATACTTCATTGCCAATGAGGCCCTATGTGTGCCGAAAGCACGTAAATATATTCCAGGCTTCACCCTCTCCACTGCCCCCCCCCCCTCCGTGTGTGTTGGCACAAATGCTTGAGTGACTGAACGTTACGAGCGCCTTGTGCTTGATGCAAATTTCCACCTGCGTCTGCTCTTCTACACGTCAGTATATTTAACACTTGGGTGTTGGGCTGTTGAGCGACAGGAGCGCAATAACATTAATATTAATTCCCTGGTTCACATCATATGTTGACAGCTTCAACATAATATAATGCTTTCAGTATGAAAAAAATTCAACTTCATATATTTCTGCATAATTAAGGTGACAACCAATCGGTACTGGTGAGTATACGCAAGAGTTCTCCATCGGCGTCACTCTTTGTTTACATGCTTCACGAATAGTGCACCAAATCTGAGGCAGTTATTGACCTGTATCAGGCTCTTTTTTTTTAATTTCATGATTATGTTGGACTCTTATTCATCAGTAGAACTTCAGTATTATATATATATATATATATATATATATATATATATATATATATATATATATATATATATATATGTATGTGTGTGTGTGTGTTTGTTGCGCCTTAACGGCGTTAACTTATGGCTACACACAAGGTTTGCATCAACTAACTTCAGCGAGCGTCTTGGCTGGTCACGTGGCCTTATGGAGTTATAAGTATAAGCTATGATGAGTTGTAATGACGCCTCCCCTAAAAGTGTAGTATCAGCATTCAAAAACACTGCCTCGGACATGTTTACATGGTGCTGTCTCTTTACAACTTAAGCAACTATTCTCATAACACGAGGCATTTGGCACCTTTACTGCTCAAATACACGGACTTCACGTATTTCGCCTCTCTGCCAACGTATTTAGATTTCATTGATCCTCCGATTGCACGCACGCACGGCCAGCCTTTAAATGCCACGGATTAGTCTTCATGTTATAGCGTCCTACTGCAAGAACTAGGCGTGTGGGTGTCTCCATCTGTGTCTACCAGTCAAAGAAGCAAACACGCCCAAAAGAAATTTACGACTATTGAAGGAGTTGTGTGGAAAAAAATAAGACTCTCATTCCAAATAAGTTGTGACAAAAACCAGTCGATGGATAAAATTATGTCCGTTTCATGAAAGTGCCCCCCCCCCCCCCCAAAAAAAGCCAAACAGCTGCACATGTAGGGCAGCATATGATTTTTGACGATGGTGAACGTCTCGCAGAAACGCGCACCACTGATTTGTTGGGACGGTGGTGCTCGCTTATCTCCGTGACTTTCTTGCAATAGTTAAAAAATAAAAACAAATTTTGCGCTGCGTAAATCGCTATAACTCACATGACAAGGTTGTATGTTAACTGGTACATTCTTGTGATGCAGCTAAAAACAACGTGGGACTGTACTTTAACTGGAACAAAAAAAAAAAAAACAAAAAAAAAAAAAAAACAAAAACAAAAAAAAAAAAAATTTTTTGTTGTAACCTTGAAGGGGACGTCATCAACATGCAAAACGTTCATGATCGAATGGATGTGCTCATGCTGTACTACATTTCGTCTAAAATTGAAGTTCATGTGCGAACAGTTCATGTCATAACGAACGCGAAAAACACGGTCTGCACGAGACAAATGGAACGTTCACTATCCCACAATTACTGTTTATATACCAGGGGCGGATCTAGAAATTCTGGAGAGGGGGGACCAAAGGCCGGGGGTTTGGGGGCCGCCCAGGCCCCCAACGGCGTCAAGGGGCAGCGCCCCTGCGGCGGGCCCTGGGGGCAGAGCCCCCTGAAGCTCCTGGTTTTTAGTGACAATTAGAGTTGAAGAAGTGCTTTTCCTGGCACTGGAATTGCATATATGAAGCATTCTTTTACCCTTGTACATTCACCATATATAAGTCTACGCAAAATAAAGATTTCAATCTGAATTCCCCTAACATTCAGCCACATATCAGTACAATTTGGTGGCAGAATGCTGCTCAGTTTAATACTCGGAGGTGTAAGCAAGAATTGTTGATGAATATGTATAGGTCGATATTTACTATATTTTATATTTTGACGAGAAAGAAAAAATGTTGAAAAAGATTTTGACAGCTAATTGATGAACACGGCCAAGTATATGTTGGTCAAAGCCGGTCGTTGCAGACCATTTTGACAGAGCTTAGTCTTCAGTCCACGGTAAACCAATGACATACAGGTGTGTGTGTGTGTGTGTGTGTGTGTGTGTGTGTGTGTGTGTGTGTGTGTGTTTGTCTTGTGCATGTAAATGTGATCATTGGACCTGGTCCTCATCACGGTGATGCTAACAGAACGGAACTTTTGCAATTGTTGATCTGTGAAAAATTAGCTGTAGACAGGTGGAAAGGAATTGTGACTCTTGTGTTAGCTAATCACTTGTGTCGTACTTGGCCACCGGCTTTTACTGTCCAAATCAATGAGTCATGGTCATAAGTTTTAGTAAAGTGGTACCAAGTTCATAACACAAAACAAAAAGCACCCTTTCCCTTGCAAAAAAAAGTCACAAATAAAAAAAAATTGAAAAAGAAACAAAATTCGAAGAACTTATGAGAAAACAAAAAAAACGTGGGAGGGAAGGCAGAAAGAGTATACATAGACAACAGAATAAATAATCTTATCAACATCTCTTTTTGTGATTTTTGAAACACCTCTGTATACTGACGGATTCCGGTGTGCCCAAACGCATTTCCTTTTCTTCTCTTTTCTTTTGTGAAGAACTCCTTTATGAGAAATATTAATCATGGCAGTATTAAAGGCGATAAGCCTCATAAACCAAATACAAGTAACCTCGCCAAAAATAATTTTTGTCAAAGAGTAGCGATATCTGTTCTCTTAAGTGTGCAAATTTCGAAATCCAATAAAGCACCGCATTCTCATATATTTGCGATGTTTTGGAAATGATAAAAATGAATTTCTTCGAATTTGACGCGTACATATATATATATATATATATATATATATATGTATATATATATATATATATATATATATATATATTTATATATATATATATATATATATATATATATATATATATATATATATATATATATATATATATATAAGTCATTCCAAAAGAAAATTGTCCATTCCATTCGGACAATTTTGCCCCATCATCATATCTCCAGTTCTACTGGTGGTAGAAGCACCACACTTTCACAGTGTGTGGAGATGGGTTCTAGTAGTAAATTGGCACAATTTTATTAACACATTCGCTACTCATAATCGAGTTATGGTTTATGAATATGAATAAATTCTCAGGACGTTAGGCGATTTCCTGGGATTTTTGGCAATATCCTGGGAATTTAGTCAATTTCCTGGGAAAATAAGCAAGTTCCTGGGAACATAATGCCGGTCCTGGGAGTCTAACAGAAGTCCCATGAACATGCTGGCAAGTTCCTGGGAATATAATGGCAAGTTCCCGGGAACATACCTAAAATCCCTGGAATATAAACTCAAGTTCCAGAACATAGAGGTGAGTTCCTAGGAACGCTATTCAAGTCCCAGGAATTAAGAGAAAATTGCAGATACCTGTAATATTAGGAATGATTGTGGAAATAGTCTAGTGAAAAAATTCAAAACATACATCACTCACAAATTACTGCATAGCACTCTGGGTTAATAAAAACGAGGGAAAAAGAAAACAAAACTAACAAAAAAAAAAAAAAAAAAAAAAAAGAAAAGAAAAGAAAAAACATATACATTTGAGACAAACCAACCTTAACAGCATGCATATGGAAAATAATGGTAATTTCAAAGCCTATACAGTTAAAATCATCTGTAATTTCTCTTTATGTCAAATCTATGTTTATAACGTTTATGACGCATTTCAATAGTCATATCCTCAAATGGTATGACCTTCAACTAGGCCTTGAGATACAAAATTGAAATTACACCAACAACACAAATCTTTGACACAGAATGATATTATTCTCTGTTAAATTATGTCTATATTTCAAAGTCATGACCATTTACTACAGCGTCTAATGACCTTGTTAAAATGACCAAAGGCATTCATAATATGTGCCTTGAACTTAAGTATGTCTATCTCCTTAATAAATTTCTCATCAAATACTACCCGTGGCACCACCAGTGGCTCATATGCCATTGTCTTTTTTCTATGCATGTAGTATGCCTGTAATGTTAAATCCACATATCTACAAATAAATGAACAAGCGCCATCACTAGACACTTTCTTTCTTTCTCTCTCTCTCTCTCTCTCTCTCTCTCTCTCTCTCTCTCTCTCTCTCTCTCTTTCTTTCTTTCTTTCTTTCTTTCTTTCTCTTTCCTTCATTTCAACCAAATTTGTCAGGAGTCTTTCTCAAACACGTTTATGCTGAAGACCACCAAACTTGCCATGGTGACTGACCTGCCAGTGAAATTGTGCATATCGTTTGGAATAGTCGTGATGTTTATCATTATGCAAATTTGGGGGCAATTTAAATTATCAACGCTCCATATCTTTTAAGCTGCTAGAATTGCAGATGGACACAAAATTCCAATGGGTATATTTGCTAGGTTTGTGGCAGCTGCCAATATAATGGACAGTAAATGAAAGTTGTAGAATTTTACATTATGCTAATTAGGGGCAACGACAAGCTTAAAAGTTGAAGATCTCCAAGACTATCACACATATGCACATAGAGATGTCATTCCAACTTCAAATCATATGTTTGTGGCAAAGCCTCATCCAATGAACCATGAACCATAGTTGTAGGATTTTAATTTATGCAAATTAGGTGAATGTGCAAAATCTGAATCCTGAATAGCTTCAAAACTATTATATATAGAGGTGCCATTACAACTTCAATTTATGGGTTTGTGACATTGCCACACCCAATGAACAATGACTCCAAATTGTAAAATTTTAATTGATGCAAATTACTTGAAAACACAGTATCTTCAAGACTATTATAGATAGAGGTGCCATTCCAACTTCAATTTATAAGTTTGTGACACAGTTCTATCCATGAAACTATGAACCGAAGTTTTACAATTTAAATTTATGCAAATAAGGTGGACACACAAAGTTTAAATAGTGAATAAATGTAAGATTATTATTATACATGGAGGTGCTAGTCCAACTTCAATTTGGGGGTTTATGACATAACCACAGCCAATGAATCATGAACCAAAGTTTTAGAACTCTATGTAAGTTGGGTGAATAGACAAAATATAAACCTTGAATAGCTTCAAATTATTACAGATTGTTGCGTCATTCAAACTTCAGTTTACCAGTTTGTGATATGGCCACATCCAACGAACCAAGAACCAATGTTGTAGTATTTTAATTTGTGCAGCTTATCAGGCCAATAGCCAAAATTTAGATTATGTTGAACAACAGCAGTGTTGCATTTCAAACTGCTCTCATTTGAAGGCACCCGGACAGATTTGTTATGAGGCAAAACCTCTTTTCTAGTTGCCGTTTGTTTCCATGCGGTTTTTATGAAATGTTTAACAGACCTGGGATCTCTGACTGATTGCATGAACGGGGGGTGGGGGGTTGGGACTTATAGGGCCGCAGCCAAAAAAATGGCCTCAGAGTCAGCGAAGCAGGCACCCATTTAAAAAAGTTGTCCGCTGAATAACATTACGGTAAGTAGTACCTGCTATTTAGGACCACCCTATCTGCCAGCCAAAAGTGGTCACATGTTACAGGTGGTCTTTAATTGCAGGTGAATTGCAAAGAAGTTAGACTGTTGTGCGATCAGAAATGTCACACTACAGTAGTCTTAAATTGCATGTGAACTGTATCTGTAAGACCAGGGCTTGCACCGTCTTGGCCCCAGTTGAACTTAGGAGGGGGGTTTACAGGGTGTTCAAAATGTTTTAAAGTGCCTGGCACTAGCCACAAAGTTGTGGACACCCCAAAGTTATCCCAGGTGAGCAATACAAATCATTGCACCACATCTTGTATAGAGTACAAGACTGACTAGCCAGCACCGGGCCTAGTAGCAGAAGATAAAATGTGTTGGGTGCCAGCTCATTTGAACACCATGAGTTAACAGTCTTTATGAAATGTTTAACAGACCTGGGATCTCTGACTGATTGCATGAACGGGGGGTGGGGGGTTGGGACTTATAGGGCCGCAGCCAAAAAAATGGCCTCAGAGTCAGCGAAGCAGGCACCCATATAAAAAAGTTGTCCGCTGAATAACATTACGGTAAGTAGTACCTGCTATTTAGGACCACCCTATCTGCCAGCCAAAAGTGGTCACATGTTACAGGTGGTCTTTAATTGCAGGTGAATTGCAAAGAAGTTAGACTGTTGTGCGATCAGAAATGTCACACTACAGTAGTCTTAAATTGCATGTGAACTGTATCTGTAAGACCAGGGCTTGCACCGTCTTGGCCCCAGTTGAACTTAGGAGGGGGGTTTACAGGGTGTTCAAAATGTTTTAAAGTGCCTGGCACTAGCCACAAAGTTGTGGACACCCCAAAGTTATCCCAGGTGAGCAATACAAATCATTGCACCACATCTTGTATAGAGTACAAGACTGACTAGCCAGCACCGGGCCTAGTAGCAGAAGATAAAATGTGTTGGGTGCCAGCTCATTTGAACACCATGAGTTAACAGTCTTAAGAATCTGTTTTGGGGCAAAACATGCCTGTGCAGCATGTACATCAAGGTTCAAACCAGAAAAATGTGTGCTGTTGGATTTTGTTTGTCAATAAAGTGTTGAAAATCTTGGTCGCTGAGCAGGATGTATTTGATGTATGCATTGTTGTCACTTACAGCATAAGTGTTGATAATTAAGACAGTAATTTACATAGGGTTGTTTTGATGACCCTTTCCACACCTCATGCCACACGTTTGTTTGTTTGTTTTTGTTTTTTTAATTTTAGTCCATGAATATTCACAGTATACCATCCCCCACTAGCTGCATTGCCCCTCCTCCCCACACACACACATTACCAGGTTGAGGCAGCTTTTGACTAGCTCTGTCAATACAATACAACAGCACAACTAGTGACCCAATTTACCATGCAATTAATTGCTCTATGCAATTAACAGTGGTTGGTCTGTTTATGCATTGACCCAACCTGCAGTAAAATATCACAAGTGGGACTCAGATATACTGGATAGACGGTAACCAGGCAAAGGGAGGGGGCAGGTGTGTCCCAGTACACCAGTATAGAGGAAATAATTTTGTCATAACAGAGTACAGAAAATAGGGATATTCCAACATAATGGCCAGCATGAACATATATGATGATCAGAAATACAGAAAAAGATGGCCTCACGTTTGCTGGCATGGGACACACATCACCCCACTGTGCTAGCTTTTTAATAAGGAAATACCCTTACCTCCCCCCCCCCCCCCCACCAACACACACACACTAAATGACATGCTTCTCTGCCTCTTAGCAGCCTGCATGCATGACTACCTCTGTGTATTCAGGAAGGAAGGAACGTTACAATATATCCATTCAAACTCTTAATCAATTACAGTTCTAGAATTTCAACGTGGTCAATGACTATATCATAGAATTTCTCTCTCTCTCTCTCTCTCTCTCTCTCTCTCTCTCTCTCTCTCTCTCTCTCTCTCTCTCTCTCTCTTTCTCTCCCCCAACCACACTCGTCTCGAGTTTTTTTCAGACACTATTATTTCGAAAACAACCAACCTTGCCATGATAACAGACATGCTCAACTGATTGATTGTGATCGGACAATTGACATGGCAAACAAGATTCAAAATACAAAAACAACAAAAAAAACAACAACAACAACAACAAAGAAAAAAAAAAAGGAAAAAAAAGTCAGTGAGTTGCAAAGTTGATTTAATATGGAAATATCACTACACATTTTCATTGGGGGGGGGGGTGGAGGCTGATACGAATAATAATGTTGCCCTAATACAAGGTGCAGAAAATGTGAAAATGTACACATGATGGTTGATACGAAGTACAGAAATTAAAAGGGATTCCAGCACGTGCGTAATGCAAATAAAAATAAAATGTCGTACGAAAGTACGGAGAGCCCCTTTACTCCACCCCTACCCTTTTCAAGTACCCGGGAAAGAACCTAGGGCAAAACCATAATTTCACCATTATTTTGCTCAATCAGATTATCTAATCTAGGCCACTTTTTTCCAAACGACCTCTCATTCTTGCCTAAATGGGGTATTTCCTTATTTGGAATGGCTTAAATGTGCTTCCCGTGTTTAAGCAATGAGGAAAAAAAAATATAGGCTCCTTAATTGGTCTAACCAAGGAGGCAGAGACTCGAGAGGAGGGAAGTTTCTGGGTTTCCAACAACTTTGTTTGGAACAAACGGTGTCGTAATCCAATTAATTGGTGTTTCTGCTTTGATCCTACTTGATGGGTCGAGGAATTATTGACATCGTTATCAGCGACCGACTCTACCCTACTTGGCCTAACTGTTACAGTTTTCTCCCCGTCGTTCACCTTGTATAGTCCATGGATTTGATCAGTGGACGGCAACATGTCAGCTGTAGTGACTGTACCCGTGGCGACGCTGCTACGTGTGTTCTGATTGGCTAAAAGTAATGGTATTACGTGAGTAATTCGGCCGGCTTCCGGGTAGAAGGATTATAGAATGCATATTAGAAATGACCCTTACAGGTACTGGGGGCTGTCTCTTACATAATTCTGACCACTGTAACATACTTTTTTTCTGAAACTGACAGGTTCAGTGTGCAGTATTTATTGACAGGTCAGCTTTCAATATACCCAACGTAGTAACTGAATACACATGGCCACAATGTGAGTTCTCCGAGTCACCGCGCAAGGCGGCGTGACTGGTGTCAGTACTTTGTCTGTAGCAAACGGAAATATCTCAAAATTTTCCCAATGATGACTATGTTTTCTTGTTCTCAGATGATTCAGAATATTGTAAGGAACAATTTGGCATACGAAATGTGTGGGTTGTGAGTTATTTTGGAAGGTACAGACTGCAACCTGGTTTGTTTACATTTTTTGCGGGTTGAATTTGTAGCGTAACACCTAAAGGCACCTGGCTGTCTAAATCAACAATGCAGCCAGCCCTTTCCATGATTCATGAATCAGGAATAGGCCTAGGCCTACTGTGTAGCGTTTCCTCAATCAGGTTATTGTTTGATCTGAAGATCCAGTGGACTTTTATAATCAGAATGAATTTCCGAAGAATTTGAGTAAACATTGGAACTGAGAGCAGTGAAGTAAATTAGAAAAAAAAGGTAGACAGGCATTCTATAGTTTAGTTAAGCTGTTGACAAAAGTAAGCATATGAGATGAAATGACCTTCGGATAAAACAAATCCACATAATAGCGGTGCAGACAGGGACCACACAAACTATTATAATAACAGGATTTAGCCTGTTAATATGAAAGGAATAAATTAACGTTAATAGATATAGGCCTACCAAGGCCATGCAGTTGATGTAGCTATGCTCGAGATGTTCCCATTCAGTCTCATAAATCCTTTATTCGACCATAATGCTTTGAACAAAATACAAATCATAGTCGATAGGGTGGCCAAGAACACATTGTTTTTGTTGCCTGCAAATCTATCTTTATATGTTATGAGTTTCCGGTCTGTGAACTGTGAAATTTGGAGCAACGATGTCCTGCTCCGTTCTCCATAAACTGATTTCATGGTTTTAATACTTATACCAATAAAAAAAAATGTTAGCCCCACTGACCCCTTCCGAACTTCATCAATATCAGTGAGGAGTTTTCAGTTGCTATAACGAGAATAGGTACATCGTTTGTACAAGATCGTCGGTAGGGTTGAAGTGACATGGCTTGCACAGACCACATCCGTTCGTCAAGAATAGACATTTTTAAAAAAAGTTTTACCATGGAAGTACAGCTTAAAACCAAACGTTTCTGATCTTAAACAATTATTTTCCTATCCATGGTCAGTGACATATTGTGCTGTATTTCACAAACCGAACAGCTCAGCTTATCAAGAACTGGTACATCGTGTAGGCCTATACACCAAAAGATGTATGTATATGCCTTGTTACCAATGTTAAACTAATGTTGAATCACTATGCATGACCACCCATCTTTGTTACCACCTGGGAAAAAAACATAGCTCGGCCAAATAGGCTTCGATCTAGGCCCCCATGTATGAGACATCTTTGCTTTGATCCTGGAGTGTACTACCCACTAAGCATTTTAGGCTGCGTTTTGACGAGAGTTTGAGATGGAGTGGGGGTGGGGGGAAAGGGGAGTAAACATAAGCTCTGTATAGAACTAGGCCTACAATCTAGGATCGTACAGTGAGACCTTTGTTTCATTTTCACATACATTTTCAATTTCCACTTTACTAAGAAAGCATGGTCATGCATGGATGTCCCAGGATGGCTGTACAGACTAGGCCTCCCAAAGGTTCCTCTGTATAGCTCTGAGAACTCAAAAAGAATCCATGAGCGCATCTAGTGAAAACACTTTGTTTTATATGGCCAGGGGTGGGGGTGGGGTATGTGTGGGTATTGATGACAACGCAGGCATTTAATACAGGTCACAATTTGGCGAAGTTTTTTTTTTCTCTCTCTTTTTTCTTCTTGTTTTCAAGACTGTGTTCGATAAAGTTGGTTTAGCTTTGACTGAAAATTTGCGGTAAATGAATTTGATATGAAGACACATTAAAGTTATGCTTACTGCATGTATGCATGCACTCCTCATACGTTACCTGCTATTTTAAAGTTCCTGGGACTCTGAGTAAGGTTCCCAGGAACTCAAGCCTTAATTCCTGGGACTTAAGTGATCTTCTTAATTATATCCCTGGAACTTAAATGTGTTCCTGGGAACTTGCCACTATGTTCCTGGGAACTTGCCGCTATGTTCCTGGGAGCTTACCACTATGTTCACGGGACTTTGCTACATTTCCAGGACCGGTCGTATGTTCCCTGGAAATTGCCTAAATTCCCAGGATATTGCCTAAAACCCCAGGAAATAGGGTACTCATAATGCCATAACTGAATTATGTCCAAATTTGGTGCTTCTACCATGAGCAGGATTGGAGATATAATGATGGGGCAAAATTGTCCGAATTAAATGGACAATTTATTTTGGAATGACTCATGTATATATATATATATATATATATATATATATATATATATATATATATATATATATATATATATATATATATATATATATATATATATATATATATAATCTTGAGAGAATGATATATCTCCGTGTCTCGGAAGGGAGCACTGTTTACATTGCTAATAAGCAGCTTATATTGAATATATCCTGCGATAACTTTCTCTAATCATATTAACTTGTCAAACCTTGCAATAGAAGCTATAAAGAAATACATAAAACAAAAATGTAAAATTGCACTGTAAGGCAGGAGAAGAATTAAAAATAATCGATAAGGGGCGCCGTATTCAATTTATAATACATCATATTCACTCTTTGGCTGACGGTCGGCAGCGTTAAATTTTGTTCACCTCCACTTTTGTTGCACTATGGGGCTAAACTATTTTTCCTGTGTGGTACTTTAACATGATATAGTGGCGATAATAGCCATTTGGCTGATTGTTTACGCTGTGTGCATAGGGCTTCCGTCCGCAGGTGACAGCTTCACCCGGACAAGCAGCGATTAGGCAGTTAGGAGCCACCGAAATGTGCCCTTGTAGTGTATCTGATATAATGTAAATAATGTTAAAAGGGAAACACACATTTACAAACCACTTCCTAATTGCCACCATATGTGTTATGCAACCCCTAAGTCAGTGTCTGCACTGATGAAGAGGTCAGAAAAATGAGTTTTTTTTGTTTTTGTTTTTTTGTTTTTTTTTGTTTAGTTTTTGTTTAATTTGGCGTATTTGACTGGATATTTTATAATCAAAGAGAGGGCGTTCTCTTAAGCACTTGCACAAAATTTAATTTGCTCACATAGACCCCACGCTCTTCTCTGTAGTCATGACTGATCTAGTTTCTATGTTACATGAACAACACCTTGGGATATCCTCTATAAGGACGGACATATACCTTCACTGTTATGTGCAGATGATGTTTTGCTTGCTGAAAGCGAAGAATAATTTCAAACTATGTTGGATGTAGGCAATTGTTTTGCAATAAAATGGGGCATGAAATTTAATGGAAACAAATCAAAAGTAATGATTATTGATAAAACTTGATAAAAATAGACGTTTGAAATTAGGAAATGTTAATCTTGCGGAGTGTGACGTATACAAGTATTTAGGCATTCTTTACAATAAATCCTTAGCGGATAGTGTTCATGTAAAGCAACATGTAAAACCCAAGGCCACTCGTCTCAACGGTTATATGTGCGGTATCCTAGCAGCCCATGAAAACATCAACTGAGTATTATTTGGTGACAGTTTGTGGAAAAGTTTGTTCAGGTCAGCCCTCTCGCATGGGTCTGGGGTTTAGCTTTGTAATACTCGAGAAAGCCCTACAGTTATCAGTTCAATACAATACAATGCAGCTCGCGCCATTATGCGCATAAAAGGCACACCTGCTATGGTAGCCACTCTGAGGTATATGGGATGGCTGCTACTAAATTAACTGCTAGACAAAGCTAGAGTTAAGTACTTTCACAGACTTTAATACACATTGCCAGATTCAAGGTTATGTAAAAGAGTTTTTCTGGAATTGCAGAACCGTTTTACTAATAGAGGAGGTGCTTCTTGGCCTTATATGGAAGAGATTGTTACGATTTTAACTCATGTTGGTTTAGCTAATAAGATACACAGTCCAGATGGTCTGTGGCTTCGGAAGTTCCATAAGTTTACCCTGGATAATCATGTGCTCGACTTTTTCAGTTGACAACAAAAAATCACTATCTATGTACCGTTTATTAAAGAGATTGTCTTTTCCAGAAAATTATATGTTTGGATTAAATGATTTTGATTCCACTCACCTGAAGTTTATGGCGCGCTCAGGATATTTGGGCTTTCAAGGAAATGTACATAAATGGAATAGTGCACCCTCCGGGAAATGTGTTTTCTGCAAAAATGGCATTGAAAATGAATCTCATTTTTATTAATCTGTCCGGCATTTAATGAAATTCGATTTAAGAATTGGCACGAACTCGAGACCGAATTGATTAATTCTAATAATTTGTACATTTGGGAATATTTTTTTGGATCCTCTACTAGTACAAAGTTAAGTTTACTCCTTGGGGATGCAGCATTTGAGCAGGGAATTGAAGTTGCAAAGATATTTGATGGTGCATGCAAGCGATACATGAAACAGTCGTGGTCTTTACGTAAGTCCTTGGTTGACGGGACACAACTCGATCTATCATAGTGGTTTATTTTATTTCATTTTTATAAAAGTATCTTATGTGTGCTTGATTTCTCTTATCTCAAAGGTTTTTGTGTGTACTCTTGACTGCATATTTTATCCTGGACGCATCGCAGGTAAACCCTGGCCTGCTGATGCCCCCGTTGTAAAGGGGGAATTTATCCGAATAAATTATTATTATTTAATTATTATTAGACCAGACCGTTTACCATAAAATTGCGGGGAGTTCAATTGTTTATGTTCAATTTTCATGATAAATTTGTTATTCTAATGCTGTGCTGAAATTGGTCCAAAGTGACCAGTTGTCCAGGTCGTCTTCTTCCTATTTTAATTTTTCTGTCCTGAAAGAAGCATATTTGAACCAGGATATATCCCAGGTCAGCAAAGATATTCAGCGGGTGTTGTTAGGAAAGATGCTAGCGAATTTAGTGACAAATAAAGGCTCCGTGTGAATGCTAAAGTTGCATTATGTGGTACCTTTTCGCCAGTACTGACGAGAGGAGATACCTTCACATACAACTTGTAACATCTCTGACAAAATGACCGGTGGCTGCACTTGCTGTTTCTTTGTCCAGTCCATTTCCAAATAGTGTAATGATATTTTATAAATTGCAGCTCAGCAAACTTACTAAATGGTTCAAGATGAACCTCGTTTTAAATGAATACTTGTTATTTTTTCCCTTAAGTCGTTTGGTGGACATCAGAAAAGTTATGGCCTTCGTAACAATGAACACCAAAGAATAAGCCAAACAAGTTTTTACTTCAGGTGTTTATCACGAAAAACTATATGCTCTTTTGAAAAATTGTGTGTCGTCCCCCTCATCAAAATCCCCAATTCTTAAACAGTTCCTTAATGGGTCAGGTTCAAAGCTTTCCTCGACCTGTTTTCGGCGCAATAGCAGAAGAAGGTGGTAAAGCCATTCGACAACACTAAAAAGGTTCACGTAGTTTATGCACTCGTCTGGCACCACAGGCGGTTCAGAGAATGTAATAACACACAATTAAGTGAATTACAACTCTTGTGTATGGCTTCTGGTTCTGTGCAGAACATTCATAGGTTGCTACAGCAGACTTAAGACATTACTTTTTCTTGGTGCATATGCTGCATCACTATTTTGTATGACTTTAGGTCAAGGATTTTTTGTGACTAACGACATGAGCCACCCACTTATGACATCCACGTAGGCGAGAATACTGCTACAATTTTCATATCAATTTGCAAGAGTATACATGGGATAACCTAATAACTGTAATAATTTAATACTAATATGCTTAAATAATTACTTTATACCTGGATGTACTCGTTTACAAGATTAAATTAAGATATGCCATCTACTGTTTTGAACCATATTCACGGTCAACGTCTCCTTATGATTGGGATTTGTTGCTGCAATCGTGGTTTTATCGTTACGTGATGCTGTATCTATGTGTGATGGTACAGAGGGGCATATGGAGCCCTGGTCACATACTGTTCTTCAGCCTCCACCCCACGCATGCACGTTCATCCAATGCCTGGTCACCGCTAGTTGTATTAGGCCACTATTCACAGCCTTTTGTATTTATTTAAATATTCTTCTATTTATTACATAATTTTTAAATGTTTAAAAAAATGGTTCCGTTATTAAACTGCTTGGCCAATGTCTTTAAAGTTGCATACAGCAATTCTGGGTACCCGAGACCTTACATGTAATTTATTCATTTCTAAATACTACTTTCTTAATTTGCGTTGTTTTCCAAACTGTTGTATATCATACTTGATGCAAATATTTCTTGAAAATATATTTTCTAAGAAGCTTTGCCTAATATGTAGCGAATCCGTAAGATTCCATAGTGCCCAGTAAGAGGATATATGTTATAGCACAGCAGAAAAGAACACCCATTGAAGTGCGAAAATGCAGTTTTCTATATATTAACGAACGCAAAGAAAAGGAACCCCTAGCTAGATCCTCTCCAGTTCTCATGGGCATGTAGGCTTCCAATTATATATGAATTAGTTTCAAATATGCCCACATTGTCTGTTTCGAATCTCTTGTACACACGCTTTCACTTTGTGTTACACTATATACGGTTCGCCTATTAAATACTTCACCAATTGAACAAACTTGATTTCCGTGATCACGCATGATGAATTCCACGCGGTAGCTCGGCCCAACTAATTTGTACCGACGGCGCCACTCGCTAATCTCCGGGACACAGAGATCGAGTTACCTTCGGGGTTCAGCATCTTCTATGCTTTTTTTTCCAACAGATTGGGATATCTTCAGTTTATTAAATAAGTTAATGCACTCTGTCAACACACGTGTTTAAACTCCCAGTAACTATAAGCAGCAGTTCTTAATCCGTATGCCGTGACGAAGCAATTGAGCGTCAATTTCCTATGATTTTCACAACAAAAGTCAAACACTTTTGCACAGCGCGAATGTGTACATTTTGCAGCCACCCCTTCTCTCATTATTGTTAAGTATGCGCAGTACACTCCAGGTTCGATGTGGCCGGCCAAAACGAAATTTTACAGGAATTACTACAAGCCTGCGATTGAAGACATTTGTTCTCGAAATGCGAGCAATTACTCTCACCTTTCCATTGCGTTATCCTGTAGTATCTCAAGAGGCTTCGTTTAATACTTAATATGAAATAGCAAATCAATCAACTTTTCCCAAAAATTAGAAAGAGCAAAAACAACTTGGGGCCAGTAAACCAAGCTCTCCGCACATGTGAAGAAGGAACTTGTAGCGAACCTGGGATCAGTTTATCGACGAACTTATATCCTATCCGGTAGTTCCTTCATCAACATGTTTGATGCACTGGCCTGTCAGGTGTACATGTGGTCTGTGTTGAAGCGCCTGTGAAATGGAAACGTTGCTTTAACCACAGATCCATTTGATTGAGTAACAGTTTGAGTCAGTTGAATGAGTAATGCTTGAGAAGACTCTCTGGTGTTATGTGAAATGATAGTATTGCTTGTGGAAGATTTCTGATCAAACAAAGACGTAGGACTAGACCTATCACAACTGCAGGATGACTTGCAAGACAAATGAACAGGCAAAACAAACCATCTGCTTCACTTAAACACGCAACAATCCAATGGCAAGGAGTGAACTTTCTGTGGAGGACTAGACGTTCTCTACAAAACAGCTCCTCCCATCACAAGTTTATAAGGAGATTAAACTTATTTATGTAGCAAGGACATGCACATGACTTTGCTATCGTCCTCAGCACTGCTTTGCCGAATTTACTCTTGTTTAAATTTCATTGTAAACTCAGGAGTGTAGTCACGTGAAATATTATTTGCTAAGTGGGTTTTGGACCACGGAACAGCCGAGTACATAGCCAGCAATCTTCGGCATCAATCACCTGGACGAAAATAGAAATGCACGTATCCAACGTACAAAATCCCCATTCTAATTAAAAAAGAAAAAAATGAATGATTCAATAGAAGTAAGTGTGCGTAAATGGCATAATCCACACGGTCCAGTTCATTGTATTTAATCCAGTACAATTACTGTACTGTATTAGGATTTCTCCCAGAGCGGGGACTTATATATACAGATTTTAGATTCATTTTGGTATACAGATAGGTCCATCCGCATCAAAGGAGATCCAAAATATTTTTTGTTCGTGACCACGGCATGACCGGGTCTTGGAGCAGAACCTATCGGCATGATGTTGAACGTTTGTTGAAAATTACAAAATTGCAAGGATGAAAAGTTTCATACGTTGAAGATAATTTCGTGTTCCGTCTTAATAAAAAAACCCCTCAGCAGAGCATACACAGCTAGTCATGTTGCAAAGAAACACACAAGGAATTACTCCCAAATCAAAAAAGCAAAACACACACACAAAACAAACTAAATAAAAAAATAAAATATAATAAAAGCGGTAGTGTCGTGCGGCTATAGATTTCATTGTAGATCTCCAGTCTTGTTTTCTGGCAGAGCTGGTCAGTCTTTTATTTCCATATCTCCAATTTGCATGGTGAAACCACTTTTGACGCAAAATTTGGGAGAGTATGCCACCACTTTAAGCCGCATGTTGACTAGAACGTCTGTGGTATCCTAAATTGACAATCTTATTTGCTCATAATCATGACTTATGGCCCATTTGAGAGGCTAAAGGTAATTATTACCCACACGTGTGACTTCTGGTAATTATCAGGGTCACGAAAGCGAAATGACCGGAACGATTAGCGCTGCATGGTGTCAATGAAAGCCAGGTCTCTCCTTGTTTAAAATAGCTGTGTCTGGAATGGCATGAAAAGTGTTCCGTGAAAATTGTTCCATTCGAGACACGGTTTGAGGAAAAATGCTTCGAACTTAATTAAAAAAATATGCAACAGAAGTCCGTTCACACATTTGAACTGTGACTGTGCATGGACTGTTGTGCACCTTAACACGTCATTTAAATTGATCTTTTGAAGGGCTATATCAAGAAAACCTCGCAGTTGTTTCTGAGAGCAACTTTCGCCAATCCAGCTAGCATGGGCGACAGTGATTCATGTCCGATGCACCTGGTACTTATGTACACGAGCAATGTGTTCTGGGTATTTTTTTTTACTTGTACTTGTACACTGCTTTCTATGACAGTATATTTTTGTCAAAACAACATGTGTAAATTTGAGGCAATACTTTCAAATTATGATAAAGAAAAGGAATGATGGAAATAATTCTTGCATTAGGTTTTGGTCCTGAAATTGTATTATGAATCGTGATAAAGGAACATTTTTCGATGCCAATCATTGTGATAGACCCATGGTCAATCACCATCAATGCTTAAAACATTACACATAAAATACTTTTCAGAAATATTGGTAACTAGGTTATAAACAACAAATTGGTAGGCGTAATCTGCTTTGCAGTTATCAACCAGCATCTGTCACAAATATATCACCGACATAAGTCAATGGACACACAAAATGAAACTTGGGTAACACATTTACAAACAATAAAGAGTAATTTAGACATACAAAGAAACAATAAGTCACTTCACACCAGGATACTGCATTTTTCGGCGACATTAAAGCTCTTTAATTAAAAAAAATACGAGACTGTTGATAATTACATGTTAATTACATATGACTTGCGTCACCCTGTTTATAGGGTGCACGGTTGGCTGAGCGGTAAGACGCTCGCCTTTCACCTCTGTAACCCGGGTTCGATTCTCCTCCTGGGCAGCATGTGTAAAAAGTTCCTACCACTTTAACCGTGCACGGTGGTTTTCTCCAAGTTCTTCAGTTTCCTCCACCTCAGACAAGGTAGGAAGTAAAAAGCCAATATCGTTGCACTGATAACTGGTAAAATGTCTATAATTTTGTTACAAAGCAGAATGTTAAGTTTTTTGTTTTTTTTTGCAGGACGAGAAGAGACAAATACTGCGCATGAGTGGCTGGCTTACTGCTGTGAGTATGAACTGAGTACCCATACACCTTTGATACACATTAGGGTAATCTTGAAGAGGTTGTAGCAAAAACAAAACACTCATGTAAGATTGCTTCACGACTGCAGTAATTTGGGTTGTTCCATTTATCGTCTTGTCTACACTGGGGCAGCGGACATTTTTTCCTGTTGAAGTGAGACAAGTTTATGATGAAAGAGTTGTATTGCACAAATTAGATTGGACCGGACGAAGCTAACCTTGAACCAGACTGAATTAATCACAATTTGCATTAAATTTTACAAAATTCACAACTCAGAATAATCTTGAACACGTGCTTCAAAACTTTCACTTTCCGAGGAAAATTTTAAAATTTACATTTTCTTTTGAGCCCATTTTTGGAAAGGTAAAATATCTATTGCCTAATAATATATATGAGTGGCACCACGGTGACTAAATAACAATCGAGTATCTCATTCAAGCTCGTTCCATGTGTGCAAACTCACTAAACTGACCGGAATTCAGTATTATTTAACATTGCACGAGTCATGTGTTGAAGTAAAATATTCATGCATTGAACTGGTTCTGGTCATGCATTTTTATGGTCATGATTCACTTACCTCACGCCGGAAAATGTTGTATTACATAGTTACACGTCTGTAAGTTTCATAAATGGGTACAGATTAGAAAATCAATAAATTTATCAATTTAATAACACAGTCACCGAGTTGGTTATTTTTCATCCTGGTATACTAACGCCACTAATTTTAGTGTTTCAATGAAATCCATTGCGAACTATAGTTGTGGTTAATCATTCACCCATCTAATAGGTCAATTCCGTATTGAAAGTAAAATAAATGATTAAATTGAGCGAAATCAGTTGCCTGAAATCACTCTTTTTCGCTCAAACCAGCAGAACCTTCCCCGTGATAGAAACCCCCTAATACATTTGACATTAGGAATGCCGTACTTGCAAAACATACAGTGCCGTTGTGTCTTACGGGCATTTTGAACCAATATTAATTTGATGGATGTTTCGTCTGGCAAACACGAGCCTTATTTGTTATGGAAGAAAACATTCTTGTTAAAACGTTGTAATTGGCGATCGATAAAAAGTTAATGCATTGACATTTCGTCAGAACGGCAATTGTCTACCCCACAACGAGTAAGTACTCTCACATATCATATTAACACATTGCCTTCTAAGTAGACCAAGCTTTATATTATATCTACTGCACTTGCTCGGAGATTGGCTTGTCTAACAGGCAAGTAAATAGAAGTTATTGACCGAACGATACGTCAATTTGCACAAGCGGCATCGTGGAATCATTGTGGGCAGCGGTGATGAAAAATCAGTCAATATTTACTCACTGAGTGAAACGGAAAGTGAGGAAATCATTATAAAGGCGCATTTTTTAATATGTAAACCTTTTCTTCAACAAAGTGATCCACTAAACTCTTGAATTTCAAATATGTGTTTTGCTTGACTTTAAGAACAAATGCATTTGCCACATATTTCAAAGTCAGAGATCAAGGGAGCATAGGGGTGGCAAGGGAAGTCTTGCTGGAATTAATCATGGACGGCTGTTTTCTCACGAAGTTAAGAAACATACGATATATTTCTTTTGACTTTTTTCACATGGCCTGTGTTACAATAGAGCCTCAACAGACAGACATCAGTTCAGTGTTTCTGTGTTTCTGTCTTTTATAGCCTCAGTCTGCTAATGCGCTGCATGTTGATGCCAAGGAGACATCGCGAGAGGGAGTGGCCTCTTGCGTCTCAGTGAATGAAAAAACCGCAACCATCGAAGCGCTGAGTGATCTCTTACTCGCACAGACACAAGGACTCGCGACGTCGCATGGTGTCTCCATTTTAAACAATGCTGTTTGCACGTGATTTTAGGAGAATAACATTCGCTCGTACCTTGAACTTCATGTTCTTCGACAATCTTAGAAAACGCAATAAATTATAACTTGCACGATACACTCTTTGCCTAATAACTTGCCTCTCCAAAAAGCAGTAGGCCAACCACACAAAAAGAAAGGGCCTGGGTTGCTTAATTTCAACGGACCCGATGGTAAGGTGGCAAAGGGAAGTCGCTAAAACGGCACATTTGATTTTAATGTTTCTAAAAGAAAATAAAAGAAAAAAAAAATAAGGAGAAAACTTCAAACTTCTACGTCGAGCTACCGCAAGAAGTTTACCTGCAGTCATTATAGAATAAACCACTGGTGGGAGCAATAGATGTATGGTTTAATTTGGCTTTTACGAATTATTCATTCACTTATCGATCAAAGCTACCATGGTAAACTACTGCCCTGAAACAGGACATGGAAATATCCACCGACGAGGAACTTGGTGCTTGTTCTGTTGTGATGGCAAAATAATGATACTTTGATAGAGATATAAATTACGAAATATTTTACTCAATCGTCACAGAAATATCATTTTATACCCTTGTCAGTGCCACCCTTTACCCTTTAATAGGTCTCAGGAGGCATGTTTCTCAGATACCACTATTAACTTACCGAACACTATGCCACGCAATGTCAGGAAATGTTAAAACCAAACCAATTACTATTTGACTGGTTTCCTGATTATTCCCCGGAAATTGGCAAAATCAAGCCAGAAGACATGATATGATGTGACATAATTAACATCTGCTTTTTATAAACTTGTGAGACATTGTATCCGATGAGGTTTCAGGACATGATATATTATAAAATGTCTAGCATGTAAAAACCTAAATATGATTTTAGTCATTTTAGTTTATCCATGGCATGTTTATTTTGAAGTAAGGCAAATTCAGTAAAGTGACGTGGCTCTAATTTTCGCGCGAGAGGCTTGTATTAATTAGTCAAAAATACCGTAAATTACATTATAATTGTGAACTTCAAAGAAGATAAATTGTTCTATAGTTTGACAGACACCAGCGTTTATCCAGACATGTCTTTGTACCCTTCAGAAAAAAAAAGTGAACTAATCCAAAGGCAGTTGGTAGTCACAAGAATCTTTTGTGATTAAATTTCATCCTTGTCAGAAAAGTTTAGATAAAGCCTTGACTACGAGGACGATTTTAATAGCTACTAAACTTGATACCTTCTAAACACAGTGAGACAATAAATGTTTTAAAATTGTACAGAGACTAGAACAATCTATTTAATATGCACACAGACGTTGTAAAATTATTGGCAGACACAATCGTGGCATCCTGACGTAGACGTGGGAGCCGTTATTTGGGGTTTATGAACCTGAGTGCATAAATATGCTTTTAGCATAATATCGCGTGTAACAGAATGTGAATATACCACCCTGTTGTGTCACAAATGTAGACTTCCGGTGTATTTCATCGTCTATGCGCGTGTCTGTACATCAGTTTTCAGACTTTGAGTTCATTCAGTTTGTTCTCTTGGCAGGCACAAGGGTGTCTTAATGTGTTCCCGACTAAAATATCTTTCTAAAGTTCTTGTGGTTGCTGTTCGTGGATTTTGTTTCGGGAACGTACTATTGCTAGCGCTGCAGCATATATCTAAGCCGTGGCCTCATCTGTATTTGAGCCACTTATTTCTATTTATGCAGCTTGATGACAAAATATCTAAATTAAACAAATTCCACTCGACCTACACATACATCCTAGTGCTTGCTCTCGAGCCCAGACGAAAAACATGTCGGATGTCAAGTGGTGTTTGCATTTAAATTCATTTGCACTTTCTGGTAAACACCAGTCATAAAGGAAAAATATCAGATCACCCACATGTCGTGCTCTCCGTCTGTTTTTAGCATTATACTCTTTCACAAAACCTTGCAACCCGAGAATGCAGAAAAAAATCTCTGCATATTTTGCTCAGTCGGCCATATTGGTCTGGAGGTTTTGGGTATTAAGTATAATGGAAGATTCCTGAACCAGAACTTATTAACATAACCCGTTTGCAGCTTCACACAGCTCCAGCATATCCTTCCAGAACTACCTGCAATGCATTACAGTGCACAAGCGAACATTAACATGGTATCAATTAATATCTAAAAACAGCAGCATTTTCACCAGTATCATGAAGCTAAGACCATTTTCCCTCACCCCCTTACATTTTCTTTTGCCGAGAAAGGCTGTTTACCAAATATATTTTATGTCATAACACATTTTCTGATATGTTTTATCTTAAGTTAAAGTCGTACGAAAGCGAAAAGTTTGAAAGCACACACGAAAACCATCGCAGATGACAATTTGAACTGCCAATCCCAGTAGACATCAATTCCATTATAGGATGATGAATTGAGGGTTTCTTCACTGACAAGCGATGCTGGTTATTGTATTTCCAGGAATGGAAGGATGAATTTATGACATGGGAACCCACAGAATTTGGAAATCTCAGTTCCGTTGTACTTGACCCAAAGAAAATTTGGACTCCAAAACTTGCAATAGGAAACACGTAAGTTTGATGTACCTTCGAAGTATGACACGTTACTATTGTCAAAGAATTACGCATAGTTAATGGTTCTTAGAAGCTTATGACTGAATAGATTATCATTGAAAGGCTCATTGGTTTTACAACTGTACCTTTGCAAAGGTGTTTAATGATGAGTAAGAATTGGTACTGCATACTTTGCAACTGTTCGTAAACGATGCTGCTTTTATATTTATGTCTGTGTGCAGGCAATCCCACGTTTCACCACAAGTAAACTGATCCGAACATTCTAACTGCTAATTTTACTATCTCGATTTGAACACTAAATCAAAACGTTTCCGCCATGCCTTTCTGCGTCATGCTTCTAAAGGCGCCAAGGGAACCTAAATTATTTTTTTCTTTTGATACAGATATTCTGGCATTTAGTTGAAAGGTTTTTTTTTAAGGAAGAATCCTAAAATAATTATAATAATTCAAATCAATTCAACCTTTGCTGTGATTGTCACTTAAAGAGTTTAATACCTATAAATGATGGGCAGCTGGGAAGTCGACTTTTAATTGGCAATTTATCTTGTAACTGAGTCGTTGACCTAGGTTTGTCGTGACAGTAACAGAGATTATAACATCAGTACTCGACTGATGATATAGCATACTCTTGTGGTCTGGAAAATTATTCTAAACAAAGTCTGAGCACACTTTTTTCATTATCGAATCAAATGAAAGAAAGATGCGTGCTAACCCAACAACATTAACATCATAGTAAACAGGTGAATAATACCAAAATATAGAGGGTTTTTTGAGAGTATCAATGTCTTTGACAGTTTCAAATTAAATGATGGTGACAGGTCCTTAAGTATGGAATTTATATCCTGTCTGCTGACCTGTCAGCTGACTTAAACATAGGGTCGATTTCAGTAAATTTGACTTTTCAACGCATAAAGTGAAAACTATCAAAGCTGAGACTAAGACGTCGCAAAAGTGAATGGTGTTTTGTTAGACAACCCATGGATGATATGGGTCTCATTTCCGACGTCACAAAGCTACGTTAGCGATTTTAACGTCATCTGATAACATGGAAACCAGACGTCAAGGACTCCGATATTCAACATGATGATAGTTATGTAAGAGTTGGGTTGTGATGGCATTGGGTGACTTTGACAGAATGAAAATCCTGTGGAAACTGTTGAATTTCATATCTTTATTTTAACAGAGAAATACGACTTTTGACTTGGGTTTTGGTTGTGGTTCCTTGTAAAGGCGAAATTACAATTGCAAGCATGAGACGTGCATGGTCACAAGGCAACTTTAGTTAAGTTCGAAATTAACCATGTACCGCCCAAATGCAAATTCTGCATGATTTTGTTTTTTCTAATATTCGTGCCATTCTCGATTGTTATTTTGTACATATAGATGCGCATGCACACAAATCTATCAGTTGTGCAAGAAATAATCTATGTCTGCATGATCAACTGAGAACATGACTCTCATTGTCCTTTTTTTCTACCCATTTCAGAGCGGACAGGATGTTTCAAGACTACCGTCATTTCTTGGTGACTATACGACACACTGGCGTGGCTCGGTGGCAACCAGGAGGGATTTTTAGCTTTACCTGTGCGCTGGACATGAACTACTACCCTTTCGATGACCAGACTTGCGTCATGGAAGTAGAGACGTGGCACTACACATCAGAGAAGGTCAACCTGACTAACACCATGTCCACATTCGGCATGGAGACTTACCTTCAGCATGGCGAATGGGCAGTATTGTCCACGGAAGTGACAAGAGAAGACAAAACATACAAATATTACTCCTCAGAATTTTTTCCAGAGTTGTATTTTAAGATACTATTGAGGCGAAAATATACGTTTTACTTTATGTACATCCTGCTACCGTGTATGATGTTGTCATTTGTGCTTCTGATGATATTTTTGTTGCCTGCTGACAGCGGGGAGAAGGTGTCTCTGGGTGTGTCCATCTTGATCGCAATGTCTGTCTTTCTTCTTATCGTCGCAGAACAGGTACCAGATACCTCTGATGCCGTGCCCGTAATAGGTGAGTACAATTAAATCTGACATGGTAGCAAAAACTGTTATTACGTCGACCAATACGTTAACGATCTATTCCTCTTAAAATGGGCCATACATAGGCTTAATTCAATACAGCAACTTAACATCTCTGATTGTCATCATTTTTCTTCTTTACTTCGTTACTTGACCAGGAATTTATGTTTCTAAGCATCGAAGCACATACATAAATTGCTTCAAACGACACGGATTAAACCGCAGTCATGGATTTTTTGTCAGTTGTTGGTACCCTTGGGTTCGAGTTCACAATTGCAGTTGTACTGACAGTTTGTTGCATTAAATGTTAATTATCTAAGGGTTTTGAAACCGTGTGTAAAAAATACTTAAAATATAAGAGTATTCTACCGCCTTTGATTTAAGATAGTGTGATTTGACACCTAATTATCTGCTAACATGATTAACATCCAACGGGTGGCGTTTCTCCCTGTGAGTTTGAGGGTTCAATTCAATACTCCCTTAGGATACACATGCCAACCATGTAAAGCCCCAGTTTCTTGACCAGTTAAATATATACGCATCATGCAATCAATGCATGCTACTGACATTTTCCGGTGAAAACGTTTATTACATAACTTTGTGTGTCTTCTGATTATTTTCAGCTATATACCTTATGTACTTTATGATGGCCACCGCCATGTCAATCATGACGTCAACACTGATACTTAAGCTGCATTACCGCGGATTCGATAAGCCCCCGAAACCTTGGCTCAGGTTTCTGTTCTTTGATGTACTGGCACCTTTAATGTGTCTCAAATCACTGACTAACTGGAGCAGAAAAAACAGATCCTCGTCTTACGGAAAAACTATAAAGAACAAACACAAACGGCCGATACGTTCCAATGGCCAGTGTGGTGGTGACGTCAACAGTGACGAGGACTCTTCGTGTGGGAGTTCCGACAGCACAGAACAGAGAATAAAATTTGTCAAAGAAAGTCCTGAAAAACGGGATAGCATTATTCTGATTCGCCGTCAACGAGCTGTAAAAAATCACGCGCCTAACTATGACCCAGATAAACCCAGTCCGGAGGTGCTAGAAGAGTGGAAGAGACTTGCAGAAGTTTTAGATCGACTTTTTTTCTGGCTGTTCCTTATCTTTCTAGTCATTCCCTCCATCTCAATCGTCGGTTTAGTACGTCTGTTTAAAAGAGGTTGATGGTATAGCTACTACGCATGCACACGAAGACAAACTGCTTCGGGGAACCATGCATTGTTAATACAGTGTTTTTTGGGCACTCGCTATAAAATTTCGAAATTGAATTACTTATTGACAAGAAGTATACGGGACTTGTATGCAAATAATGAAAGTGGTTAAAATAATGATATCTTGGCTAATATAATTGGTGGATAAATAAATATATGCATACATATACGATAACTATTTGCAATAGTATCGTCGAATAAATAGCCTGTGATGATTGCGTTAACTACAAAGATACGTATATATGACACCACGACAATTAGTATCATATATTGCAAACTAAACTTCAAAAATATGGAGATATGTAAAAAAAAAAAAGAAAAAAAAACCTGGAGATTTGATGAATTTGAAAACCACGGGACATGCTATTCCTCCTCTTTTTGATAAAGGGGTATGTTAAGTTATCTGGTAAATAACTACATATGTTAAACATTTGCAATAACTGTCGAATGATCATGGTGTGCATAGTATATAATGCAATGAAATTATGATGCTACTAGGGTTTTTTATTTTACTTTCAGTATTTTTAGTGCCCCTTTCTATTTTGAGAATTGACTTTCCTCGTTGCATTGTCGTCTACTGGGGTAGCTAAGAAAGACGCCATATTAGTAGGCCCCTTTCTCGACTTAAATGGTTTATAGCACATGTATTCTAGTATGCTACGATCGCACAGTTGATGTGCGAAAATCCGTAGGCGAAATAAGTCATGAGTAATGTGTATATCTAAGTTTTTGATTTTAAATTACCTTTTTGTATATTTGGATGTATTTTGTTTATTTATCTTGATGTACTTTTAAGTTTCTTATTTCGAAGAGTGGAATGAATAATAACAAAAGCAATAATGAATATATATGATATGCCGGTTTAAAAAGCAGGTACAACATCAGCGTGTCTCAATTCTATCTGATTATGGATTGGAAAGTTACCCTAAATACGGTTTATCAATAGTGCATAAGCTGCGGGAGCAATTGCTTTCAGGGTCATATGCCTCACCTATTACAATAACAGAATTAACTTCATACTGTGACTTGCTACTTGTAATGATAGTCATAACGGGATAAAGGATCTAATTAACATGAATATATACTGCATCCTTGATACTTATATTAAAATCAGGAACATCAAGTTATAATTCGATCTGCTTATTTTCGCTAAATTTTATTTTGTCCTGTTGATGTACTTACAGGATAAAATAGTTTTTTATTGATAGCTTGAAGTGTTCTCGAAATATTGAAGCGTAAAAGCTTCTACAAATTTTAATTTAGCTGCGACTGATATTAAGTGGTATTTTCATTTTAAATGATGCACTCTCAAGCATATATAAAACAATTGCGTAGCTGACTCCTGTCACAAGTTTCTTTCATTTATATCTTCCATTCTTTGACCTTTAATGTTCGTCACTTTCTTTTATTTTTAGGGAATAATAGGTTACTACATGCAACAATATGCAGATTCTGCAGCCTTGTAATCCCTGAAGTGTTCTACTTTCAGGTATATTTTACTTTTTTTTGAGAACACGCACACTAGTATTGTACAGAAATATTATAAAACTGGAAAATGAAAATTATTAATCATTAAACTTAAGAGGTATAATGATCTGAAGAGTTAATTAATGTGTTTCTTGTCGTTGTTTATGAATATATATCAGAAGGGAAGGTATCTAGATCACTTTATTGCAAAGATTGTCCACGTTTGAATATATGCTGTCATCTCAAATATACATTTTGAATCCATATTAATTTTGGCATTAGAAAATTTACGATGGAATTTGCATTTCTCAAAATGTTTCATCTTTACATCTTTACTCAAATAATATTGACAATTTACAAAAACGATACTACTTTACCATCAATTTTGGTCGTGGGTATGTAATCTCTGTTTTGCCAAACCTTAAACAGCCGTTCAATAAATGCTTAAATTAATTTAAAACCAAATTGTCTATTCCCAAAGCAACTTTAAGAAAGTTGTCACTAAGTACACTTGAAAGCTCAATTTGAATTTAAGAATTGGACTAAGTTCTTGCAGCTGGCATTAAGTTTCAGGGTTGAGTATTTTTTAGTCACGAATCAAGCTTGGCTAGCCTGTAGCTATATTGTCGATTTATAATTAGGCGCGAAATAGGTCGGCAGTGACTGTTACTCGCAAATAAGGTGATCCACCCATCTCATCCCAAAAGAAACGTGGGGCATGCCATTTTGATAAGGCCTGATTGCTGTTCAGATCCAAACTGTTTTCCTCAACACTAAAGTGTATATATATGATTGATTGAAGGAAGCGCAATTTAATATCCAGTCACTTTTGGTGGGTTGAGCGAGAGGGGGCAGTTTTCATTTTGAAACATATTATATTAGCAACTTCGTCCTAACTATCTGTTAGTGGATAATCTTGCACATGAAATACTTCATGCATATTTACTCCAAAGTTAGAAGAACTCTAAAGTTATATCAAATTATAAGAATCGTGTGCTGGTCATGATTATGGGGGCAATGTTGTGATTAAATCAGGCCTGCTGACTTCAGATAATGTCTTTGACATTGAGGTCTATAAAAATTGAATTCTTACGCCTATTGATTTGCAAACTTTGTGTGTAGTGGCAACTGGCATCAATAGGTATGAATTGAAAAGCAATTTTGATATGGCAAGGGGTTATGCAAACAATGGCCGATAAAATACATGAACAGGCAAATCTTTTAAAGAAAAATGCCCCATCCTGCAGATCTTCACAATAATGCGTTTGGCCTATGCTGGTTGTCCAGCTTAATAATGCCCTACGTTTCAGACTTAAAGGAATAGCAGTATGAGACTGTGCCTTGTCAGTATCATAGTTGAAAATCAGTCAAAGCTAAAAACCGTGCAAATCTTGACAAGCCCATGCAGATAATCATTAACAGATACAATAGCAAGACTTGAATATCTGGCAAGCAACACATTATTCACTGAATATTTAAAGATGATAAGGTGCCTTATTGACAACATCGAAGTGACTGTGTATAAGTTAGAAGCGGACAACAGTTTTCAACGATGCCAGCGAAACTGCACCACTGACCCGAGGAAACATGACCAATCCATAATTAAACCCCTCAGCCAACAAACAAGCAATCAAAATCCAGACGTCCAAGGTAGATTTACCAACAACTTTACAATACTTTTCTCATGTGAATGAATATAAAATGCAGTGTAAAGGAAAACATATCTCTCCTGACTTGAAACATGCCAACAAAAGCCAGTAGCAGTAGTTTAAACCATTTGAATGTGAGTACATGTAACTTTCCATTTAAAAAAAAAATCTTCCCTGATACACGCATTGTTTAATGTCAGTCTCAATTTTTAAGTTAATATATTCGCAACATCATTTATGTAACACTGCAAATCTACGTGATATCTATATAATGATTTAACATTTATCCAAAAGCTTGAAAAACGATCACTTTAACTTCATTTTCAAATATCTCTGACAAGTGTTTGAAAGAGTCCAAGTTGTCAAAATTGGTGCATACTCTAACAAAGGTAATTAACCTTGACACTTATAGACCATAAGTTGGCCCAAGTGGAATATTACATTCCATGTGAGGATAATTTACTATATTAAATTTAGAGTATCCCATTCGGCACCTAATTTCAAATTTTATTAACTATTATCATTATACATCATCATATCTAGAATGAAAATGTCATTTTCTGTAGTAGTTTTTTTTTTAATTCCAAAGCAATAAGGCACATTTGTTAAACATTCTCTCAAAAGTGTTTATTGTTGATACTTAATGGGTCATCGATATATGTAAATATCAAATTAAATCAATACAATTTCTTTTCTTTCCAGCTTTAGCAAAAGTGAATACTTATAGTAGAATAAATATAAATTGGCCAGAAAGGGGCACAATTACTACCCATAGGAATACCATTTGTTTATCAAAAGATGGAATCTTCAAAATGGATATATATGTTAGCATAAAAAAGTTCAACAACTCCACAAACTGATCATATTCAAATGCACACTCGTCATTCCTCACATCATTACCAAAATGCCTAAAAAAGATATGATCATTCTTTGAAAGTTATTTGTCGCATATAAATTGAAGAAGTCCAGAGACGAAATTTGTTTTTATAAAAATCCCCCAATTTCTCATGTCAACTTTGGTAGGCATTACTAAGAAACTGATAGCTGTAAAAAGGGGAGAAATAAAGAAAGACACGCACATACCATTTGTAATGGTACGTTATGCAAAAAAACTGAAAATGTATTTACATCTATCATAAGGAAAGAGATTAATTGTACTTGCAATTTTCAGTGTATGTTGCAAATGCAAATACATTTAAACTTGAAATTGGCATAAATAGCCCATCTGGTCCGTGGTTGATTTTGATTTTCGAATGTATGCTGGTCTTTTGAATTGAATGGATGTGTGGGGATGAGGATGGGGATTGGGCTGTAGGTGTGGGTGTGGGTGTGCAGATTTTGTTGAAGGTATTTTTTTTTTTTTTTTTTAGTTCGATTTTTTGGTTGTGAATGAGGATAGTTTGTATTAATTATGTTTTGTTATGATAAAATGAACCACTTTTTATATACCAAAAGTTTCAATTATTAAAATGCTTTGTGGCGAGTTTGGGGGCATTTATGGGACAAATAATTCATACAGTTTAAGCGATAATGCAGACTGGGAATTGGCATTACCATGACATATAAGATTTCGAAATAACCTCATCTTTTCCACGAAGCTGCTTGAGGTTGAACTTTTCATTCAATGGGATGCTGTTATGCCATTTTCTTCTCCTTATTCATCATCTTCTGCTCATCTGCCTCTGTTCCCTTTGCTGAAAAGGATGCTGATGATGACGACAAAGACAACAACGATGATGATGACGATGACGACGACGACGACGATGACGATGATGATGATGATGATGATGATGATGATGATGATGATGATGATGATGATGATGATGATGATGATGATGATGATGATGATGATGATGATGAGGCTATCCAGATCAAAGATGAGATAGGCAGGCCAATGACAATCAAGAAGAAATCAACCAAGTTATATATGCGGTTGCCTTAGCTGGTGTAGGGAGAAAACAAAAAAAAAAACAAAAAAACCCCAAGAAGATTGAAATGATAAATTTCACAAGTAGTTTGTGAGCATGAGAAAAAAAGTTTGTTCCTTGCTTAGATAAAAAGATAGCAAAAGGATCAGGTATACAGACAGAAACACCTAGAACAAAAACCAAATATAAAGAAAGAGGATGATGCCAAGTGAAAAACTGAAGCAAAATGTACCAGCAGAGACCCAGAGACTCATGTGATATGATAAAAAAACTAGTGCTACTGAAGAAATATTAGCTTCAGAGAAGGTGCAAAGAAATTCTCCAGAAAACTAGAAAAGATCGAGGTCAAGAGTCCACCTTCATTTGAGAAAGTTAAAGTGTTCAGCAGCAAGACATGGGAGAAACAGAAGACGCATGATAAAGCAGCACAATAGATCCAAGAACAACAGGATTGTGATACGAAAATGCTAAGCCAGCAATGGTCAGACATCAACACCAAAGAGACCACTGCTGCCATGATCAAAAACCATTCCTGCCATCAACAAAACGGTTTAAAGAAGAACAAACTGGCAATTAGAAGTCAGCAGGAACGGATGGAATTTGCCACCCTCTGGATCAAGAATAAACATATTATCCATGAAAATCTTGCACAAGAAGACAACATCATGAAGAATCTGGAAAGCTAGTCTGACTGGTTTACTCGAGGTATTACCTACCTGCCTTCTAGGGCAAGACACACACAGAACCCAAATAACTACAGACGTAGCACCTGCCTGCCAACAATGTACAATATCATCAAATAAGTCACCACTTACGGGATTTGCACCTTTCTGAATGGTAACAACTAAGTACCAGCAGAACTGAAAGGTTGTAAGCAAGGAAGCTATGAATGAAAGGAGAAGTTGTTGGTAACAATACTGAAAGGAATCAAATCCAAGCAAAACCTATCAACAGCAAGGATAGACTACAGAAAACCATTTACCAGCATGCTTCATTCTTGAATATAGAAAAGTCCAGAGATAAAAAGATGCTGCCCAACAGCCATCAGGTTTATTTCAAAGAGCGCGAAGTCATGAAAAACCACCTTAAATCTTAATAACAAAACTGATTGATTATTACTGCACCAATCAGTGTCAAAAGTGACATATTTCAAGGGGATTCAATCTCACCACTACATTTTTGTATTGCATTGCCACCGCTCAGTGACCGACTTGACAAAAACATGTACAGATGCAAAAGCAATGATGGACAATTAAATCATCTCTTCTCTGTGGATGATATCAAGACATATCCTAAGGATGACAGTCAACAAACAAGTCTACTTACCTTTGTCAAGACTTCCAGTGATGACATCAAGATGCCATTTGAACTAGCCAAATGCAATAAAGCCTACTTGACGAGGGGGTGCATCACCATGACCAACATCATAGACCTTGACGCTGACACCACCATCAAAGATCTAGAGCAAGAAGGCACATACAAGTATTTGGCAGTGAATAAAGGAGACAAAATACAATACTCAACAATGCAGGAGAAGATCGATAAAGAGAACTTACAGGAGACTGTGGATGGTTTCCATGAGTGAACTCAATGCAGCAAATACGATTAAGTATTACCATGTTGCCTATGCCTGTAGTGACTTGCCGCTTCACCATTATTATCTGGAAACAGAACACGATAAAGCAAATAGATGGAAATACCACGAAATTACTCACAGCAGACAAAATGCACCGCCCAAAAGGAGCTGCTGACAGGATTATTATTATAAACATATTTATTCTCTCTGGATTGCCTAATAGTACACAATGACTAATCTGGAGGCTCTCCAGTACATAAGAGGATGCACAGAAATATATACAATACACACTGGACGAGAACAGAAGACTAAATTCACGGCTTGTACACGAATAATACAATTGATGCCAAATAATGGAGACTTATAATTAGATCATATACTAAATTAGTAAATAAAACGACTAGATTCTGATAAGAATGTCTGAACAGCCTCAAAGATGAATACATTATCAGTGTCTGGCAAATTCTCACTACCTTTCAAGAGAATATTCATTAAAATGTCACTAGAGCACTGAAATATTAGAGTCGGATTTACACCTGGGGCGAGTAAGTAACACAGTGTTCAGTAGACGGACCCTTTGCACAGTGAACTTGGGGCAGAACAAAAGATAATGTTCCATATATTCAGTAGGATGAGAGCATGCACACGTTGAGGCTGGAAGGATATTGACATGATATAGATCGGCATTTAAAACACAGAAATTAAGACGTAGCTGCGTGTGGCATATGTTTAGGAAACGACTTCCATGTTTAAAGTATGCGGGCTTTTTGTCAACATTTAAAAGTAAAAGACTTAATTAAGATTTAAACTGCGGCAGGGAATCGGTGTGACGAGCATCAACTGGGAGGTTATTCCATTATTTGAAAGCAGACGGGAGAAATGAATCGCCAAAGAGATAGGCAGTGAACCTAATTTGGCATAATTCAGTACGATTTCTCAATAGACACCCAGTAGTAAATGCAACGTCACAATGAACGAGATCATGTAGGTATTGTGGAGTCGACCTATTATACATTTTAAAGAAAAGAATAAGTTTAAAGTATTTCCTCTGATTTGCCAGAGTTTGCCATTCAAGCTCTTCGAGAAGTAAGACACGTGGAGTGTATCTAGTTGTGCCAAGGCAGATCCTGGCAGCCTCATACTGCACAGATTCTATAGATTGTGACAGGTTTTCAGTGCAATTGTCAAACAGGACACACCCATACTCGAAGATAGGATGAATCATTGTACTATACAACCGTATGAGTGTCTGGCAGGAGAGTTTATATTTGAGTCTGCGTAAAAGAGCAAGCCATTGGCTGGCTTTGTTAACAATGCGTGTTATATGCTGGTGCCATGTCAAATTACTTGAGAGTGTAACTCCAAGATGTGTACGTAATGTAGCTTCAGGTATCAGTGTCTTTCCAAGAAGTAAGAGAGGATGATCTGGCTTATGTCGTTTAGCTGAGAAGGTCATTGAGATGGATTTTATGGCATTAAATGTCATCAGCCAGAGCTTGCCCCAACGATGAATTTGTATAAGATTAGAATTAAGGCTTTCAGCTGTGGCCATCGGTTCATGGACAATTTCAAGAATACTGGTATCATCGTATCTGCCTAACACATTAGCTGGACTTGCCTTGGTTCAAGTGGAGTCACCTTCAATACCAGAACCACAGGTCTGGAAGCTTTACTTGGCGAAAATATATGACCTACTCCTCAACGTAGTGAAGCAGCAATAAGGAAGTGGGAAACATTATTCCATCAGAAAAGATGCTGCAAAATTTAAAAGAGACATTGGCATCAGTGAAACAGCACCAGCAGACACAGAACCCAAAATCAACTATGACCTAGAAGAGATGCAAAGCATCTTAGAAAAAAGCAGCTGCAAAAAAAGGAACAAAACAAGCCAACCTGTGGTAGATAGCAGAAAGGAGCAGATGAGAGAGATGTAGAGCAAGGAAAGACCCTTCAGTGGCTAAGGAAAACAGGACTCAAAGCAGATGGAGTATCTAATCATAGCCACACAAGATCAAAGCCTGGCTACTAGATCCTATTATCACCATAACAGTAAAAATGAGACTGACCCAAGCTCTACAACTGCAGAAAGTATGAGGAAACAATTAATTGTCCACCTCATCTCAGGCTGAGTAGAACTGGTAAAGATTAAATGCATCCACTGACACAACAAGGCAGCAGTATACATGCACTGGAAGATATGCAGCAGCTAGTTGCATCAATGAGATGACTGAAAAATCGTAAGAAAATCAACCTCCAGCAGTGATAAAGGTGATGACATCCACACGAACAGAGAGATGAAAGAAAAATGGCGTGACATCAGACCACAACACCTTGTTTGAAGTCACAGAGAAACTGTTCAAATTAAAAGACCTAGAAATCCAAGTTAACAGAATGTAGGGGGATGAAAACGAAAATAACACTAGTTGCCATGCGACCACTGGGATTAGTGAAAAAGAGACTGGGAATATATATCAACTGCATCCCAAGCACCATGGATGTTCACGAAGCCCAGAATATTGCTCTGCTGCCTTGATGATGATGATGATGATGATGATGATGATGATGATGATGATGATGATGATGATGATGATGATGACGATGATGACGACAACTACACCAATGACGATGAGGATGGTGATGAGAATAATATCGTTGAGAAAAACTTTCCCTTTTGAGCGGGGTTATTGGCCAAACAGGGTTTATTCCATGATTGGTCCAAGTATTTTTTTGAATGTTTAAAAAAAAAAAAAGGTAGGATGAAAATGTCTGACACAGCTTGCAAGTTGCAATAAAGGCATCTCCATTTATGTGGGTTTTTCTTTAGCATTTGGGAGGGAAGATTGAATATTTCATTTTTGTTTTGGGATGACATAAGTTTACAGCTTCTTCCGAAGAATAAACTGTAAGGTGGAGGCTGTGAAGCTAGTGAGCAGTGAGACTAGCAACTTTGGATCTCAATTACCCATTAAGGTTTTTCACAAGTACATTAAACCTTTATATTTTCTGACTACTACATATCCATAGATTTGTATCCATAGAGTTTTTTTTTGCAGTATTGGATTATTATTTTTTTTTTTTGGAGATTTTATAGCATTCTTTCTGACTCGGTAGTATTTTTCAAACGCAGAAGTCACACATGCAGAAGTCACACAAAATTGTTTGGTTTTTTTTTCAGTTGAAATCAGATGAAATTTAAAATATATATATATCCATGTCCAGGATCGTATTCAATGGTTGATCCTGAAAGAGCATAAATAAAAAGTTATACCATTTTTAATTTAGTCCTGACAGGTTGTTTATTTTCCTTCTATAAATTGCTCCAAAAGTCACGGAAGGGGCTGTCAGAGAAAAGAAACCCTGAAAACCGTTCCTGGATGTAACATTTTTCGTTTAATGTCTGTTGATTTTAATATGATAGGGTAATCTGTACGTTTGTGACGTGAGATACAAATTGCAGAGGTTGAGCAAAAAAAGGTTCCGAGAAAATCGCATTGAAAGAAAAAGTTGCCAATTCTTACGCATTTATGGCTGTAATATGACACATACCCATTTCTTCTGTCCTGTGTTTTAATTATTGTGTGAAATACACTTGTATCTTTACCTCTGTGATGTTGTCATTGAACAAAAGTATATTTTGCGGCTTAAATCTCGACTTTTCTTAACTTGGGAACACCACACATGGCTTGTTTGGGTGTAGGTTCACATGCGGCTTTCCATATTTAGGGACCAGTAAGTGGATTTTGCTAATTTGTTTTTACATCAATAGAGAATTTCAAAGTAATCAGAACAATGGTAGTGATTAGTCTTAACTGGCCCATTCTTATCTCCACGGCTAATGGTTTCCTGTAAGTGACCCTTGTCAATAGCTCAATTGGTTTCCAGGGCTCATGGACTAATGACTGTGCAAACAGGATAAGTCGACAACTTTTAAACTCAATCCCGAATCCACGGTCAACAACTTTATAGCTCAACACCCAACCCACGGTCAAGACAGCTACTGATCTGCAACACGTGCACCTTCTCTTGAAATATCTCATCTATGAAGCTCACCAAACGAAAATACAGCAAATGACAGCCGATTGCTTTTGGCCGACTGGAGCACGCAAAGGCAAAATATCCGGACTCGACCGCCAGGGAACCTTTCAGAGCAAAGAGTTAAACCTTCTGACTAAACCGTATTGTAACCGTTGACAGTAAAGGGTTAAATCATCAGATTCACCAGTCTGGTAACCGTTCAAAGTGAAACATTTTCAGATACTGTACATCGGACACGAGCTTGCGAGTCGGGTCTTTCATATAACCACGTGCATTTTTTACTTGATGCTTCCTTAACCATTTTAGCGACAATTCCACATCATAAATAAATTTAGTAACGCAAGAAGGTTTGTACACAGATTATACATTGTGTGTAGTGGTTACTTCTTACACCAAAGTACCTATATTTTCATCATTCGAACTTTTTAATGCCAACTGTGATTACAGTCAAACTACTTAAAAGGAACTACTTTTAATTATTATAAGGATGCCAGTTTCAACTTGTCAAAAGACTTTTCATTTAAGTGCCAGCATGCACATGGTTCCAGCAAATATAATAGTTGGGGTCAACAGCTTTCCTCGGCGCGCTGTGGGTTCAATGCGACCAAAGCGCGCCGAGGAAAGCTGTTGACTCCGTTCAAAACGTGGCACCAAAAGAGTTAAGTCGAAAACACTGAAAAATGTAAATGCACCAGACAGCAACAATTGATTTCAATATATGTACACCGGGATCGTAAAAATTTAATATACAATTTAACAATGATTATATTAACTAATTCTTCAAATAGGTCATGGCACAGCGTCTTCTCAGCTGTTAAAACTTCGGCTTCAACGACAGATGAAGATGTCTGAAAATGTAACCTTCTGCGAACTGAGACTGTGCAACTCTCCTGTTCGTTGCGTCAAGCTGTGGCATAAGCAACTATAACGTACTGCAAGGGCTCTTGTTATCATTACCAAAGACACATTTATTTTGTGAGTTACTCCAGCGATAAATCTATTCACCAATTCGCTCAATGGAGGAGCGAGACTTTAATGGCATATAAATAGAAAAAAACAGAATTAATAGAGTGAAAGACTCTATAATTGTTTGAACAAGCGCGAAAACAATGACTCGTATAAATTACTGAAGCACAATTAATGCATACAGCCGCTTGTTTCACTGTTCGCGAAATAACCTAACGGATGCATATTTCAAAGCAAATAAGCCGCTTTTCACCAACCATATTCCCTTGTATATTTGTACACAGAAACGTTTAGAGAGTACAATGATGTTTGGCGATATATTTTCAATAACTTCAATTGTCTCTTCATGATGTGAAAAGTCGTTATTCAGTTCATGTTTTATAGTTTCCAGATTTTTGGCTAGGCGTGTCGTCATATATCCCCAAAAGTCTACAATGCAAAATATTCAAGAAAACACCCCTCCCCCCCCTTAGTCCGCCTTTGATCTTCTCATCACTTTGCTTCAATCGCTAGAGACACAACATAATGACAATCAAAAGATTGCTGCAATTGCCGCTAGGTAGCCTCAGGCCAAATATTTGTTGATAAGAAACACACTCTCATTGAAATGAAATGGACGGGAACAAAATTTTAGCGCTGTCATATTCCTATTATTTGCATCAGAAAAAAGCTTAATATATTTAGTGATTTATTTGTTTGTTTGCTGAGGGAAGGTATATTTATGACCTTGAGAAATAATCACAACAACGTGCCTTGTTTTTACTTTAACTCTTTTCTGCCATATTTTACATATCCTTCCTCAACTCTTTGGCGAAAGTCACAAACGAATGACAACGAACTTCATACATTTTACCTGAGAATAGTGAATCAGCATGCCTTGATTTCAATAACACAGAAACTTGCTTTTTTTATTCATTTAAAAAGCATGGTATGGCAAAGTGGCGGCGACTGTGGATGGCCCATCTGAAAAAAAAATAAAAAATAAAGCGGTGCACGCTTCAACATGTTTTCTCAAGAGACCGGCCGTCAGTTACAAAATGGCAAAATAACATTTGATACCATGTGCCCATTCTCCTAATACGCTGTCAATTTTCTCGTTAAAAGCACTTGAAGCGCCCAGATGACAAACCTTGCTTGCTTTTAATCTGTCGACTTACATCTTCCAAATTAAAAAACAAAAAAGAAAGATCTTTAAGTGGAATCTATCAGACAAAAATACCCCGGATCTACATATTTCCTTTGAGAATGTTGTTGGTGCTCAGCCAGCGCCGAGAATTAAAGGGTATGCTGGCTTATCTTTAGTTTAGCTAGACCAGTGTTTAGGTCGCTTTCAAATCCGTTTTGTGCCATGAGTAAATTCATATGGAAATTACAATAAGTAAACTATGCAGAATACATAGATGTAAATGATGCAAGCCTTCATAACGTACACTTACAAAACCCGTGACATCAACCACAATTGTCTTTTTCTAGACAAAATCATCCAGAAAGTAAAGAGGATAATAATTACCCCATTATCTTCGTATCGAAGATGTGTTGAATATATCTAGATAGGGGTGAATAATCAGGTAGATAAAGAATCTGAAATGACAACTGTGTTCCAACAGGGTACCGAAACGTTTAGTCAGTTTTGTCTCATTTCGTTCATATTGAGATTATAGGATATTTTGACAGACATACATACTCTGCCACATGTCCAAATATGGAAGTACTAGCCCAAATACAATCTGAATAAATGGACAAACCTGTTAATGGTAACTTGGTAGTCAATGGACCGCATTGACCTATACATCCTAATTGTAGACAATAGGTGTCTGCACCAAAATGGCCGTTTTACGTGGATATATCTCTAAACCAACTTACATGATTTTATTCAAACGAAACCTACTTCCCTCAATAAACCATTCAGGATAAAAATGTATCAAGGATTCTCTACAAAATTTTAAATCTTTATGCAACGTGCATTAAGCACGAAGAGTTCCGCAAACTTTTGTCATAAAAATTCCTTTTCAGTATCACCTTTGTTACCAACAGATACTCTTTGGAAACATCTCGAATTACAGATTTGTAGATATATGTATTCAGATCAAAATAGCATAAAGCTTGGTCGTTTTATCTTAAATATTTTTCAAGATATATTTAAATTTTCATAATAACCACATTTTATGCCAAATGCTCCTATTTTTTCAGCAATCTTGAATTTCGAGTTCTAGCTTTAGTGAACACTCATTCTGCGAGGGCTTGCAATGAAATTAGTTTATAGGTTTATTGTGTTAGGAGTGCACATGTCCGTGATATTTGGTTTAGAAGAGTACAGTGTCTTTGCCCTGTTGGACATTGTGCTAATATGGCTTCGCATGAAGTCAGTTGACAGAAATGTCCATAGAGGGCGCGGCCTGTAGAGTTAAAAGAAAGGCGGTCTGCCATGTGCTTAACTCACATTTTGAAAATAATTAACTGCGTCCTCGGAAACAAATGGGAAACCGATATGATATTTCTGTGTACCCTTACCATGTAATCTGCTTCATGAAAGACGGCAATAAAAGCTGAACAAACTCTAAGGAGGGTAGGACATTTTGGCTGTGGTAGCCCCTGCAATCATGTTCTGTTCTTCATTATGAGAGAGCAGTGACAGTCTTGGTGAAAGTTACCGTCATTTACCATTAAATCATGATACAAATACATGGGTTTTCATCAGGTAATCAGGATTCTTTATATTTTACTGCAGGCTGTTGACAGATGATAATGGTCTCTAGTAATTCATACGCACATCGCTCGGTTTTGTGGGACGATAAAAATCGAACGCAGTGGGACAATGCTGGAGCACTGAATATTTACGGTAGCGCAACGTTTGGGTTGCAATTTGTATGAAGGTACTTACAACAGAAGCCATGGCAGGTCTTCTGAAGAGCATTAGTTCTTTTGTATTGCTTTTGATTACGAACTGTAAACACCCAAACAGAAGAAATTAACTCTTTCAGTGCCCGTCTGGACCAAAGTGAATTTGTTCTGATTTCACATATAATAATAATAGCATCAGGTGGATAATTGGACCAAGATGGAAATAAATGAGACACCAAAGCTGATTTTGTTTCAGAATAGCATCAGAATACCATTACCTATAACATATCAAAAGTCCTTAAGTCTCACCTTGTGCTTTTCTCGCAAGAGGCAAAATTCAATATGACCACCAACAAGACCAGATTTTGGTTTAGCCACTATGAAAAATGTGCCAAGATGCTCTAATAATGATGCCTGAACCGACCTTTCACTCAGGTACCCGCATGCCAATACGTACACACAACACAACAACGATGTTGTGTTGTGTGTACGTATGAAAGCTGTTGACCTGGTCTGTTATATTCTATGATATGACAGGCATGCTGGGCCTTAAATGAAAGGTCTTTTTACAAGGATTATGAATCTAGCATCCTTATTATAATTTATAGCAATTCGTTTTAAGTGATTCGACTTTAGTCGCAGTTGGCACTGAAAGAGCTAATTTTGTCTCTACTGTATATTCTGGAATCCTGCATTTTTAAATCCCTACGCTTCGCTCCGGGATTTAAAAAAGCAGGATTCCAGATAAATCCCTTGAACTTGGGATGTATCCTCTTCTGAAAAGCTTGCCCATTGGCTGTGTTTCTTTTGCTCAGGTGACCCGAAGTCTGCAGGTACAGACTGAACCGACGTTCCCTGTTCACCTTGTCCTTCGTAGCCTACATTTCACCGGTCTTTTTTTCGGGATATTTGTGCATTCGCTTCAGTGGTTTTCCATTGTTTAGCTAGGCGCGTTACTTTTGACAGCCAATGAGCATGCAGTTAAAACTGACTGCGTCTCCAATATTCAAACATTTTGATGCTACCCAAAACAATAGAAAAGAGGGCCTTGTGCGTTGTAAGAAACTCTAAATATTTGGAATGTGAGAGTTATAACATGAAAGGAGACGATTATGGCTTATAACTGTCAATTGGCGAAGCCACGAGACAGTTATAATAGCCATAATCGTCTCCTTTCACGTTATAACACATTTGTCATTGGCTGGTAGGAATGGTCATTTGTGTTTAGGTCGGATCAGTGATTTCATGATTGAAAGCGTATTATCTGTCAGTTACGTAATCAAATTCTTACACACACGTGTGACAGTGTCATTTCACTTCTGAGTCACTTCATTCGTAATTTCGCTCAGGCGTTCAGGTAGTTCGTGAATCTGCTAGCTGCCACAAAATGGAAGATGACGTGCCTCTAATTGAACTTGATAATATTGCAACTCAGCAATTATTTTTCCAAAGAAATGACGGCACCGGCAGTACTGGGAGGTATGAAAAAGCCCTTGGGGCATATGAATTTCAGCAGACAGTTGCGAAGCGTATTCCAAAACGTACGCAGCTTATCAAGTTTCATAATACATTCGTTTTCATAATCAATGGTTATGGGATATAATCAACACTTTTTGAGCCTTATGATTCGCTAATTCCTACCAGCCATATGACAAATTGCGATAAAGTACTGATCTTCAATGAACAGCACCCAGGTCCCATCTGCCACAGTTGATTGTAGAAACATTGGCCAGGTGCACCGTGGATAACAATGAGGTTGAATAGGGAACACGATGAGCTTCTGTGACAACACGTCCCTCAGTTTTCAGGCCTTCAATATATTTATTTGAACGAGTAGCTTGAATATCCGAGGGAGCTACCGAATGCAAAATCCGGTTAGGGAGGCACGCAAAAGAATGTTAGGTTGGAGGTTCCTCACAATCTGGTTCGTAAATCATAATCCGCAAAGAATTGTTGGTCGGCCGGTAATTGAAAAAAGTGGTGGCCCGCAAACTGTATCCGCAGCCCCATGCAACTGACCACTTCCTAGTTCAATCTTCTGATTGAAGGTCAGCCCCGTGCATAATAGCAGAACTTTCCTGAGAGGGGCCGGCGTAGACTTGCCGGGGCTCCACGCTCAGAAATTTGGCCAATCTTGACCTAGTGGATGGGCAGGTGGGAATCGGAAGGTTTTTTTGTTTGTTTGTTTGTTTTCTTGCTTTTGTTTTTTGAAAAAAAAAAATGTAGTTGAAAGACAAAGCTGGGGACAAATTGAATGACCAAAGCAAAAATGATACAGTTCAGATACACACTTAATTGTTTAGCGAAATAGCCTTGCACATGCTCTAATATAATGCTACACTTCTAATTGGCATTTGATTATATATACATTTTCCCTAATGTATAAAAATCAATGAAACTGATCTTTCATTCTTATTAACAATTACAAGTGCTACATACTCATCTGAAACTCAATTCTTCCACATAAATTGCGAGGTTTTGAGGCTGTTTGTCGAATCGAGAAGCGTACTGTACTCTCCTTGGTCGAATAGAAAGATTAACGCTAACCACGCCGCCATCCGGTTACCTGGCAACTAGTCGAACACAAAACGGGCAAAAACACTAAAAAATCCTTTGCAAATGTTTATTTGTTTCTACAAAACCTGTTTTAAGTACAAGCATCTTAACTAGGAAAAAAAGTGAAAAATAAATTATGTTTTGCATAAAATACCCAGAATAACACAGTAAATCAATATCAACACCACTGCAGTTACTGCGGATGTATACATAACTGACGCGATCAGTGAAGGCCAGTTCAACCAAGGAGCCCACAGTAGATGTAGGCTGCTCAGTTAAGTACACCCGGGAATGTGCAGTTGTGGAATTTGAAATCAATCCAGCATTACAATTTTGATTGGTTTGGCTCTGTGACACTCCAATCAATGACAAAGGAGCGCTGGGTGTGCTGCAAGCAGTTTCGTTGCTCGTTCTTGGACAGCGGCTAATTCATGACGGCCATGAGACAAGTGCGAGAGAGACATCGTGGACATGTGCATGACCTACATCACTGATACATTTATTTTTTTTATTACGAATGTGTACACAATTAGCGATTAAAATAAAGCTGGGAAGTAAACGAAAATACAAATTTATCCACTGGCGGCCAATCAGAGCGAGAGAGAAATTCGAGTCCGTACGCAAAAGTCACTTCCGTTCAACGCATAGGGGCTCATTTTAGATCGAGAGACTGCTCGGAATCAAGTGGCCCAAGTGGCTAAAATACGCCCGACAACGCAATTATTATGCAGGGATCGAGAGAATGGATTCTGACGAATCCTTTGGTAAATAGATTGTATGCGTAGGGAGAGCAGATGTTGTTTAAAAGAGGAAAAACAGCGTGGGGGGCACTGATTTTTGTTTGTTCTCTTCTTACCCTAATAAGTATTTTCAGTGAACAGTGACTTTGGTGGTCAGTATGAATGGGTTTATATGGACCAGAATATGATGATAACCATTCTGCTGGTTGCCCTAGTGGCATGGCTGGCGCGTGTAATAACTGTCTTCATGGAAAGCTCAAGACAACGAAAGATCCTATTCTCTAAAATGTTATTGCACAGTCTTTCCTTTTCTTGTGGATCCTTATCTGCCAAGAAAGACCTGTGGTAAAAAAGACCGGTCATTATTATCCTGGAATAAAATTGGATCCACACCGTTGTTTGGGAAATAATACAATCAAGGAAATGTATTATTTGTGTCAAGAAATGTCAGATAGTAGGTAGTCCTTACGCTCAGAAAGTAAAGAGAAATAACATGCCTTTTGTTTATTCTAACATTTATTAGGTCCACAATTATGAAGTATTTATTAAAACAATTTGCAATTGCTAATTTATCGGTAACAATCTCGTTTTATATTTTAAATGAGTCTGGGAAAGTGTTTCTTTTTTTGAAGTCTAAAAAAAACCCCCAAAAGATCGTAAAAGTACTTTTGAAACATGACTTATAATCTTAATTTTAAGCTGCCTGCTCAGTTGTGTCTGAAGCAGTTATCATCGTTAGTGACAAATCCAAACGCCACACGCTACCTTGAGCCGCCATGTGGTGAGTGCCATTTTGAACATTGCGCGTTGAATCCACTAATTGCTGGACTGTCTCACAAAAAAACATTTGATTTGGATTTCAAAATGAATCACAGGCACAGCATATATCATGTCATTGTTGATGCTCTGAACCATTTGCAAAATATATACTTTTGGGTTCATATATGATAACCGCCCATCCCCACCCCCAACCCAAGATCGTCCTATTACTCATGTACAAACAATTTGGTGCGGAATCCACAGTTTTGAAAATGACAGCCAAGTGGATTGGGTATTTTGAAGAGGTAGGATCCAAAAAGTAGACGTGTAATTCGTGTTCAGGGAAGCTTAATGTGTCGACTGAATATAATGTACAATATATAATGGGACTTTTCCAGAGTGAACATTACCTCAGAATGTAAATACAATGCAATACAGTTGCCAGTTGTAGGCCCCAGAACAGGACTTTTGTATCAGACACTGAAGTCGCCCCAAGGCTATGAATTAAGTAGCAGCACAGGGCCACAAGGCAAGACCCCCCCCCCCCCCTTAGTCAAAGATAGAGCTTAGTAGAGGAGGTTGCCCCGATAATGGATACAGGTCCGAAAGTACCGGCAGGGGTTTATGTACGCGGTAAAAACATGACTAGAAGTATTCTTTCTCAGCAGTGCGAATGTTGTTTTTCAGAATTTTGCTGTAGGTGTGAAATTTGTATAACGGACTTCATACTCTTCACTTTCACGGGGAATGTCCCTTAAATATTTGTGAAATGCTTATCTAGTAGATACGGAGCGTTAAATTCCTTGAGTTATCCAGGGACTTTTTTATGTTGATGCTTTCAATATTAATACAAAAACCTAGGCCTACTACGCATCAAACAGGCAGAACATTAAACCTCTGAATGCGGCAGTAACTTAATAAAAAAAAAGGAAAATTAAATAAGAAAGGAAATCAAAAACCACCCCCCCCCCTCCAGAAAAAAAAACAACAACAAAACCAAACCAAAAAAAAAAAAAAAAAAAAAAACCCTAGGATGCTCGTTTTTCAATAACTAGAAATATGAAAAAATTCAAAGAACAGAGAAGTTGTTCTTTCACCAGGCCTCCCACAGAGATCGTTTACCATCGACAGGGATAGGATTTCACTAAAGGACAGATGCCTGAGAGCAATGTCAAAAGAGAACCAAAAGGATACATAATACGTCGCCGTATAACACCAATTTGTATGATTATGGGAGCTATATAAGAATATGAAAGTAATATTTCTTAATACAAGAAAGTAAACAGCGAGAAGAATCTCCGACGCATTAACATTTTGCAGTTTCACGACATCCGCGTTCCATGTGTTTACGTTTAAGTTGATGGTGACTGGAATCCAAAAGGATATGGTGAGAATTGTACCCGTTGTGTAAAGTTAACGTTCTCACTCAGTCCCGGTCGTGTTGGAAAATTGATGAACATGCCATGGAAATTCTGATGATGGATACCATGTAGGACCTATATATGCATAATAATGTGGGCCATTACAGGGCATGCCATCTTTATTATAGGCCTAACCCAACTTTGCACATTCCCTCTAGTTTATTGTATAGTCAAACAAGCTTATATATTTACATTCAATCGACGTTTTAACACTGCAAGTATAGGAGAGAGCCTGGTGTGTTATGAGACCATAACATATGATCCTTGTGTGTTTTGGGACCATAACACATGTGTCCCGCCCACATTCCAATAAGCCACTCCCACCTGGGTTTCGGGAACTTAACACTTGAACAAGCTGGGCAAATCAGTTTCTGGTCATTTATTTTAATTCTATGTATTACATTTCTAAATTTCGTGTAATTGACCAGAAAAAATTAAGAGGGAGATGTAAATATAAGCAAGGAGGGTCGCTTTTGTGTGTGTGTTATGGCATAATGACGCGGGTGATTGAAGCTGGCATCGGGCGAGGCGCACTAACGTGCGCCACGCCCACGATGGTCAGCTTCAATCACGTGCGTCATTGTGCCATAACACACACAAAATCGACCCTCATTTCTTTAATGTAAATGACTCAGTGCTACCATGACCAGTGTGTAGGTGGGGGCAAGCATACAGCTTTGTGGCGTTTTCGGCCCCACCGCCTGGCAAGTTGACACTTTTGGTTTCATCACAGCGATTAGGCCTATACTAATATAAATTTAACCTGGCCGGGACCAGTTAGCATGTTTAAAAAAAAACAAAAAAAACAGAGCCCTTTGTCCAGCTCCAACCGAAAGTGTGCATAAATCTGCGAGGAGACGAACATAGCATGCCAGGAACGAAAGGTGCAAAACAGAAAGACATGTTCGCTTAGCGATATTTATGCAGTGGAGTTCAACATCGCTTCTGGTCAAGCTGGCCTTGAGCACAAGCGACCACCTCCCGTGAACACTATTCGCGGAGCGGCCAGACAAATGATATGATACCAACAGCACACACCTGCAACTGAGCGCATGATTCACAGCCTCTGATTGATTCTCTGTAAAAAGCGTCAGTTTGCGTGGGCATGTAAAATCCTATCTGTTGCCCCAGTCTTCAGAGGCCTTCGGATTTTTTTTTCATGATCCTGGGCCTGTTAATTTCAATTCCAATATGCTGACCGTGTTACTATCTAGCATGGTTTCCATGACTTTATGTTGAAAATTCGCCTGTACCAGGAATTACTCATTGTGCCCGACTGTAATGTGCGTGTGTGTTTGTATGTACGTGTGTATTCATGCATATGTATATATATATATATACATATATACAGGCCTATTTATATGACGGATATAACGATAAATGTTATTATATACGTGTACATGTACTCACTAGCTCCAATATGAAATCTTTAACACATTACATGCAGTCATACAACGGAAGTTTTTGTTTTTCCGCTGCAGTCAAGTTTGTCCACTTACATGCTTGTATCAGTTTTACATATGTTTATTTTGTTCAATTTTGAACTTGTGCACTTGCCGTTTTATGTTTTGTTATTTTGTTACTTTACAATTACATGTTTACGCTCCATGTTTTCACTATGTTATTTATTATGATACTACTTGGAAGTCCTAAATACACTGGAACACTATGGTTTCATAAACATCAGGTGCCCGACTGGGCGAACACATCTGTTTTTGCCTAATTTGGTCTGTCCTACACATGTAGGCCGATGTTTAATGTTACGACTATGTTACTTTACATGATATTCCCAAGAGAAACTTCATTACATTGTAACAGTATGGTGTTAAGGTCAACTAGCATCTGCTTGGTCTTCCCATAGAACAAGTAACACACAAGCTGTTGGGTTTATCTCAACGCTCTGGTTGAGGTTCATTATCTTATTGTATCATACAGGGACCAAGCAGGACGGTTTTCCAATATATTCTGGTCTCCATGAATTGTAACACCGAACAATCTAGAGTAGTCATTGGCCTCTTCATAACTCGTTATGTCTCGTATGAAACGCCTTTTGATCAGATCACCAGTTCCTAATGTATTTTGTGTGTGTGTGTGTGTGTGCGTGTGTGTGTGTGTGTGTGTGGATTTCTGTGCTCACGACATATCTTACATGTACTCTATAAAAACTTTGAACCCGGGTCCTGGTGATACTATAAATACTGTCAATCAATGGAATTAATGTCATTGCCACGCTTGCGGCATTAAACGTGATGGAAAAATAGGTGAAACACAATGTCTCACTCGAAATGAAAACTTTAATATAACTACTATTTCTGAAACTTGGCTAGATGAGAGTTATCCCGACCAACTCCTTCGTATTGCTAATTTTCAACCTGCCTTCAGAAGAGACCGCCCAACCGGGAGAGGAGGTGGCCTTTTAACCTATATACATACATGCTTGCCAAGCACACGACGTCTCGATCTCGAAGGTCCAAACAGTGAATGTATATGGGTGGAAATCTCGACCAAACGTGGGTCAGTTCTGATAGAGAAATACTATCGACCTCCCGGTCAGCCCGCAGAGATCCGCGATACATTTCTTGAGTCGCTGTTTAATTCCATCTCATCTGCAATTGAAAGTAACCCGCATATGTTATTACTTAGTGGTGAATTTAATGATAGGTGTGTTAATTGAAACTCCACTCATCAAAATCATGAACTTGGCATGTCCCTCTTCAATCTCGTAGCTCAATTAAACCTATTGTAGATAATACATCATTACAGGACCCTACTAGACTAATCGATTATTCAACCAGTCTGTTGGACCTTCTAAATACTGACTCGTCTGGACTTATCCTGGACACTGGAGTCTTAGCTCCTGTTTCAAATTCTGACAACTCGGGGGTTTCTTTGCTCCTTTTCACTCTCCTACCACAGAGACCGCTTGTTCAAAGAGGTGTGTGGAATTTCAGAAAACCTGATTTTCACGGCCTTATCCTCTGCTCTCTATAACACTGCCTTCAACGTCTTCGATTTCATTGATGATGTAGTATCTTACTTGTCTGACCTTTTCCTAAATATTGTCAAAGAGTTTATCCCATACAAAGGAGTTAACATTCGGCCAAAGGATAAATCTTGGATCACAACTGAAATTTAAAAAAAAAAAACGTATGCGTCAGCGTAATCGTGCATGGAAACGATTTCAGAAATTAACACAAACACCTCGCCCTTTCACTCTTGATGACTGTGTCAACATTGACAGGTTTTATCAGTATTACAAAAAGCGACACAATAAGGTTGTCAACGCAACAAAATTCTCAATAAACTCCTAAATTTTCTAAACTACGTACACAATTTGATAAGGAAAATATGAACCCCAAACAATGGTGGAGGTCGTTACTTGGATGCAAAATCCATGGAGACATACCTCCTATTATTGGAGAAAGTAAAATTATATGTAGCATTACCGAAAAGTGTGACCTATTTAATGCCTACTTCGCTAGTCAATGTGTTACTCATGCCGATAATGATGTACCACCCCTGCCAAACTTTACTTATCGTACTGAGGCACGCATGAGTGATTTCACGCTCAATTAAGAAAGTGTCAGGAACGTTTTACTACCATTAAGATTAACTATATAAGCAATACTCTCCTAAAAAATACTGATGATTCCATCTCCAAGCCCTTGACAAAAATTTTCATAATGTTTCTCAGTGTTTCCCAATTTCCCGAGTCTTGGAAACGCTCTAAAATCTGCCCTGTAATTAAAAAATCGAATAAACAAATCAAGAGGGCCTAACTATCGTCCAATTTCGTCGCTGTGTAAAGTATCTAAAGTTTTCCAGCGACTGGTCTGTAATTTTCTTGTGACTATCTAACTGGCAACAACCTACTAGCTGATAAGAACTCTGGGTTTACAGCTAATGATTCAACTACCAACCAACTAGTATTCTCCACAATATCTACAATGGGCTTCAAAATTCCAAGGAGACCAGAATGGTATTCTTGGATATATTGAAGGCCTTTGACAAAGTGTGGCATGTAGGCCTCCTCTTCAAACTAAGACAGCTGGGATTAAAGGACTTCTTAGGTGGATAAACAGCTACCTCTCCAACCGCTTTAAACGTGTTATTATCCAAGGGCAAACCTCCTCTTGGCTTCCCGTCCAGGGTGGCGTACCGCAGTTAACACATCTAGGTCCCTTATTATTTCCTGTGTATATAAATGATATTGCAGATGATTTGACCTGTGAAGTCCGCACTTTCGCCGACGACACCAGCATACTTAAGATAGTTCAAAACCCTACAGACTCAGCACACCATTTGAACACAAAACATTCAATTATCTGCCACAGGGGGAAATTATGGCGCATGGTTTTTAATGCCATAAAATCCATTTCATTAATTTTCTTGGCCAAAATCAATGAACCTCATCATCCCCCTGTCATTCTAGGTGGTACCGCCATACCAGAGGAACACACCCATCCCCACCGTGGAATCACTCTAGCCAACAATTTTTTTGTGGCGTGCGCATGTCACATGCACCACAAACAAAGCAAGCCAACGTATTGGACTTCTTCGAAGATTCAAAATTAAGTTATCCCCAAAACACTGGAAAGGTTATATTTTTCAATGGTTAAGCCAATTCTTGAGTATTGTTGTGTTACCTTTGATAAATATGGGCAAGGTCTGAGTGATTTACTTGAGTCGATTCAGTCCTAGGCAGCTAAAATATGCACTGGCGTACTAAGGTACTCATCTCATAATAAACTCTTAGATGAATTTGGTTGGCCAACACTAGCCAGCAGAGACGGATATTTCAAATTAATCATTTTCTATAAAATATATTTTAACTTAACCCCATTCTATCTATCCAACCTTATACCTCGTGCCCCCGCCATTGCTGGCCTTACGCTTCCCCCATAGGCGTAACAGCAACCTTTGCCTCATTAAATGCCGAAACCAACGGTTTCTTTTCTCCCTAATGCCACCAAACTATGGAACAATCTCCCCACTGTGATATCCATAACTCTCTCCCTTCAGATCTCGAAGACGAAACTCAAAGCAACTCTGCTAGCGGCCGACATTGCTCCCGATTTCTACTCCGATGGCCAGCGATTTGCTAGCTTCTGTGATACCCAGTTACGATTACGATTCACTAGACTCAATTCCGATCTCCATAAAGTGAATATATCATTAAACAGCCCACTTGTGCCTGCTCCCACACAACTGAGGCTTTGAAACACTTTTGTCTCTACTCCCCTAAATATGCCCAGAAAAGAAGCTCCTGCTTATCATCACTCCTTTATTAGCCCCTGGTGTTAATCCAAACCTTGCCATGCATGTTGCAAGTGATAGACTAAGAAGTATCTTATTATTTGGGAGTAAACAACTTTCAGAAGAATGCAATACAGCAATTTTCAGAGCAATGCAAAATTTTATTGTTGAAAGACGCCGATTTATATTGTAACTGAGTAGTATCTTGTCCCAAATGTATCTCGAAGTGAGCATATACCATTGAAGTGTATATTCAATGAATGTATCTTTAATACTATCATGTTCTCAATAGTGTTTCATTTGCATATTTACACCTCAGATCATTGGTTTATCCAATAGGTCTGTAAGGATACATGTATAATGCTCCCACATATGGGTCAACACTCCACATGCGGGTTGACAATGACAAGGCGGGAAGGAAAACCCAAGCTGGCGACGCCACAGTGGCAGTGTGAGTATGCAGCCAGAGTGCTGCGGCCGCGCCCAGCAGTATGCATCTTGCATCTCTTTATAAAGTCGGGCTATACCCTCCCCTTCAGTCGCCCCCTGTGTTGAGGATACTTTGGCTTGTTTCTAAGTCTATTGTATATTAATATATATATATATATATATATATATATATATATATATATATATATATATATATATATATATATATATATGTGTGTGTGTGTGTATGTATGTGTGTGTGTGTGTGTGTGTGTGTGTGTATTTTGATTGGATTAGGATGTTAAACATTGAGTTTGTTGTTTAATTGTGTTACAGCATGTCTACCTATGTGCATAGTCACGTGTTTGTACATTGTGTTGTCCTATGCGTCTTGTATATCATTCTGTGCGTCTCCGTGTCTGGAGAACCTCTACATTTAGTTATATTCTTTACTATTGGGTAATCCAGTCAAAATAAATATGTTTTAACTGAACTAAGCTAAAGATAATAATGTGTATCGTATTTACTGTCCCTTTAATGGATGACCAAGTAAAGACATACATGCCTGACTGTTCAGTAAACAGACATTATCATAAGCAAGTTGCTGGGAAAAGATTGACCATGATGGGCTCTGAGTCCATTCTCTATCTAATAATTTTACACGTGACAAATTTTAGATATTGCGATCCCAAGGCTTGTCGAGGAATTCCTATACCAAATACTTTTCATGGGCAAAACCGACTTCCAGCATAATGGATCAAAGAATATTATGACACCCTGATGAGGAGGAAATGGGCTGAACAGTGGTCTCTGTTCCCCCCAGTCTGCCTCAACATCCCGTCACTTTAGTTTCTGAAATTCTTGGAGGTGAGGCGACATGGATGACACCAGTTTCCCTAGTTTCGACTTGTCACAAGTGAAAATTGCAGAAAAAAAACACAGAATTTTAGACAACACAATGATCAAGTAAAGATACAGGATAATTTTGTTTCGCTCACAATAGACACTTTTGGTCTCTTTGCGTTTATTATTTTTTTCATTCATTTTACATCCAGGACATAATGACCATGGAACATTGTATCCGGACATTGCAAGTTCAATGTGTCAGTTTGCTTTTAATAAATTAGTTCAAGAAAATTCTGTCCCATTTTTTTTCTCTTGACATGAAGTGCTCTGCTCTGCTCTGGTGTGTTTATCATGTCAGAAACTGGGATACAGCCGACGACTGCTATATCTGATCTGTTGCTGTTAATGGAAAGTCGAAATATTAATCGCAGATGGAAAAAGGGTGGGTATATTGTCACTTTTACACCAGTAAACTCCACTCTGACTTGCTAATTGTTGGTCACTATGGTAGAAGCAAGTATCCACCTCGCAACGCCCTTAGTTAAGTGCCACGTACGAGGTGGCTTCACTGAATTAAATTTCCCATAGACGGCCATTATAACACATCCTGACGTATCTGAGAGTAAAAGCTTTAACTTTAAAGAAGACTATGCTCACTAAATAAGTTCAAGTCTGACTTACAAAATAAGAGGTATTAACATGTATAATGAACACCACACTTTTCACTTTGCCCGACCTGCACGCAGTCATGTTGGACTTTCACCTGTCTGCACCCGAAATCCCTTTCAAATCCCCCCCTCCCCCCGACAAAAAAATATGCCCCAAAATTAATTTTTAAAATCACTCTATTTTATGATGGCAAAACCGAGTTAAAAATATATGTAACAGTTTTCAGCCTACCACAAATTCCACCACTGTGGTCAAGCCAAATCCTACAGTGCTGGTCATTAGACATTATACCTTTGTGTAGCCCTCTGTGGCCAATTTAGGGGTGCAACCTAAAGGAGACTTCTACTTTTATAAGACTTGTGTAATTGTAATATATATATAATGTATTATCACATACAAGTGTGTCTGTGGAAAAAAATCTCCTGACTGCTTCTGTTCTTGGAATATCAAACATTTACAATGTTATGCCACATTGGATTTTCAATGTCATTTTTGACATTTTCCGTTAACCTCCCAAAACACTAAAAACATCCTTTTTTTAACTTAGATATCGTTTCAATTTATTATTTTTTTACCTTCATGGTGTTAATGATTTCTGTTTGTGACAATAAACTTTTTTAAAAAAGGCACGAGCAATACAAACTTGAAGGTCACTGCATTGTTCATTTATTGTGTGACCCGATTAAATTGAAATTCACCGCTTTGCAACTTTCATGCCGAAACTGCGTACGTGAACGTTTAAGACTAATTTAAACCCAATTTATGTTTGTACATAGCCAATTCATAGTTTGTAAGTCATAAATTTCTGTTATTGTTACATAGTTTTCGAATTTTGACTAACATCCAGATACAGCTCTTTTGCTCTGATCAACATTGGGCTAACCCTGTTTTCAGTTATTTTTGCATCTTTGTCCTTTTTTTCTGTGCGTTTTCTTGTTACATGTCTGGTTACCATGTTATCCCCTACGACATTCATTAAAGGCCTGACTCAAAAATTTTGGCTTTATGGCCAATGACTCTACTATCAATCAGCTTGTGTGCATCATTCACAATATCTACAACGGCCTAGAACAGTCCAAGGAAGCCAGAATGGTGTTTCTAGATGTGTCCAAGGCGTTTGATAAGTTTGTACTTTCCTGCCAGGCTTGATCACCTGCGGCATGGTCCCAGAAAAGTAAATTCATTGTTAAATCGTTTACGAGTAGATTTTAGCGCTTTAAATGACATTTTTATTCACGTCGCCTTTGCGACAGCCTGTCCTGTGCTTGTAGTTTTCGTTTTGAAACAGTGACTCATTATGTGCTGCAGTGTCCACTGTTTACAACACATAGACAGGCAATCATGGCGGGGGTATCAGATATCCTACAAAGTGGTCTTCTTGAAATTAGCTTAGATCGTTTAAACAGATCTGACAAGGGTCACTTGCTACTTTATAGCAGTTCATCTGCCTCTCACATTTGGAATAGTTTAATAATGGAGGCAACATCCAATTATATAGTAAATTCTAGGCGATTTTCCAGGTTTTCAGACACTGATGATATGGACGTTACTTGAATAAATGTATGTTAGCTTTCTGTGTCTGCCTTCAAATATTTAAAATATTTACGTACACAAAGGAAGTATTCAACATGGCTTCCTCTGAATTTTCATCATTCTAACTTTACCTCTTAATCTTTTTTTTGTATGTATGTATGTATGTATGTGCATTGATTATATCGAATTACATTGCATTTGTTATGTCATTTGTATTTACCTCAGGAAAGAAATTAATATTAACCTTTGGCTACATTTTAGATCATCCTTAAAGAAATAAAGTATATTATTATTATTATTATTATTATTATTATTATTATTATTATTATTATTATTATTATTATTATTATTATTATTATTATTATTATATAAGAGACTCAATTTCCCTCCAAATATTCAAATCAAAAATTGAAAGCAACTCTACTAGCAGTGTATCATGTTCTTGTTTACTATACCCAAAGACATATATTTGCCAACATTTGTCACACCCAGCTTCGTCTTGGATTCTCGAGACTTGCCTTTGAACTCTTTTAAGTCAATATAATCCGACAGCCTACATGTTCTTGTTTCTACCCCACTGAAGATCTGGAACATTTTCTCCTCTTTTGTCCAAAGTATTCAACTTATAGAATTAAACTTCTCAACTCCATCATCCCAATTATTGCTCCCGGTGTCCACCCTAATCTGATTATACACACAGCGGATGACAGACTGGATCACATTATGCTCTTTGGTAGCGACAAATTGTCCATTCCTTTCAACATACAAATTTGTGATGCTTTCTACAGATACATCGTAGATACAAGACGCTTCATATTTTAGTTCTGTTATGCATAAGCAGTAATTTTTAATTGAGTTAGTCGCTGATTTACATAAACTTATTTTTAAGTGTCCTTCATGAAATTTCCTACCGCTAGTCCGCATTATTGTGGATAGGAACGTATATGTGTACATTCAACCTGTAGTGAACTAGTTTGCTTTATTTTGCGTTTTGGTGACTTTAACTATTTCGATATTTGTATCTGGGGTACAAATCTGATACATGTATACAGCTTCTCCGTTGTTTGGGTAACTTTGTTCCTGTTTTGTCCTGTGCGTTTTATAGTATACATTTTGTGTCAGCCCATGTTCTGGAGAGCCCTCCCCCCATTAGTGATATTTCGATGTACTCTAGGGCGATCCAGTTGAAATAAATATGTCTAAACTAAACTGGTTTCGCATTCTTTGTAAGCCGACCCTTGCATTTATTTATTTATTTATTTATTTATTTATTTATTTATTTATTTATTTATTTATTTATTTATTTATTTACTTATTTATTTATTTACTTATTTATTTACTTATTTATTTATCTATCTATTATCAATCTATCTATCTATCTATCTGTTTATTTATTTATTTATTTGTTTGTTTATTTATTTTTACTTTATTATATATTAAGCTTTAATCAACAGCGATACATCGAGATAGATATGTAAAATACAGATGAAAATTTGGAGGTATAAAATGAAAAAATTACTTGTATACAGTGACTTACTACTTTTGAAATTCACATTCCTAGAAAAGGATAACTCACCCTCAAGCCTAGAATAAAAATTATATAGTCATGAGCGCCAACTTTCCTCATTTTCAGCATTTACGCTTGTACCAACCAGCCTGCCTGCTACGATATGTAAAATTATATGTTTACATTTAATTTAAACTTTTGATCTTGATGAAGTTCTGACTGTTTTCTATAGTTTAAGAGAATACGTCAGACATGGATACATATACATTTGACAAACGTCACCACGTACAAGCTGAAATCGTGAATTATGACGAACGTCGGTTAAACAAGTGTTTGATTTAAGGTGGAAGGGTTACCTGAGACCTTCAAGTCAGTAAAATTGAGCTTTTGTAACTTTTTGGGTCATAAAGTGCTACTCTTTATCCATGCCAAATTGTTTTACTGTGAAATGTTTACTTCCATGCAAAAGTTTAAGATGAAAAGTGTTCCTCTGTCAGTACAAGCTTTATGGAGTCAGTCAGTCAATTGGCAGCTAGATGCAGTCACTAATGGTGATGCTTAGATAGCCATTTACAGTCAAAGCCTCACTGGATGTGTTTTTACGGATAAGCGGATTTCTTCAAAGGTGGCTGATTAGAACCACCATATTGTTTGTAATTGTGAAGATCAAAGTAATCACAGAGTTTAAGGCATTAGCATTTAGTCATCCTTCTTAATGACCTGGCTACATGTCATTTGGGAGCAATTAAAATCATCACATCTCCTTGGTTATTGTTGGTAGTGATTATGTCAGAAACAATTTTTACAAGACTTGGTAATAATGTATGTGCGTGAAATGCATACGTGAACATAAAGAACAACAGAAAGTGCTGCAAACTTTGATAAATTTGAATAAAATATGTATTCCACCATTGACTAGGCATTTCATAATTTAAGTATGTAAAGCACCAAGTGTGACTGAAAAACTTACTTTTCAGCAATTTTCATACAAAGTTTATCCCTGGTTTCTGTGGGCAGTTTTTAGGGAAATTGTACATATTCATAGTGTATTTTTTTGGTAAAATACCCACACCCTGGCAGGACATCAGGCAAGACCATTGGAACGTGACTTGTGTATTCAGCTATTAACAGGCCAATTAAGCCATTGTTCTTGTATACTCGCACATGGGTTATTCTGACAACGCCTCAGTCAAAACTGGATGGATGAACTTTCGTCAAATTAACGGCCTTGTAAAAACAAGAATATAAGTAAGGTATTTTTTGTTTAGCAATATTTCAACTTTGAATGCCACTTTTTAATCTCCAAAATGGAAAAAGTTGTCAATGTTAACTGCAGACGCTTAATTAAAAACTCAATGACATAAAAGCCATTCCTTTTAACGGAAAAAATTTTACCTAAGTTACACTATTGTCTTTACATGACCGCTGATTTCAAGCTATTTATGCCGAACGTTTTGTTGTGATCCTTTCTCAAAATGTAAGTCAGACCCCTTGAATAAAATGCCCCCCACATTTTACAAATTAATCGTAGAATATTTAATGATACATGCAAAGAAACTACACATAGTGTCAAAACTAAAAATGTATACATCAATGGGCTTGTATACAAAACCAGAGCGGCAATTTTTGTATCACTATGTTATATGCACCCTCAGTAAAAACAGGCACCTTAAACACATGGTATGCATATTATGTTGGAATGAACAACAATTTCCATATCACACCTTAATACAAGAAACAGGAAAATGGCAGTGCGCTTTCTCCCATAATAAGGCCCTTGGGAGGGAAATAAAGGTATGCGTTACGGCTATCACGTCAGCTGTTCTGTATCACATAGTACGGTACCATATTTGGTACGGAGCGCCGGTGCGACCTATTACTTTTTTATGTACTTTGATGAAAATTGCCACTTACTCTTTCAGACCACTGTTTGGTTTGCAAATAAAGTCATTTCTATTTTTTTTTTCAATTGCCCACTGAATCTTATTCTTTGCCATGGACTGCTATGCCTGTTTGCTCGTTGTCAACTTGCGGCGCCATTCAAAATTGAACCGCATTACATTTCTAAAAAAAGACCGATTCATCCGCGCATGGCAATGTTGGGTGGTTATGCTTCTCTACGTATTTCAGGCCTCTTTGTGTGTGTGTGTGTGTGTGTGTGTGTGTGTGTGTGTGTGTTTTGCTTAAAATTTATTGTTTTTGTTTTTTGTTTTTTGTTTTTACTTGAACAGAATACTCCATAGAGACGTTGTGGGATAAATACAAACCATTATTTGCCTGTGTTACAGGCTGGGACTCAATGATTCTGCGCAATGGAACCACTGGCTACATTGCACCATGTGGTTTCCTTCCCAGAATCATTTCGTCCTAACCAGAAACACCGCTCATGACAGTGCATATAAAATTCTATCCCTCTTGCAGAGTGACAGACAACTAGGAAACAGGACAATACGCGGCACAAATATATCGCATGAACAGCCAGGGCCAAAATTCGACCTGGCGTGCAACAGAAAAAAAAACCCATTCCAGCAGACAAAGGGCAGATAGCGGGACATTCTTTACAAATAATTTATAAACAGACGATACTTATATAAAACATATATTTCCGTGCTATATATCCAAGGCCGAATCGATGCATGTTTCTACAACTTGAAACAGATCAAGTAATATGAAAAGACTCAGTTTAAACATATACAGTCGTTGTATTCATCTCCCAAAATTTTGCTTTTTTCAAGGTGTGTCATCACAACACTGGACCAATGTATTCAGTGGATGCGTCAGTGATTCCTGGGTTTACCAACACGTCCCCCTCTTGCAGGTTGAAACCAAGGAACGTACAGTACCCTACTTGTTGAAACTGATTGTGATTTGCCACCAATTTGCTCTTACATTTCTTTATGATTTAACAATTGTCGTTATCTGATGGCAAATTCAACAGCCTAAAACTCCAATTGAGATGTTTTGATGAGTCAAAGTGCAGGGTGTTTTTTTCTGTTAAGAATATGAAATTTGCTTTCGTAATTTGTTTCCAAGAGACACTACGCCTAGGGCTGGGTTCTTGTGTCAGAAGGAATGAGAAACGGCGTGGTTCATGATTCATCCTGACACAAGAAGTAACGACTACAAGTGTGTCTCTCTTTATTAAAATATGAAATAATATTTGAGCCTTGCATATCTATCTATCTATCTATCTATCTATCTATCTATCTATCTATCTATCTATCTATCTATCTATCTATCTATCTATCTATCTATCTATCTATCTATCTATCTATCTATCTATCTATCTATCTATCTATCTATCTATCTATCTATCTATCTATCTATCTATCTATCTATCTATCTACCTCTCTCTCTCTCTCTCTCTCTCTATATATATATATATATATATATATATACGATGTATTATTGCGTAACCGCTCTCTTTTGCATGTACCAGTAGTTTTACCAACACATAGAAAAGAATCGTTTGGTGCCGGTGAACCGAACAGTGTAATGGTTAAGACTGGTTGTTTAAAAGGAAGCAGTGGTAGCTGTCCAATTTGAATCTGCATCCCATGAATTTATTTTTGAGGAGAACACCTCATTATGTGTAAAGCATATTGCCGTGAATATTCCCAAAGACAGGAGGGATTTAACTGACACCATTGAAGAATAAACTGCAGTTTGGAACAATAGAAACGTGGTTTAATCTTAACGCTCTCAGCAGAGATAATGGGGTAAACGGGGTAAATTTTGTGTAAATGAATATATATGTGGGCATTGAAGTTAGTCATCTGAGTTTGTCTGTCACTTCCTTTCCTGACCTAAGGCAACTCGATATTTCAAGAATTTGATATAGGCCTACACTTGGAGTCCTCATACTGAACACTATTTAACATGAATATAGATTCCAAAGATCTATAGTTTATCCATGGACAAACTTATGAGGAAATGGCTTTTAGAACTTACAAGAAACACAAGCTAAGAAGACTTCATGTTCGTAGCTGCGCTTGTGTCCTGCAAATAATGATACAAATTAAAAAATTACGTGGAAAAAACTGGTATTGGAAGCTTTATTCGAATTGGTATTATTCCGTCACACTGAACACAACTGACATTTTGTCCACAGCTGCAATAGTTTTATATTCAGTTCCTCACTATGCATGTATTATTTGAAATTGTCATAAAGCATGATTTTATCATCATGTTATCCCGAGCATGCCTCTTCTCATTGGTCAAAAAGCTCTTATGAGTTCCAGGCATTGGGTGAGAAAATTAACAGGCAAATCCATTCACTTAAATCCGCAGTACACATAAAATATTAGAAAAAGTCACGAATTCAATGCATAAACGCAAGGATACTTTCACCCTTTTCTTGCAACTTCCCAGTGAATTAAGCAATATGTCCAAACATTATAGAACACACACATATATTATACATTATATATTTTGTGACTACGCAACAGCCTGGTCTCGAACCAGCAACCCTCGGCGCGAACCACCGGGCCAAAAATGGGAAACTCACATACCAACTGTACTAGAATGCCCATGCCAGAAAAGAATGGTTCCATGGAGGCAGGAATCCGTGAATGCCATAATCGACACGGCCTAGGTTTTTGTATTTATTCCAGTACAGATGAAATACTGTTTTCGGAGTTGTACGAGATCGGGAATTATATATATATTTCCATATCTATGTTTGCAATATTTCATCAAAACCATGTATGTTTGTCACACGCATTTATTTATTTTATAGACTTCAAAAGTTGCAGGTTGATAACTGCATGTGTTACTTCGGCAGGAGTTCCAAATGTGAGATATGGATTGGATTTACGTCAAGCACTTCAATTACCGGATTGCTGAATCGGTTGTTAAGCTTAATTCTTATCTTTATTCTGTGCTGTACTTCACTTTGAGAAAAAATAAACATATTGAACTCTTTTCTTTAGCGGACAATTAATTATTCAATAATATGTCTAATGCATCGATGCAAATTGTTTTAAAGCGAAATAATAATGCTTAAACCAGTCAACACGATTTTCCTGGCATTGACTTTCACTAATTGTTACATGTTAATCTTGAAAAGCATATAATGTGAGATGAAATAAACACTTTCGGAAAACTAACAAACTGAAGATTCCGTTACTTTTTTATAATGCTAATTGATTAAAATGTTCACACAGCAATTACTCAAAATATCGTCATAATTCACAACAAATATTGATTCAACTCATTCAATCTGGAAGACGGACCTCAAATCTTCAGTAAATCAAACGCCATGCAAGGAGTAAAAAAAGTGTGTCTCAAATTTGCAAAATAAAGTGGTGTTTTGTCAGCAGAGTCAGTTAACAGTAACTTTCTTTTGCTGTGTCAGCGTTCTAACTTCAAGCATATGTAACAAGTATTCAAAATTTTGGGGCACCCTTTTTTCACTCGCGGTGTGTTCTGCAGTTAGCCGTGAATTTGATACCAAATACACGAAAATGTACAAATCTGAATCTAATATATGTATCAAAGAATGACGATCAATTTTTTATTTGCTGCGCAAGCACTGCCCCCAAGATATACTACCAAACCTCCACAGCATGAATGTTTAGTTTGTATGCTTTCTTGAAAGGTATATTAAATTGCACTTTTAAAAAAAAAATACTGTTTTTTCATACAGAACAGAGACAGCACTGAGATACTGTTAACCTAACTTGTATCCTTAAAATGTTCATTTATCTATACATATTCGTACTTCTTCCGAATGAAGTCTCAAATGGCATCAAATTTTCTCAGGTTTAAATCTCAAATCAGAAAGAAATAGGTCCATAGGAGTCAAATATAATGGCACTCCAAAGTTTTCTGTTGATCATCCTCTGACCTTGACCTTTTATCTCGAGATCCTCCATAACCATGTCAAAATTCCCAAATCCATAGATTATCTATATCAAATAAGAAGGATATAGATTAGTTGGGGGAAAATAATACCCACATTTATTCATCGAAAGTGCCATTTATGTCTCCCGCTCCGTCCTTTCCTTCCGCTTCTTCTTGTTCTTCTTCAACAGATAGTTGCAAACTAGATAACTTAAGAAAGGTCTGACTTGGGACGTTAAATTTTTTTGTGAGTATGTTTCTGTATAACACCTTTCTCATGATTGCAAATCCGTGACCTTGACCAATTTTTAGGGTCATATGGGTATTTCATTGAAAATCGGTGCGAACGCCATCACTCAACAAGGATTTAATTTAGGAGGTTGAAATTTTGTATGCTCATGCACCATAATACAAGCTAAGTGGGATTGTAGAAGGGTGTCCTTGACCAATTTTAAAGGTCACATGACTACTGTTTAAAGATTATTGCAGAAGCGATTGAGGAAGGTTTGACTAAGGAGGCTGAAGTTTTGTGTTGTTATGCTTCTGTAGAAGACTTTTATAAGATCTTGCTTGTGATCACAGATGTTCTACCTTGACCTATTTTCAAGTTCACGAGCACTTTCTTGAAGTTGCAGATGTGATAAGGCAAGAAAGACTTAATGTAGCAGCTTCAGATAGTTACAACTAGTAGGGGCGCATGGGGAGACATTTGATTTTCTGTTGGAAAATTAGCCTGTTAAGTTCAATTCTCATAGAAACAGGAGTATGAAAATGATATAGATATATTTGTGTAATGAAATTGTAGGAAACAAGACCTCAATGAGTGCCCGCAGAATAAAAAGATAGTTTGTTTTGTTCTTACATTAAAAACCGATTAACTCGGCCTTCTCGACTTCTAGGACACTGTATCTACTCAAGAAATACTCAATTTTCCCTGAAGACTTACTCCAAATGCTTTACCTCCTAACATTTCGCTATGGATTTTATGTGGCGCCAATAGTGCACCAAGTGCACCAGCAAATTGAAATGCACTGATGTTTCTGAGCAAATGACAGGAACTTTGTTAAATGCATTCAAGCACACAAACGCTAAGAAGGATTAGTTGTCCCGCAAATAACGCAGTTATTCAGCAGGTGCCCCGACACATTTCAACTTAATTTTTGCACTGATTAGACTGGGATAAAGTTACTACCAGTATTATTGCAAAGAAGCTATGACAACAGGCTAATAAAATATTTGATTTCCGTGCATTTAAAAATGAATTGTTTCATCTAAAGAAGGAATGTATTTACACGAAATTAAGCATGCATTCCCCTAGCCCTGTAATTCTACATGTAATGGAATGTATTTACACGAAATTAAGCATGCATCCCCCTAACCCTGTAATTCTACATGTAATTCTGAATGAAAAGCGGCATTTCCCATTTTGCCCCATATTACACCATAGATAAGTCAAACAGAATCTATTGCATGCATGTCTTGTATATCTGTTTGCTGAAAACAAACTGTGTTTACTATTTTCCAACATGGACCACTCTTGAGCCCTTTGGCATATTACTATTAAAATTGCACAACATGCAAATACAAAGTGTAATAATAAAGACGCAAAAGACGGGAAAGAAACAGATTAATGAAATAAATGCAATAACTGCAATTAGTTTAATCCTATGGAATGAGAGAAAGGGAGTAGTTTGACAGCACAAACAGCAAAGAATGACGTAGTTGTCAACAATCACAAATGATTTGCTGGGCGAAGTTTTGGGGCATGTCTGATGGGAAAGCTGTTGACCTTGTCCATCTTATTTCACTTTTATTTATTGTGCCACGAATATGCTTTTTTTTAGTATGAATTAATATTTATGTATAGGTTTTTATAATGTTTAAACAATTTGCCCATTAATTCTGAAAAAGTACTTTTGACTTCATCAATAGGCAGATTTCTGTTACGGTATAAAAAAATCAAAACATTTGATATTTTTGCTTTTGAATCTTTGATTTCAGATGCAAATTCAGAAGAATTGTTAATACCCCAAAAACAATTTACTTCACAATTTCTGGAAATAGCTTTACATTATTCACATGAATGACTCCTAATTGCAGCCAAACAAAGTATTACTTCCTTTGATATTTGTTGTATTGTACATTTTGAAGCACCGGCTGTGAATCTAGATTTTAAAGGGTTTTTATGTAATTTGGCTATCCAAAACAAAAGTGGAATAGAGGAGTCCTCTTCAAATTTTGATATTGAAATTCCTTTTCATCTCATCTTTATGTGTATCTATCAAGTTATCAAAGGATTGTTTGTTTAATTTATGTACATTATTTACATTTCCTTTCATGTCTGACATATTGTTGATATCAAGTTCATTTCTCAGAACATCAAACAATATATTTTGGCAGATGATCCCAAAATTGTTACCTGCGTCATCAATGTTAGTAATTACAAATCTTTCTTGTGGTAGTATGTATCCAGGAAGTTCACTCGGGGTTGGCTTAAAGATGACCAAACTATTTTGTAATGTACACAATAGTGCCCTGTAACCCCTGTAAGTATTCCTAAAATGTTAAGGTCGCTGCGCGAAACTACCGCTTTAGTTTACTGCCGACCTTAGCTTTCTTTAGTAGTGTTCATTTGTTGAACTAGATTGGGTATACTGATATACGCTCTACAGATATACAGATATACAGCTGTTAAATGCTTAATTATCTAGAAGCTTTCACAGTGGACCAATCACATATCAATGACAGTACATTTACATAGGAATCTGAGTTTTTTTTCTTGTCTGTTGGATGTCACATCTATTTAGATGAAAAATAATCTGTTCGGTGCTTTTTAAATTATCAGTTCAATCTGAAATGACAAGTGTTAAATTATCTGTTCAATGCACACTATGAAATGTGAAATAAAGGATCGAGGCAAGCTTGTTGGTAGCTTTTGTATCTTTTATTTGAGAGGAAGACATTTAACTTACCTATCAGTCTCCTCACCGCTAACCTACTGCTTTTGTTGTTGTGAATCTCCGTTTGCCTAATGAAAGTTCAGTGCAAGAGAATAAAAAGATCAATGACAAATGAGTGCACAGGGAAAGCGCTCTTTCTGGATTTCATTATTTGGAACACGGCCTTGTTTTCTTATTTTGTGCTTGATTTTAGTTTCTGTGTTAAATATAAAAAAGGTTGAATTTTTGTCAGGATTCGCAGAAATGCTGCGCTGAGGGTGACTCTGTTGACAAGTGTTTTACTCGACAATTGACATTCAAGATAAGATAAGATATGATAAGATAAGACAACTTTATTTATCCAGGCTAATACATGATTAGCTTACAGCTAGTTTCCATCATGGCCCTGCAATTAAAAAAAAGTACAATATACAATACATACATAAGATACAATATATACACAATCGTACCATACATGAACATAGTTAAAATGTACACAATGGTTCTTGTACAGGACTAAAAGGGAGCATTTTGGTAGAAAATTAGGTGACTATAGATCTGTTTACATGATTCCAATATCTGGTTTTGAACAGAGCCAATGAAGGCGCTAGCCGTACACTTTCGGCAAGACAATTCCAGAAATATGGGCCTGAGTGTGAGAAACTGTTTCGGTAAGCGGCGATTTTTGGTTTTGGAATATAAAGGTGGCATTTTGATGTGGAACGGGTAGGTCGGCTTGTGACTTCACTGGTATATACTAACTTATCACGAAGATAGCCTGGAGCTAAGTGATTCAGTGCTTCGAAAACTAGGACACATTTATGGAACTCTATGGTTTTGGCGAGGGAATTCCAACGAAGTTTCTTGAAAAGTGGTTCAGATGGTGCATAATAAGGTGCGCCAGTTAGAATGCGACTTGCCCGTTTTTGCATCCTGAAGATCTTTTCAAACCTTGCTTTATTGCAATTTTCCCAGAGAATGTCGCAGTAGTCAAAATGTGGTTTAACTATGGCATTGAACAACATGGTAACATATTTTATTGGGATGAAAGACTTCAGATATTTCAACAGACCAAGCTTTCGGGCTATCTTTTTACATAACTGGTTTACATGAGGTTGGAAGCTTAGAGTTGAATCAAGGGTGATTCCCAGTAGCTTGGTCTCTCTTACTTGGGCAATGGCCTGTTCATTTATCTCTATTCTAAAATCATTTTTGTCTATTTTGGATAAGCGTTGAGCGGTGCCAAATATTATACAGCAACATTTTGGAATATTCAGAGTCAGTTTGTTTTTACAGAGCCAACCATATTGGTTGGACATATCAGTGTTCAATTTCAGTGCTAAGCTCCGAACGCAGTTGTCAGAAGCAGTAACACTAGTATCATCGGCATATAAATGGGCATGTAAATAAGTAAAGACATCTGGCAAGTCATTGATAAAAATTAGAAATAGAAGAGGGCCTATTATTGACCCTTTTGGGATACCTGTGGTAATCGGAAGAGAATCTGACAAGGTACGGCCAATTGAGACACATTGCCTCCGGTTACGCAGATATGATTCAAACCACTTTGGCGCCAAGCCCTTGACGCCATAGGCCCTGAGCTTAGCCAAGAGAAGCTCATGGTCTATGGTGTTGAAGGCCTTCCGTAGGTTAATCATAACAGCACCAGTGAGTTTGCCGTTATTCATATATTCTAAAAGTTCATCGTAGAGTTCAATACGTGCTTAGAGGTAGAATGCAGATGTCTTAATCCAGATTGAAGTTTAGCTAGGGGATCTACAATCACACCAGATTGCAGCAAGAAGATAGTTAATCTTGAATTCTTTCAGTCGCTTAACTGTAAACTGGTCAAAAAATACATAATTGACACTCTTGTTTTTGCCAGTTATGCCACATTGTAGAATTTTCAGATTGAACACTGCGAGGGGGTAATTTTAGCTTGAAGTTTGTCCTTTTGTGTAGTATACCTGCTCCTTAGGAAAAGTAATGAAAATAGTCTTCAGCAGAATTTCACCAGGAACATATAGTGGTGAAGTCGAAAAAACTCATCCTTTTCGAGTCTGAATTCAACCGGCTGAAACCCATTCTCATTCTTGCATGGATTATGCTAATCCTCCTTTACCCAAAGTGAAATATTGTGTCCCCTTTAGGTTTGTTTTAATTTAACATGCCTTTGAATTCGTCAATATTTGAAGAAGATTCCATTCTCTAATGGTAGACGGACAGAAAAAGTTACACTGCACGTTTTTCTTAGCAAGAAAAGAAGTAATAGTCTGTATTGACCTATTTCTGCCAGTGGTTGGCTAAGGGACAAATTTACAAAGATAATCTGGTACAGATTCCGTTATTATTTATACATAAGAACTATTTTTCGTTTGCACCGCCTTTCTGGAGGGTTTCCTTGCCTGCTTCTTTCTATATTTTACTATGGCTTGTACGACTCATTGCACGTGTTACCACCCGGGCTAGAGCCAGTTGAATACTTACAAGTAGAACACTTTGTTGCCTATGTTCACCCATCCCAAACCACGCTGGCATATTCTAATTACGGTTGTAGAAAGGAAAATAAAAAGATTCTAGTGCACCTCTGTTCAAGTTATACTTTACACTTTTGAGGACACCTACCAGTTTCTTTGACTTAGTAACGGTTGAATTTATATGCGTTGATCAAGAGAGGTCAGATGAAAATAAGAGTCCCAAATGTCTATGCTGTTCTACACATTCGATATCCGTTCGTTGGAACTCTATACTTGGGTGATCTGCGGGATTCCTTTTGGTACTAAGTAGCAGTGTTTTATTTTTTACAGGGTTGAAGGTGACTACCCACTGATTTCACGAGTCTGACATTAAAGAAAGGTCTTGATTTCGAGTGTTTGCCCCTTCAACTGCATCATCCACTTTAATATATGAAGTAGTATACTCTGCAAAGCGACAGAGATTAAAAACATAAGTGGGCCTAGCACAGAGCCCTGTGGAACACCTAGCTAGATACCGCAGCAGATGGACGCCGTCAACTTCGATAACAACACGTTGACGCCGATCAAAAGATAATTTACCATCAATTGTGCTAAATTACCACGTATCCCAGGCTTCTCCCGTTTATGGATCAAACCTTGGTGATGTACCTGGTCAAATGCTTTTGTCATATCACAAACACCATACGACTCTTAAAAATCTAAAAAATAAGGCTTTCGAAGACTGATTTGTATTTGTGTCTTTTTATCCAAAACCACTTCTTAGTAGTCATTACCCTATTCCGCAGTCCGAACTCTTTACTCTCCATAAGCTAACCTGTCCCTGTCTAACTTATATATATAGAAGTACTATTGCCCATATTGCTCACGTTCCTCTGTAAAATTTTGACATAGGCTGTATTAGCCCAAATAAATTAAAGGGTCTTCAGCGGGTAATTCTCAACATGTTTCGGAGCCTTTTACCCGTACATATCTCTCTGAGTAGCTGCTCCTTGTCTAAGCTAAACATTCAGCAAAGACAATCCACATAATAATGAATAAATATGAACGTGGCAATTAATGAATTAGCTAAATATGTGAAGTTTTGCTTATAAATGCAGAGCTTCATATGAAAGAAGAATATATGTCAAACAAACCATAATTACCAAATTTGCATAGTACAGGTTCAGATAAGAACAATTTGACTTACACCTCAACCAATATGTACCCCTTCTAGCTGGACAACTTATCCTAGTTAAACCATCCGCCAATGTTTAACTGAAGTGGAAACAAGCCGGGGAATTATATACAGTCCCAGTGATTGTAAAATAAACAGTTGCAGCTAGACCACCTGTACAAACCAAGGGGAAATCCTAACAAGGACTGCAACAATTTACGTCCTGCACCAAAGATGTAAAACAAACTCCATGATGACACCTACTCCTCAAACAATTAAGCTCTATTTCACTGCCAACCCCGAGTCAATGTGTCTACGTAATGTGTCAGGTTTGTGACATTTGAGAAAATACTGTCAATTTTGAATAATTTTTTTATATTGAGTAAATGTGCATTTAGGCATATCAGAAAAGAATGAAAGTCATTAGCATTTATGCCAAAATATGCTATCAAAACAATTTTTTTTAAACAAGATTTTAAGTACAATTAAGCAAACATGTAACTGTCATAGGCCGCTTCTTGCTACCTGTAGCTCCTGGGGGTTTACCTAACAGAAAATATGTAAGCCTAAAATATCTGAAAGTGAATATAAAAACAGAAGGATGCCAAAAGCTAAAGTTAAGCAGCAAACAGACAAGTCTAAAAACTATAAATTATTGTGGCCAAACTTTCTAATAATCTTTAGATATTAACAGTAGAATTATAGGGCAAGTCAGAATAGAATGAAAGTCATTTGTATTTATGTCAAGAGAATGCAATGAAAATATTAACCAGATATCAAGTACAATTAGGCAAGCTTGTAGCTGCCGTAGGCCGCTTCTTGCTACCTGTAGCCCCTGGGGGTTTGCGTGACAGAAAACCAGCTCGCCTAAAATGTCTAAAAGATGAACATTTAAACAGAATGATGTCAAAAGATAAAATTAAGTAGCAAAAAAGTCTAAAATCTCTAAAATTATTGAAGCTAAACTTTCTAACCATCTCGGGATATTAACAGCAAAATTTGTAGAAATATTTGATCAAAAGTACACCTTTGAATCCTCTTGACTCGAGTTTTTTGTAAATAAATTTGGTTCTAGATGCAAAGTCCTGAAATTTAGAACAATAGGACCAAATCTCAAAATCTGTGACAAAAATTAAAATGTTGAAATAGACAGACGAGCTGGTCGACAGTGCCGTCACCGGGAATGACTTCCGCATGTTTTTCGGATTGGCGACACATGTATCTTCTTCACTTCAGATGGAAATACAGAGTTACTAAGAGGGAAGTTAAACAACTTGGTCAGAGGGGGAGAAACACTGGATGCAGCCTCTTTTAGCATCAAGGGACTGATGGTGTCTGGTCCACAGGCTTTGTCTATGTTTGGGATTTATAAAAATATCAAAAACTGTTTGTTTACTCAACTCAATTCGCTCCAGAGTATTCTGAAGCAGAGAAATGTTGTTTTTATCCAATATAGTGATAAAGGACCGAACATTTACACAAAAACATATCGATCACACAAGCGAGGGTTCAAAAGTGCTCCAACTGGATTGGCAAGTACACCTAAATGCTTTATTAACAGTCTTGCCTGTCCAACAATGTTGCCTCGAATTCTAATCCCAGAAACCGGAAGACAGAATTCGAAGGTACATAAAATGCGCCAATGCACTTCATATGACCACACGAGCCCACATGCAAAACCCGTAATCTCCACACGAATAGTGAAAGAGTTCCCCACATAAAACATATGGTTCATATTTAACCCCACTTTTGTACAACCTGTAAACAATCCCATATGGTCAGTGAATGGTACTTGTAGTAGCATAAGTGAGTGACTCATTTTCCTATGAATTGAACTGTTTGCCTGCATGACTTTGTGATCAAGGATCGTGCACAATGTTATAGTGGGGAGCATGATGACGCGTGTATGCATGAGAAAATGAAGAAGACAAAATATTTCAATGTCAAATAATAATAATAATAATAATAATAATAATAATAATAATAATAATAATAATAATAATAATAACAATAATAATAATAATAATAATAATAATAATAATAATAATAATAATAATAATAATAATCATTATCATCATCATCATCATCATCATCATCATCATCATCATCGTTTAACGGAGGCACCGTGAGGAGGGTAGAATCCATGGTGCGTCAGCCACAAACACACCAGGATGACATGGGTACTACCCTGTAAAAGGGCGGAGACAAAAAAAAGTTTTATGTCGGCTCAAGGGACTCTTGCCTAAAACGCCACGCCTCAACCAAAAACTCTTTGTTTACTTTGTCAAATATATCAAAAATGTTTTCACCAAATGAGTGCCCTTGGTCTACAATGAAGGTCCCATACATTTTCTGCTCCACATTTTCTTCATTCACTTTGTTATTCTGTATTATCTGACCTTCTAATGAAGTTAAGGCCTGGGCATAATCATATAAAATGATCTAAAGCTTCTGTACCATTTTCACACAATTCACATTAGAATTAAAAATTTTTTATCGATCTAAATTTTCATTAATACATAAACAGACCGAGCGTGCTTTGAATTTTACCTGTGATGCACTGAAATCATTTATATTGATACGATACTTTCTCCAATTTTATTGTACGGTACCAAAACAGGGAAGAGCTGCCGTCGATGTCTTTATAAAAAGGAGATTTTATAACTATCAAGGCTCAATCTCGTACATGGTTTTAACCAGCTCTGGTTAGTGCTAAGAAGCAAGCTTCCCGCGTTTTACCCATCTCTGAGCAGTATGGCCAAGCCACTTTGGAACCAGTGAGGTAAACTTGTACCAAATATCTATCAGACTATCATAGACAGAGGTTTAATTGAAAAATAAATTTCTATCTTTGTGCTCAAAAAGGTACATCCATTATTGCCATTAAAATGCGTAATGGTTTTGACACACACAGACGGATTTTCTGTCAAGCAAATTTTTGTTTTCTAAGTATCTTTTTTGCTTGTTTTGTTTTTTATTTTTATTTCATTTTATTTTTTTTTGTTTTGTTTTGTTTTGGAGGGTGGTAAGTCTAGCAGCAGCTGTTTAAAGCTCCCATGAAGACGAGAAGTAGTTCTTACTCTGCGCTTTGACATGAAGCGATAGCGCTACGGTTTCCCATCATTTACTAAGGGAGTGTCCAAGCTGCAAGCGTATCTTGAAAGGGCGTATCTTGTAGTCACCCTCTCCAGAAAATGCAGAATGGACTTTAACTTATTTTATCCTATCATTTGCATCATTTGAAGAAAACAACAACACATTCAGAACCCTGTACATCTGGCTGCTAAAGATTACAGAACGGATCATGAACCCGTAATAGAGTCCAACGTACCGATGATAGTAGACAATAGCTGTTTTTTTACTCCCTCATAATGTATAACGCATTAAGCTGTAGCTCTGTACGGGCTGCTTAGAAACTTCTCTTAATAGGGCTGTCCGAGACATACTGGATTCAGAAACTATATCGCAATCTGTGGCGGTTCATGAACATCTAGTTTCTCTTTTGAAGAATATCGATTATACCCCCCCCCCAAAAAAAAGAACAAAAAACAAAAAAATCCCCCAAGTTTGCTAATGGAAAAATTCAGTTCATTCTTCCTCATTTTCATTGAAACCTGCCCAACCAATAATCTTAAGTTTCTTCTTTTTTGTAGGAAAAATGCTCTGTAAGCGTAAAGCCATAAAAGGTGGTAAGCGGGTACATATAAGAACCATTTTCGAAACTTGAAATACCCGGGTATCTGTGACAGCGGATCTTGCATGACTTCATTTGGACCAGGCGAAGGCACAGGCTGGAATTTTGCAGTGCCTGACATCAGTGTGGTATTGGGCAATTTAACTTATTTATGTGGTACACACATCAGTGTGGTATTGGGCCGTTTAACCTATTTATGTGGCGCATACGTGCATATGGTCCTCTTACCGTCGTCGACGCAGCTTTGCCCATTTCACTTATTTTTTCTCCTACCGTCGCTTATCTTCTGCAGTGTACCTTTGCATCAGCGGTGAAAATACAATGAAAAATATCAATTACAACGTGAAACTTATCAGTATCGCAAATAGAAAACAAAACTTACGTCAAAGGTTTCTGCCTCGTTAAAACAATGTGAAGGCTTTTGGCTTAATGCGAGTTACATTTGTTTGGGAAAAAAGTTTGAAAGCGATCTGTCTTCTGAAATGGCACAATGATGCATCTTTGCAATTATAATGTCCCACGACCTCATATTGCAGAGGAAAATAAACAAACAAACTGTACCTCTAGTACCGAAAATTCCAGACGAGAAACGTAAAACAATTGGCTACATGTAAACAGTTACTTTGAGGACAATCTAAGTGCCGGAGAAAAGTGATTCATTTTTTCATCATTGTATACCGCGAGATTTTATTGACACCATGAGCACCATATACAGTGAATCCTCATAAAAACAACGACACTCAAATGTCATATATATTCTTTATAGTGACAACGTTTTGAATGACAAAAGTTCATTTTCTTTGTTATTTGATTCATTAATCTGACATATTCAGTTATCCGACACATTTCTAAGGGAACAAATGGTGCTATTATAAAGAGTTTTTACTGTACAATATCTCTTGGTTCCCTGTACTATGCAGTTTTTAATGCCCTTCTTTTGGCAAAAGCATTTGCTCGGACAGATCAGCATAGTGGTGCCTTGCTTGGTCGGGGTATTGATTTCTCCTGCCTGGATACCTGTCAGCCAGGTATTCCCAAAATCAAGTGCCCTTGGGTATCACCCACCACATTTTGTGATTTTGTAAGTCACCGGGAAAGGTACATAAATAGAAATTCAAACACTAAAACAGAACTTATCGGTCGATACTGGTAACAATTTGAATCATTAAACAGCTATCCGACGAGAATCACAGGTAGATGGATGGATAAATAAATGAGACGGTAGATAGGCAGGTGGGTAAAAATGAACAAAAATAGGCATTTACGTTTAAATATCTAACGCAAGATCATCTAAAATGAACTTGAACATGTCTTTTTTTCATCGAAGACTATGAATATTATTCATATTTTTCATTTCCCATTGATACTTCAGGTGGTTTATTTCCTTTGCTTTCATTCTCATTTCTTTGGCATTATGGTTAAGGATTGAGGTCTCACCCTGCCCCGCCGCCCTCCCTGAACTGACTACATCTGACTGATGGTCAAGTACCACCTGTAAAAACGTTTTAAACTAACAACGAGAGAACAGAATTTGAAGGAGAATATTAAGTGAGACTCATAAAGGTAACAAGACCAAACCTACTCAACGGAAAGTTGTTGACTCACCATTGGACACAGTCTCAAATAAAGGGTAAAATGTTAATATGATCTTCATATGAAGGGATATTTTCATTATTTTCACATAAAGGGGTATTTACATGATCTTCACACGAAGGGATGTTTACATGATCTTAATATGAAAAGGTATTTAAATGATACAAGAAGCTGTACGTGACAATTAATTAGGAAGTCACAGCTCATTATTTTCAAAGTCACAGGCATACATTTTGCCCGTTATGATGCTAAGTTTGTGTTTGTATTTCTTTAAGGTATACTAGAAACTATGCAGGATATCACATAAACGTTCAAGTGATTTTTTCCTGCAAATGTACTATACGTGTTAGCGTGTGGTTTTAAAGACATATCACCTTATCACAAATTCAAATGAAACTATCATAAGTCAGTATCTAGGTTGCTGAGAAGTTGTAGTTTACGTTTGCGTCCTGAACTTTATGCTTTAGCTTTCATAGTCTACTCCATATTTATTTCGTGATTTCGATTTCCTTTCACAAAGCAAATTCTATTTTTTATGTAATTTGGATGGAAAAATCCCATTTATTATGCCAGCAACCAACCTGTTACCATAAGAAAACCAAATGGCGTTTTTTTTTTGCATGAACTAGTAAACACAGTTCTATATTTTGTGTGTGTGTGTGTGTTTGTAACTTTACAGGCTATTTTGCGTGGGGTTTATCATCATATTGTGACATCTGCCTTTACCTTTGTTGTTATCCAGGCAGTTTGAGGCAGGGCTTAATTTACATCAAGGAAAGAAAAAGGAGAAATAAAGAATACGCTACAGTTAAGACTATATCTTGCAGTTTTTATGCGAAATTGATCTTCACCTAAGTTTAGATTGCAAGCATAGTGCATGTGGAACACCTCATGCATCTCCGTTCTATCACCTGACTTGGCAAGCACTCCACATCTGCAACAGTCGCTTCCTTCAAAACCATTTTGTACGCTCAGATTTGTAATGACGATGCAAGTCCGCTTTTTGCCTGCGGAGCAGTTCTTCTGTTCAGCGCAATGCTTCCTGCAGCGAGAAACAACAAAAGGGAGTCTGTTTAGTGGGCAAGTCTGTGTGTGTTTTTTTTAAAGGAATTGGTACTCCGCTCTTCAAACAACTAATCAACGGCCTATCCGCGTATAGAATCTGAAAATGTTCCCCAAAACTGTTGCCTGCTGCTTTTACCTCGTGGACTAGAGAGCATTCTGACACTTGACGTGATGGCAGGTCAAGAGAAGATTAACAGATTATATCTAGGCTGCCAGGCAGGTCACTGAGGTAAACTAATCCAAATGATGCTGCCATTGCAGTCAACGGAAAGTCTACAGGGCGTGCGTTTAAAAAAGTATATTAACCCTTTGCCATTAAAGGCGCCAAAAAGCGCTTGTATATCGAATATCGCCTGCTGTAATGTTTTACCTGAGTTTTCTGTCCCAAGATTTTTAAAGATTTTTAAAGATAACAAATAACAATAAAAGATGAAAGACATCCGATTACTTTCCTTCGGATGATTTAGCCTTGCCAGCAAAGGTCATTAACTTAGCCTCCATCTGACCAACTTTGCAGGCCAGAAGAATACGTATTTCCCCTGCAGGTGACCAGAATGTGGCTGACGGCTCTTTTTGTTTGCAGAGCAGTTTGCACAGAGCACAGTGGTGGATTTTTGGTGAACTTTTTACGAATAGTATGTATACTACCGAATGGCTGATAATGCACCTACAGTCATTTCTCTTAGGTCCTTTTTCGGTCATACCAGAGTCTGAGGCAAGGGTCGTCTTTATCTCGCCCGGAGTCGATTTAACTTGGCCGCACGGACGTCTTGCCGTGGTGTCATTGAACTTTTGATGAATGCGCAACATTAAGGCAAAAAGGCATTTTATATACATGCCGTTATTGACAGTTTTTCCTTAAAAGTGCCAAAACAGTCTTGAAACATTCTGAACAATTTCGACCATTTGTCAACAGTACTGTTTTGTAGCTTTTACAAATGTAGTTTCAAAGAAAGACTTTGGAAAACTTTCTCCTTTCAATAAGTTATATCTTTCCGGAAAGACTCGTATGCTCTTTTGCAATATAAATATACACACTTTTAACAGAACAATACATGCGAAAGAACGCTCAGCTGAATGTCACTCATAAAATGGTACAAGCCGCCCCCACCCCAATATATATATATATATAAAATCCCCAGCTACAGTGCAGCATAACAGCAGACGGCAACTTTTCTTGATGAACGCTGACGCCAGAGCAGTCAAACCGTAATGTTAACAAATGTGCGTATTTTTTCAAACCAATAATAGTTTTTGTGTAGATGCATGTCCCAATTGATATTCAATTAATCTTTTCCGAAAACTGCCTATACCGACTACTCATACAGTATTCTTGTATGTCTTTGAGATTCAGTCAGAGTTTGAAGTATAAACCAGAATGAAGCATACAACAACACCGATAAATAAGGAATACGACTACCAGGGGAGGAACTAGTGATTCTCTTGGTTTCGAGAGAGGAGAAAAATGTCGGACAGATTAACAGGTAGATAGGTAGGCGGACAAGTGATCAATAAAAATAATTATTCGAAATTTAACAGTCGCATATAAATTTGTAATATATTTCAAAATTAAGAAAATCATATATTATATATTCTTTTTGTTTGATGTTGTTCTACTTAAAAGATTTTTTTTCATGTGGCCTTTGTACCGTGCACGTGGAAATTTGCTGAGTCTATTGGTGCCCCACTTGCACTCCTAAAAGCAGGTGGTAACCATACTGTATTTTTCTTAAGATGTGAAAGAGAAGCTTTCTTGTCATCCAATCATATTTGGTGATCAGAAGCATGCCTGTGTGCCACTGACAATAAATATTATCACGTATTTGGCACGAAATATAAGTAAAAACGACCTATAGATACTAACCATTTTTGTCTTGCCAATAAGAAATATTGACAATAGGTGCAATGCTGCTTTGGCCCGTAGAAGTCGACAAGGAAGTATCGGTGCGGGCATTTTCTTGCATGAAGCATGGCAAAATATGCTGCTCTTGCCAAGCTAGCAGCTTGGATAACATTCACTGTTTACAAAGTTGTGGTCATGTTCACGTAACACACACTGGGCTTGATGTAAGAATGAATCATCCTGCATTTAGAATAAGTATTTCCTATCACCACAAAAGTTAGAAACACCAATGGATTCCCGCCCGTACGCCCGTATCAAGGCGGCTGATTGTGCCGTTTCCTACCGTGAAGATCAGAGATGTTTGCGGCAAATAAACATGTACGTGCCGTATTGGAAGTACTGGCTGCCTGACATAAATACCGTTACCAATTAATATTCCTGTGGGTTTATGTCATCAAAGTAAGTCAATAATAAAGCCACTTTAAAGCAACAAAATAAATACTTTACTGATAATTTAAGTGCTTTAATTGAAGTCCTTACGGCTCTTCTTTTTTGTTTGCACCTGTTCCCATCAACGTTTTCTTCTGAACATTGATGGAGATTGCTGACAGAACAATTCTTCCGTGCATGAATGGTGCTGCCCACAATGCGACCAGTGACGTCAGTTTATGGATAGTTCAAGGCGCGGCAGTCAGCTGTGCCCCCCCCCCCCTTTATGTTTCACCCTTCTTGTTTTGAAAAAAAAAATGAAAATGAAAATTTGGAAAGTGTCAAAAATAAATTTCGAGGTGTAATGATGATGTAGACACCAAATGTAGCTGGCAAAAAGTGCCTGATTTGACTCGTAGGTATGTCATATGAAAATTATTTCCCCAAATCAGTTGCAACCTGGTTTCACATAATGAATCTTTTGAAGAAAAATATAAAAAGTGCCTTTTCTCAAATTTCCAAGAGCAGAGAAAAGCCGAATGCTGACACAGTCATTTTTTCCCCCCGTGCAGAGGATTAATTAGCAATTTACCATGTAGGTAAAATAAGGAGAGGGTTTTCATGTCTTGTTTTCTGTCTGTGAGTGGATAAAGTTAGTTTATTTGTCATCAAAATCATTTATTTTACAAGTTTTAGTAGCTGTGGTCACCAAATAGCCGTTACGTGATTCCATACAAGAGGCCTGCTGTCATAATGAGACAATTACGGCATAGACAATATTATCTAATTTTGTCCTATTTTCTATGTTAATAAGTTTTTTCGAGCATATTTTAATTTAGTTTGGCAGATGTTACATTGTCCTTTCAGTGGCATGTGACTTCGCTATTGTTCAATAACAGTTGATTTATCAATGTGAACAATGCATAGAATGAGCAATTTTGACACCACAAGAGCGAAAAGACAAATGCTTTCTATGAAATATGATAAAATTTTATTTTTCTAACCCCACCCAAATTTAGTCATGCAATATATTCACCAATTTAAAGAAGATACTGCGAAAAGTCTCCAATAACACAAGAACATGGCTCACATGGCTGTCTGTGTGTATTCTCACCCGCTCATCCGCAGCCTCCTTCCCTTGTTTTGCATATGCAAATCATGTTTTGATATGACTATCCTCAAACGCAGACATGGAATTCTTTGTATAGTTGGTAAAATGCTGTCCATCATGCATGGTTCACTTTAATTTTACTTGACTTAAAATGGATAGTTTCAATATTCTTTTCCGCAAGGATATCAAATGCAGACGGAAATGAATAATTGCTGTGATCATGTTTTAAAAACATTTTAACGGTCTAAAAGTACTTGTTTGCGTGCAATAGGTACACTCAAAAGATTCGCTGTTCTACTTAGAACATCCACACAAGAGATTGACAAGATGGTAAAAGCTGTTTATTTTCCGGAACCTTTGCATATACATCTTGCTGTTTATTCAGTCAAGTACCACAGGGTCCTGCTAATTAACAGAGCTGCCTTACACTAATAATATCTGTCATTACATCCGCTGCTATGGGAGGTCCAGTCGTCTATATACCTTTAATCACACTATTTAGAAAGGCATCTTAATGATATTTGGACATGTGGCAGAGGGAAATAATCTGGCGTTAGTGCTTGTTTGTGAAATAACACTTTACGTTAATGGATGTTTGTAAAACAACACTGTAATTATTTTTTCCAATTACCTGCATGCTTGGCTTCGAAATAATTTGTTGCAGATTGGCACAGACTATATACATCCATAACAGGAAGCTCAGCTTTGAAGATATTAACTATTAAGCAATCTTACTGAGAATATCCTTCATAAATAATGTTCAATTTCTGTAAACTTTATTTGTTTTATAATTAATTGAAATTTTCCACAATATTTCATTCCAAATCTTTACACACATGCATCCGTTTTATTTTTTATGCATGAAGGTATACTTTATGATTAGTATAGAATATGCAAACTTTATAGATATGAACAATTGTTCACACAAGTCGATCCAGGTCAGTTTGAGTAAGAGTTAATTCATCCCCATTAAATACATTTTAAACATTAAATGCAAATGCAAACCCGTATGTTGTAGTTAAGTGTTATTTCGCAAAGAAACACTAACGCCACGTTCTCTCTCTCTGCCACATGTCCAAATATGCTGTAGGTATGTATTAAATTTAGAAGAAAACAGGTAATACCAGCATTTTGTTCGTTACATATTAAATATAAAATCATAATCACACCAGTATTCTACACTTTACATATTCAGTGCAAAATAGTGGATATCATCAGTATTCTGTACCTGACGTATTTGCTACCATGCACTGAGGAAAGAAGTAGCGAGCATATCGATATTGCCTGGTCATTGTGCGAGTCTCTCATTATCATGGTCAATGCAGGACCATGTTTATATATCCCATTGATATGTCTATGTTCTATTAGTTCTAGATACATCAACATTCCACATACCAGCACACCGTCTGGGACATCAATAATCAAAAAGTAAGATAGCGACCCAATATGGCATCAAACTACTGAACCGACTGGGCAACAGATAAAGCAGACATATATTTTGTATCATTGACAATCCCATCCCTAATTTTGGCACAGATTAGTTCTATGGTTCTTACCTTGGCTTCTTCATACTGCTGCATGGAACTCATGTAAATGTGCAGAATAAAGGCCCAGACTTAAGCAGACTGATTCCTGTTTTCGAACTGTTGCCAAGCCGCAGGAGCAGATTTATTGATGGTGATGGTTTGTATAATATACTGCCTCTGAATGCACATCTCCAGGAATCGGTCCATCAATTGATTATACAAAGGTAGTAGCTGATAGTCTGCAACAGGTATACCACCATGAATGAGTGTACATCAAAGAATAAACAGTTAAATACGAGTCCTTAGGACTTGTTTCACATAGCGCCTCCATCACATTCCCAATACACAATACGTTGATGGGATTCCCAACATAAATTCGCCATTTTCCTTCCTTGAAAACAGTCAAGTATTTCAAGCGTGTCTTTTGAATCTTTGCCATGTACCTTAATCAAGGTAAATGGGGCAGGCTGCTTCTTTTGATTCGCCCTGGTTTATAACCATTGGGCATGCATGCTGGACCTGACCACCCCGATCCATCCATGAGTAAGGACAATCTGCATTTTCATAGTCGTAGTTGTGAATGGATATAAACTTATTCCTTGGTGGGGCCCAAGCTGGTATGCCCCTATACAGGGTCATCAGGTTGGCCACACTTAGGGCAAATGCGGAAGGACCTGACAGCTATAAATGTCAGGAAAGCAATTGTAAAGCACATAGTAGTCCGTCACTATCGGAGAAAGAAGTTTAGAATAAGCAGTAATGCACCAGGTACTGTGGTGGATTCCTGGATTATATCATAGATTCTTTATCGTGTGCAACAGTGTATCTCTTGATACTCAGATGGTTGGCATGCATAATATGTTAATGTCTCATTCAAACACTTACTTGTTGCATGGTTCCATCAGAACCTGCTTGTTCCAATTCCAATTCACAATGGCTACAGGTTAACATGTTGATAAAGTAAGTTCTATAATGCTGCCTTCTGGCCTGATTAAAAACTTCAGACCAAGTATAATAAAAATACAATTGCATGAAGTGCAGAAGAAAATCATTATGATGAGCATAAAAATGTCACTCCATACCCTCATTTTGAGACAGATTTTGTCTCCATATCTAGAAATCCAACTTACATTTGCCTGGCAAACCCAATCTCGTGCACAATGATGAGAGCAGAGTGTCTCAAGGCAATATACTCCATGGTTTGTTTTCTCAACGAGTGATATTGCAATTCAGTTCCTCACCAGGCTAATGAATCTTAAGGATGTTTTGCTGGCCCCATGTTAAGATGGGACGCATAGTACGGAAAGGACCCAGAACACTAGGTATTCTCATTTATCCACGTTAACCTTACCAACCAAGAGGTACACACACAGACAAATTATACATGTGCATATATATACATATTTATATATACGGATGTTTTGTACAGTAACTCCCTACTAGCCGCGGGATAAAATATTCCCAGTACTCCCCCTATTAACAATCCTGATCTGCTAACATGTCAAGCCAAGAAAGTAAAAATTTTAACAGAGCATTCACTATTTTTGTCACTTCTTACACAAATTAATTACTTATGTATGGCATATCAATGTGGTGAGACCATCAGTTAATAGCCATATTAGAGAGTCAGTAAGTCACCCGTCTGGGTTTAATTGGCATCAAATGAGTCCCAACAAGCATGTATAACTGTATGGCACACTGACATGCTAGCTCTCAACAGAACTACTACATATAGACGTGCTTATGTTAGTCAATGATAAGTAGCCATATATACAAGTGTAAACTGATTATTCTACATATGAATGCATACGTAATTAGCATTGTAAAAGTCACAGTGTTGTCCTTTCTGTGCAGTCATTAGAGCAAACATAGGAGAAATGCCTGCACTATCACAACTCACAACCTTTACTTCCTCTTGAAACATTTTTCCCATGAAATTCCATGGGCATATATAAACAGATACTCTCCTTATCTCAAGGGAGGTGCAGGGTTCACGCTATGCACCACTGTCTGGGTCATTTTATTGAATTACACTAGTCAAACTGCATTGCTGAAGACTTAAAACCAATTCAATAATTTGCAGATACAATAGAGGGGTACTCACTTGACAGGTATATGGTTACTCATTAGCTGAACATAATAGTTATATGTTGTTGACATATTCATATATATATAAATATATATATATATATATATATATATATATATATATATATATAAATGATGAATAGTCACCTGTAAACTAGACTTCAGTCAGTCAATGTTTTCAGTCGGGCTAAGGAAAACACCATTATTACTTGCCACCTAGACAACATATACTGAACCCCAATGAAAAGTATCCACATGCCAATGTTGAAGTATTTTATTGTTTATACTTGAAACATTTCATACCTAGACGTGCTTAGAACTTAAAAAAGCATTCACTTTTCTGGCGTAAAAAAAATGTCACGCTCTACCGACATTAACGTCACTTACAGGCAAAAAATGTCATTAACTGCCCTAATTGAAAGTCACACAAATTTTTCTGTTCAATATGGGATGTGGCCACCTCGAGCATCAACACATGCTATACATCTGCGGCGCATACTGCTGACCAGGGTTTGAATTCTGTGTTGGGGAACATTATTCCATTCTTCCTGCAGAGCTTGGATCAGCTGGTTTCGGGTAGTAGGCCTAGGTGTCCTCCGTTGAATACCTTGGCCTAACTGATCCCACAAATGTTCAATAGGGCTCAGATCGGGTGAGAACGCTGGCCATTCCATGACATTGATGTTGTTCTCATTGAGAAAGTTCATTGTTAATCTTGCAGAGTGTGCACGTGCATTGTCCTGCTGAAAGATCGCCAGATCTTGATGCTGCTCCATAAATGGGACCATGTGCGGCTCCAGCACCTCATCAATGTACCGCCTAGCATTGAGGATCCCTTGAATGACCACTAGGGGTGTCCGGTAGCGGTTGCTGATGCCTGCCCACACCATGACAGAGGGTCCACCCCATCGATCTGCCTGACGGACACAGGCATCTGCATATCTCTCCCCAGTCCGTTCTCTGCCATCTGCTCTGCTGACACAAAAACGGGACTCGTCAGTAAAAAGGACGGTATTCCACTGCTGGCGAGTCCACCTGGAGTGTGCTCTACACCACTGCAGTCGTCTTTCTCTTCTGGGTTGGGTCAGCAGGTTACCCCTGTAAGGTCTTCTGGCTGTTAGGCCACTGCTCCTCAGTCGCCTCTCCACAGTAGAACTACTGACAGGACGGTGATTCACCCCTTGAGTCTCACGGGCTGTTTGGGCTGCTGTACGGAAACGGTCTCGCAGGTGCATCAGCCGGATGTGACGGTCTTGGCCAGGTGTTGTCACTCTTTCTCGGCCAGGCCTAGGCCGATCATCTACGGATCCAGTTTCTTGTTGCCGTTCAATTAGTCGCTGGATGGTGCGCCGAGTACACCCCATTCTTTGTGCGATTTGAGTGATTGGGACTCCACCCTCTGCAAGCCCCAAAGCATGGTGTCTTTGACCTTGGCTCAGACGCGGCATGATCGCCTCAACACACCTGAGACCACTGGCTTTTTTCTTGGCTGAACATCCCTTTTTAAAGCCACTGAAAACATCAGGTCATTTTAGCCATCCAATAGGAGTGGTGGTCAGAAGCCATATTCGGTGCACAAAAGTCACATGCATTATGTAACAACCCAGCAAAAGTTAAAAAGTTGTCCTGAATGACCCTGATGTAGGCTCCAAACCATGCATATATGCACACACAGTACTTAGTAACTTACAAAATTAATGTGTTAATTTTTTAATGTGGATACTTTTCATTGGGGTTCAGTATATGTGTATCTGTCAACACTCACTGAGGGTCATAACGCACCTCCATGTGGCTGTTTCCCCAAGGAGAAGTTTCACAAAGAACACAAAGGAGAGGGGTAAGTTGTGCATCAGGGTTTCCTGTAATGTCTGAACCCATATCGTTGTCAAGAAATGTATGAAAGACGGGTAAATGTTAGGAGGATAAAGTGGTAGAGCCAATTCAGAATAGGAAGGAGAGGTTCATTCATTAGAGCAGGTTTCTTTTGAAATTTCACTTTGGGGTGTACTAGACAAGTAATCCCATTTCTTCCAAATAACTATGCCAAAACTTACTGCTATTATAAGTAAAAACCAACAAAGTGAAGAGTATTCCAAATGCTAACCAGCACCATGGTGAGGCCAGTTAAACGGAGGGGAAGAATGGGCCACGGTTGTGAGTTGTTTTTTTTTTTTAACAAAAGGATTTTGATTATCAAAGTGAGGTTGTTCTAGATAGGGAACAGCATGGGCAGAAGAGATAACTTCTATTATATTAAAAATATCAGGAGTCGCCATTTTCCAGGTCGTGACTGGTACGTAAGTAATACACTCTATCAGTCCTATCGGAATAACTACCTTTCCCATGACAACTCACCCAGAAGGTACCCTTATAAGGTATGTACTAGGATTTATGGCCTGTCATTTCCCAGGATGACTTTCATACCTAGTTTCAAAAGTCTCTCCTTATGTGACAACAATACACTCCCTGCAACTAGTTTTAGTTACTTGGATGAGATTGGATTGCTGTGTAATGGCTACTTGACAAGTGTGACTATGTGTTATGTCACTGGCAATTAATGTTTGTAGGCAACTCCACCCCTGACTATTGTATAGAGGTCCTGAATGGCACACCATGGGCTTCCATCCCATACATCCAGTGAGATGAAAAATGATTCCATTGACTGTGCTCAGCCCCACATCAGGATGGGTAACCATTAGCTGTATACGGTACCCCAACATCATCATCCAGAATCAGATACCCCTAACACAGGTATCACTGGCGTCAGTGTATAATCCATAGCTCATGTTAGTTTGTGGGTATGTCATCACCTCCCAAGACATGAACAACTCCTTCAGGTTATCATAGGATTGTTGTTGCTTGGGACCCCATGTAAAAGGCTGATGTTTCTGGGTCAGCTTCAATAAGGGTTCCAACACTGTAGCATATCCAGGTATTGTTTTAGAGTATTAGTTTTCCATCCCCATAAAACAGCCAACTTGTTTCAAGTTCCTGGGGGGGGGGGGGGGTGGTGGTGGCATTTTAACTATGCCTTAATAATAATAATAATAATAATAATAATAATAATAATAATAATAATAATAATAATAATAATAATAATAATAATAATAATAATAATAATCTTTATTTAACGAGGGTTGATACATATTATGAAGTCAATATGACCTGGTAAGTGTGTCACTTATCTTCCCCAGGGCCCTCACTTTTTAGTAAAAGGTAAAAGTATTGTGTTACATTTATGGTAAGATATTTACAATGAAATGGTGACTAAGGCTAAAAAAGTGTACAGAGATCATGAACGTCCAAATAGAGCAGTCATTGGCATACGTTACATATGGTTAAAAAAGTTTCTGATGTATGCTCGTTTGAATGAGTTAAAAGTTGCGCTTTCTCGTATCTTTGGATCTGTATTGTTCCATAGTTTGGCACCGTTATAGGCAAAACTGGTCATATAAATCTTTTTGTGTTTGCCTGCTGGTAAATATAAATCTTTTCTGGCAGAAGAGCGTGTTAAGCGCGAATGGGTTTCTTGTACATAATTGAACATATCATACATATATTTTGGTCCTAAGTTGTTCACACTTCTATATACTAGGGATGTAATTCTAAAATCTATTCTGTCCTTTAGGGGCATCCATTTCAGTTTTTTGAAGATATCTTTACTAGGATGCAGAACGTCTGTAATGTCAAGGATAATACGTGCTGCCCTTTTCTGGGCGAGCAATAGGTCATAAACACAGGGTGAATTACCCCAGATAACTGAGCAGTAGTCCATGTAAGGCAATATATGAGTGTTGAAGAACAATTTGCGTACTTCGAAAGGTAAGTACCTTTTAATACGCCTTAGAAGTGCTAGTTTTGAGTTAATTTTGGATGTTATATTTTTTATATGCTCATCCCAGGTGAGGTCTTGATTGATTGTGACACCTAGAAGTTTGTCACTTTCGACATGATCGAGCTGTTCACCATTTATGGACACTTTCAGTTGCTTGTCTTCTTCATTTAAGGATCTCCTTTTTTGCCTAGTGGTAATCAACATGGATTTGGATTTTGTAGCATTTGCTACCATATGGTTGTCAGAGCACCACTGATCAATATATCCCATATCCTCATTCAGCCTCATGTTGATTTCACTGACACTGTTTCCAGAAGTTGTTATGGTGGAATCGTCTGCGTACATATGCAGTTTGCTGTTTTTGACTGTCATTGGTAGATCGTTAATGAATAGTAAGAAAAATAAGGGTCCTAATATGGACCCCTGGGGTACTCCTGTTTTTATTGGTAGTTTTTCAGACAATTTTCCTTTGAAAGTAGTGCACTGGCTCCGGTTCGTGAGGTAAGATTTGAAGAACGATAGTGTGTTTGGAGCACATTTATAAATTGAAAGTTTGCTTAAAAGAATTTCATGATTGATCAAGTCGAATGCCTTGCGTAGGTCCAATAAAATTACTCCGTTCATTTGGTTATTGTTTACTGCATGAGTCCAGATATTTATCATGTTTGCAAGTGCTGTTTCGCAGGAAAATAAATTTCTGAAGCCAGACTGAGCCGCATGGAGAAGGTGGTGTAGTGACAAAAATTTGTAAAAACAATTATGTACATGTCTTTCAAGAACTTTTGACAATGTTGACAGAATTGATATTGGTCTAAAATTTTCACTTTGTTGGGTACTTCCTTTCTTATGGATGGGGACAACTTTAGCCGTCTTCCATTCTTCCGGATATATTCCTGTTGATATTGATAGGTTAAATATCCCTGTAAGGGATGGTGCAATGGCTGTAGCTCCTAGGCGGAGGAGCTTGGGAGGTATTCCATCAAAGCCAACAGCTTTGCCGTCCTCAAGTTGTGAAAGTTGTTTCTCCACAAAGTCTGATTTAATTTCTGGGATGTCAAAAAATGTTTCATTTTCAACATTGGAGTTAACAAAATCACGTAATTCATTGTGGTTGTCTTTGTTGTATGAAGGCATGTCTTTTGTCAAAGACGATGCAATATTGGCAAAGAAAACATTGAAGGTGTTTGCGATGTCCTGTGGGTCCGACAAAATATTGTTTTTGTCATCCTTCAGCGTAATTGGGGTTGCCGATGCATCCTTTGGGGCTATTTCTTTTACTAGGTTCCTCAGTTGTTTACTATCTTTTATGTTAGCTTCGATAAGTTCTCTATAGTATGTTGTTTTCCCATTTTTTACAAGTTCATTTGCTTTATTTCTCCAAAATGTTTTGTTTTGTGTGTCATTGAGCCTTGAGTATTTATCCCTGAGGTGAATAGCCTCTATTATATCATCCGATAGCCAATCAGGCTGTTTAGGGCGTTTCACACGTCGCTCCTTCATGGGTGCATGTTGGTCTACAATATTTAGAAACAGCGATTTCCAACAGTCTAAAGCATCATTTGGGTCATCGAAAATATCACATATGTTCCAAGGAGCACTTTCCAAGTCTTTTATAAAAGCATTTTCGTTAAAATTTTTGTATGATCAGTATTTTATTCTTGAATGAATGCCACTTTTCAATTGAAAGTTCTTTTTCCTAGTAAAACTTACTGGGAAGTGGTCAGATAAAGCAGTTTTTGTTACTTTAGTCGCACGTACGTTCTCGTTGTGTGTTACATAGACATGGTCAATGCATGTTTGGCTGGTATCAGTGACACATGTGGGTTCGTTTATAATCTGTGTCAGACTGAATGAGTCCATAATGGATTTCCATTTGATAGGCATAGCATCTGATTTTTGAAAGTCTAAGTTCAGATCACCCATAATTATAATTTCCTTTTCCTCCGTATATGCTTTTTCACACATGTCAATAAAATCATGATACCAAGCAACTGGAGAATTGGGTGGTCTATATATAGTAGCGACAAGGAGTGGTGCTGTTTTGGGGTAAGTAATTTCTAACCAGACCGCCTCGATCCTCTCATGACGTAAGTTTACACGTTCCTCACAGGGAACATGATCTTTTGCATATGTAGAAACTCCCCCATAAGTTTTTTCATAAGTTTTTTCCCTGTCTCTTCGAGCTACTAATTTATACCCGGGTAGAGCTATGGAGCTGTTTGATATTGTGTCGTTTGTCCACGTCTCCACAAAACCTATTATATATCTGATTCCTTTGGGTCACTAAACATGAGTGAAAGCTGGTCAATTTTTGGCAAAATACTATGAATGTTCCAGGCAGTAAATTTAAGTCCAGATGGCAAATCCCCAGCAACTTGTGTAATATGGGGGGTGTCCACAGTATCAGGCAGTGCAGTGTTTGTATTATTTCCATATGCCATGTGGGCTCCTTTATTGCCGATAAGTTGTTTGGTCATTGTACCTGCTTGCTCGCATATGTCACCTGGATTGTGCTGTGGTCTAAAAGTCATTGACACGGGAGAGAAAGCCTGATAATTTCCACCAGTAGCAGGTAAAGTGTGCAAGTATGTTGGAGTTATTGTCTTATTTACTGGCTGGGTGAATGCGGCATGTATTGTGAGGTTTGTCTGTATAAGAAGTGTACCTGATTGACCCAGACTGTCGGCTTGGTTGGTCGGTAAACAGTAGGTAATTAAGCCCACACAAGCTACACCTTGCACTTTCTCTAGATCACTGTGAATGCCATCAGGGGCAATGAGGTATTCCAAGGATTTAACTTCTTCCATGCCAAAGTAGCATTTGGAAGCTTTCATCTTCAGTTTAGCAGCACACAATCTGTCAAATACAGTGGTAGGTCTCTGAATGGTCAATGGGGGACCCTGATGCAATAGTGTGGTCATCAACAGAAATCCACACACACTTGCCTGATAAGTCAGACAAAGCCATTTCCATGGTCCTCTGTAAAATACTAAGCATACCTTTGCAAACTAAAACTACCTTCCATAAAATTGAAAAGACCAAGGTGGCATATAAATACAGTTTTATCCTGATCTCTTTTAGCTACAGGGACCTAATTATAAGTGGCCTTCATGTCACATTCACTATAAATAGACTTACCAAAAGATTTGTCAAAAATATCCTGAATAAGTGGTAAGGGGTACCTAGTGCACACAGAACCAGATGATTCCCTCCTTTTTTTGGGACCAAGCACACTGGGGATGCCCCAGGCGAGTTATAGAAGACTCCATCCTTAAGCACCTGGTCCACACATTCATCCATTGCATGTTGCTTACATAATTGGGTTGTATATCGATGTTGTTATACAGGTGGGTGGCCACCAGTGTTGATGGTCACATCCACTAAAGGGCACTGAGCAAAACGGCTGCCTGCTTCATAGAAAACATTTTCAATTTTGGCAATTACTATCAGTTTTTAAACACCCATTTCCCATAGGGCTAGTATTAATTCCAAAAGCATGCACGGTCTGAGTAGGACTCCTAGAGTCTATAGTGTGGGACCCTTTTACAGTTGTGCTGGTTTTGCTTTTCCCTGCCACATTAGCAGTTGCCTAGCATAACCTATCACTCCTCCATTGGCTGCCAGTGCATCATCACCAATGATGCATTGCGTTTTCATACCATTACTAACATTGTGAAAATTCCAAGCTCCTTAAAATTGACCTCAGTTTTAACATGGATCTCAATTGGGGCTCCTGAAGCATAAAACAGCAGCTGCAGATTTCAATAACCTTATCTTACAACTATCACTACAGATCTCAGTTTCCATGAGTATTCTCATTGTCAGTTGCCAATGGCTGCTGCCCTGTCTTTGTCGTAGAGGTTGCTGTGGACATTCAATACAGCATTGAATTCCCTCACAGGAATGACAAATGATGGGGTTTGAGCTTGAGCATAATTGTTGCTCTCCTGATGTTGATCTTGGGCCCTGTGCACCTCAATGATTCCGGGGATGTTTGACACTCATTGATCTGTTGGTCTCTCACTAACTCAAGCATACAGATAGTTTATCTTGACCTACATGTATCTGTGTTTTGTTAAGCACAGTAACAAGGTCACTGTCACTCTTGTTGGATGTTGTGGCATTTATATCTGCTACTTCCGTGGGCCCTTCCTTGTGTTCATTACGGTTTAATCCCACATATTTCTCCATTCTGCCTTCCATTTCTGTTCTGTGTACTGCATTACAGCATCTGATGATTGCTGTGTTAGTTCAAGGCTTAACTAACATGCCAGTTCTGCTGACCACAGGCCTGTCATGTTCCGCAGTAGTTAGCACATGATGATTGGTCATGCAACTTCATAAATCTAAGCTTGGTCCTTGCTTTGGTTTATTTAAACTTCAAATGTTCACCAAACAGTGTGAGGAAAACATTCATAAAGTTTTGCGGGGTTTTAACTTCATGAAATACACCAAAACTATTTGCGACCTTACTTAGATCTCCAAAAGTATTTTCTGTACTACACCAAATATATGTGTGTTTGTCATGATCCAAAGATGATGTACACATTGTAATTTGAGTTTTATCTCTTTCAATGGTAAATGCAAAAATTGACTACTAAGTCAACAATGGATGATGTTAAAATCATCAAAATAAGTCATTGCCTGCTTGACATAAATTTATCAACATTTGTGTATTCTGTAGCTAACATATCGAAACCTATCCTATGACTTTTTGTATCCTGATTACTTTCTTCAATATAAGACCCTAAACTTTAACATGTCACTTTTTCCTTGATCTTTGACCTGTTCAATTTCTTTGGTTCATATAAAAAAATGGAGCAAGCAAATGAAAGTTGTTGAATACCTTTTTTTGTGATGATCTTTTCAAATAAAATCCTTTTTTTTTCCATTCATTTTTGCTGAGCCGCTCTCCCATGATAGCCATATAATGTTACCTCTTTTGATATTTCATCTAAGAGAGAAATTGAGCTTCAGAGGGTTTTGAAGACAATAAATTGACTGTGAAGATTTATAACTTGGCCAAATTAAGTAAAGTCTGATTGTACTTGAACATACGTAAGCTTGAACATTGCCACAGGTTGTCACTCAAACAATCATATTCTGATAAGCTTTACAGCCTTTGAAGTAGTGATATCATTGTCTCACGAGGCATCAGAAACCACTTGGGCTACTGGTTTCACCCTCCGACATCATGTGGGGTGGAGTCTTCATGCTGCCCAGGACTTAATCCTTAGCAGCCTGGCCAATGGTAAATGTGCACAATGTGGGGGGTACAAGCTGCCACAGTAACAAATGATCAACTGGAGTATACAAACAGCAATATGGAAAACTTTGCAGGATTCTGAGAGTTGTGTGACTTTGTGATGTTAAACTGAATAGAGATGTCCAGCATCCGTAATTATGGATGGAATCACGGAATTGGTAAAATAAAACGAAAACATACATTTAAATAAAACCTTCATACCCTGTTTTGAAAAGTTACCATAATGGAGTCCACTTTTTCAAATAATAGTACAGAAAAACATGATCCATATTCATTAATTTCAAACCCAACAATGACAGCAAAGAGATTTCAGACTTGCCAAAGCATCAACATTTCTCTTTCAATACCAATGTGAAGAAACAAATTTCACTCCTGACTTGAGACAGGCAGTCACCCATAAAAGGCAACTGGTGGTTTTAAACCGGTCCTCTCAACCTTAGAAAAATTCATTAACTGCAGACACTAGTTCTTTTCCAAAATGTATAGGCCTAACCACCCAAAACACAAATTCCATTACTTCTGCCAAAAATAAAAAGAGACCTGTTAAAGTATTTTCAGTAAGCAGAAAGAAAAACAAGCCAGCAAAACTTCAATTTTCACAAGACATTAACATGTGTGCATTAGCTTGGCTATGAATAATCAGCAATAGTCAACAACAGCGTGAGACCACGTGCTAAGCATTTTGAGATTTAATATGATCATGTGCCAACTGGGTACATTTGATCATCTTCAGCCCATCACATTATTTTCATACATGCACATTTACAGAGCTGGAAACACCTGGTCGTGATTAAATTTGATATCAAAATCAAATGCTACCTTGGGTTTGTGCGCCAATGGAGGTAATTATAAACCCTCCATGGTGTGATGGTGTCACAACGGATTGCGTCATTTTCAAAATGGTGCTCACCAACAAGTGTGTGTTTTCCAGCTAGGAAATGGTATTGCATTTTGGATTTATAACTGACGATGATAACTGCTTCAGAATCAAACGAGCAGACAGACTAAAGTTAGATAATAAGTCTTATTTCCAAAATACTTTAACAACCATTTCCTCCCGGTAACTTGGACAACAGACACCTGGAATCTAGTGAAATTTAACGATAACAATCAGCGAACAACTGTGGCTATGCAGCTATGCTGTTGCCCAGCCCAACTCCCAAAGTTTACTCTACTGACAAGTTGAAATAAAATGGTGTGTTTGAGTTGAATTTACTGCAAAATACTGGGCGAAATAATGGCACATGTGGCTAGTTTTTTTATTCACTTTCAACTCGCCTATAGTTGATTAGAATGACCACTCTTTTTGTGTGATAATACTGGTGGTCGTTTGTTGGTATGGCTTGATTATCTGCTCTTCTGCCATAATTGCCCTATCTTTTCAATCTTGGTCATCTTTGTCACAAAATGTATAGAATAAATTCAGATTGCCAGTATCATCATGATGCTCACTTTTACTGCTAAAGGTCTCCTGTCTTGCCATGTTTAGTACTAATCAGGGAGGTGAATTACATCTCCCTGCACTAATGCAGTTCTGTGAGCTATGGCAAGCAGGCTGAGAGAAGGCCAAGGGTTGCATTTATGGTGTCAGCAACAGTGTCCGGCCAGTGACGATAATCCGGAGACAAGCCTGTGCTTTTGGCTTGTCAAGAAGACTTATTTTAAATGCATTAAAATCATCATTTTAAATTATGATAAATATGTAAAATCATCGGATTTTATTTCTAAGCCATTTGAACCCAAAATTTATGGAAAGCTACAGAACCCATCAATCAATAGGACCTTTAGCGTGCAGAGAAGTGTGAGTAAGGGTTTCAGTCATAAATGCAAACAAAACACTTTGCGTGACGTATTTTCTTCAAACAACTTTACAGTTAGTTAGTTACTTTGTAAATTACCACTTTGTGTCAATGTGTTCCTATATAATAAAAAAATATAATGAAAACAAAGACGATTTTGTTGGTCATTGATGAACAGTGAATTATCCATATTGGCCCAGGATATTGGCTGGCACTCACATAGTGAGACCATGGTCAGACCAAACGCTGTCAACACAATGCAGTACTTTTTGTATCAGTGACCTGGCAAAGCTTGATGCATCAGCGTCTGTTTGCTAACAACCGTCACATAGTGCAGAGCTTGTATGATTGACGGGTGCTACTGTTTTCTTGTATGAATAGGAAACCAGAAAGACGCATGTGTTATTTATGATTCGAATGTTTGTTCGTCATTGTCTTATATTTATTTTTTGCGTTGCGAATGGGAATTTTGCCAGTCGATAGATCCGATGTACATCTGTCAAAATCAGCACAAATTCTAAAATTGAATGTCAAAAAGATTTTGGTGTATCTCGTGTAATTAAGTCACTGCTCAGGGAAACCAGTTTCATAGTTAATGCCGATACTGTTGAGAAATCGCTTGATCTTTTATCACTGTCCACACCACAGAGATGGTCAGATGCGCACAACCACAACCACAAAAAAAAAAGGAAAGAAAAGAAAAAAAAATCGATTCACTGCAGGGGCCCTGATTCTGTAATAACATTGTAGAGATGAGATTTGTAAATATCATACTGCCCTATTATAATAGAGTCTAGTGTTTATCATAAAAAGTGACACTAAGCCTAAAGGATATCCATTAGATCGCCAAAAGCGGGGTTGCTGAATAAGACACCCTGACTAACTGATTAGCAGGCTTTGCTTCAGATCCCAGAGTACTATTTTTAAAGGAACACATGCTGTCTGTAGAGTTGACAAATATCATTTTCATTTACTTCCATTGTAGTACCTCAGGGCTTAGATGGAAGTTCCAAAATTTTAAAAATAGATAATTAATATATCCAGGTACTGAATGCCACAAAAAGTAAAAAATAAGCGAAAAAACACATTTTGGGTTTTCCAGCCACGAGCAAAGACAAGAGCCCGTCTGGGTCAATTCAGGTTTATAGGTACTATCATATGCTGAGTACAATTAAGCAGAATGTTTTCTGCAAATCAGTGTTGACTAGCATTGATATTATGCGTTCTTGGGAAAAGAAGGCTCTGTTCTACAACCATTGGCATTTGAAATAAAAGAGCCCCATAACGTTCAGAAACAGTCTAAATTGATCGAAAATTGTATGCTACAAGCCAAATTGGCATCGTCTAAAAGCTAGACAGGGTTATGTTTTTACTGGAATGTCTAACGATGGTATTATCGAAGCGGTATCTATTACTAACAAATTTGTCACATCATTATTTGTCGAACTCATGCACTAGAGTATCTGAAATATAATTTGAGGGGGTTCTTCATTAATGAAACATCAATTTTGTAAAACAAATGTAGCCTTTTGACCTTTCTGAGGTGCTGATCATCGCCTACTCTAAACAGAATTTTAGTGTCAACAAAAGATCATTACATTTTGCACTACTGTACATGCCAACTTCCACAATGAGTTATTTTTATTTTTTTTTTTGTATAGCTTATGCAGCAAAAGTTGATAAAGTGTCGATTCGAAGACAGCAATCGATATTCTGGTGTTCCAGTAACATGCATATTGTGACAACCATAACTAAACCTACTGCATTACAGAAATAACATCAGAGGGTTTAGTAGCTTTACATAAATTGTGAGCAAACCAGGAAGTTGTTGATTTTTACCAGTTTGACGACAAAACACACTACTGAGTTTTTTACATATTGGCAATTCAAAATGTTTTCTCAACACAGTTAATTAATAAAAAAACCAATAAGCAATACATTTGCAATGTCTGTCACCCTAAGATGTAGAAGTAAAAAACTCAGTGAGTATTTAGTTTCAGTCTGACTAAAAGCTTCTTATATTTTTGAACGATAAACAAATTTCCATCTATACTATGATAGATTGTTCAAAGTACCACATAAATTCAATTTGATTTTTCTTTTTCTTCAGTGACTTGCTAAGTAATGTAGACCCTCCTGTCTCTTAGGATCTACAGGAATACTAAAGATTGTATTTGTTTTTGATCCTATAGTTTACATTGTCTATCAAATAGTCCAAAGAATTAAGATTGCAAAGATAATTTCGATTCAAAGGTTCCCATCATATACCATCCATGGTGATACTTTCAGTAATTTAAACATGTTTCTATCCATGTCTTCATGCATTGCGATGTCTCATCTTATGGTAACAAAGAAATGTTCCTGAGCCTGATTTGCAATTACATAAACACTATGTTTTAATTTAAACTTGTCTCTGATTAATTTATGTTGGGGTCGGGGTTCTCTTAGAAAACCTGCTCTGGTCCTGGTCTCTTGATATAAAATGAGTTTTAGCATACAACATTCTAATTTTAGATATCTATCAGCACAGTCCAAGGAATAAAAACATTTTATCCAATGTACCAAAGCATTTCTTTTCGAAAAAAAAATTTACAATTCAAGCATTTTTCACAGAGAAGGCTAATTCATTTGGTTTCTCGTTATTTCTGTCATAGGAATTATTGTTGTTTATCCAGTTGCAAAAGTATTAATATAATTTTGTTAAACATATAATGAATGAAAAATACATTAATCTTTTTAGCCAAATTGTCACAGACGTTACATGTACACTGACTACAAACACATTTTTGCCTGGTAAAATGAACATTATAATCAAAATTACTAACACTAAGCACAGTTAAAAAGAGAAGCCTGCAACCTGACCAACAAACTACCTGTAGTTTAGTTTGTCAATTCGGATTCCAAAATATAGAACACTACCAACACGACATGGTTCATTTCTGAGAAGAAAACTAAATAAAATGAAACACTTAACAAATATTAAAAAGTTATGGTTGAATGAGAAAAGAAGACACAACCTGTAGTTTAGTTTGTCAGTTCGGATTCCAAAATATAGAACACTACCAAAACGACATGGTTCATTTCTGAGAAAAAAATAAAATAAAATAGAACACGTAACAAGTATTAAAAATTTATGGTCGAATGAGAAAAGGAGACACCCCAAGGAAGAGTGAGTGTTCGTGTTCGTTTCTGGGATTATATAAGAATCCATGACGTGCGAAGCTGTTCTAACATGATTTTGGGCGAGTAGTATTTGCATCGTTCAACTGACAGAAAGAAAAGGGTAATTCAGTTTTCACGTACTGAATGGGGTTATGGTAAAAACATAATTTTCGTGCGAAGTTGTTTTAACATAATTTTAGGTGAGTAGTATTTGCATTGTTCAACAATAGAAACCGCATTGAATTACATTTCCTAACATCCATAGCACTCTTTGTGTAATAGCTGCTCCTTGCGTGTAGAGATAGTTCTGCTGACAGAAAGAAAAGGGTAATTTATTTTTTACGTACTGAATGGTGTAATGGTAAAAACAATTTTCGTGCGAAGCTGTTTTAACATGACTTTAGGTGAGCAGTATTTGCATTGTTCAAGAATGTTAGAAACCGCATTGAATTTTATTTTCTAACATCCATAGCACTCTTTGTGTAATAGCTGCTCCTTGCATGTAGAGATAGTTCTGCTGACAGAAAGAAAAGGGTAATTCAGTTTTTCACGTACTGAATGGTGTAATGGTAAAAATGGTAAAAACATAATCTTAAAACTTCACATTTGCCCAGGGCCACCATAAGAAAACTTCAAATCCAAATTAGATTTGCTTTAAAGTGACTCTTTATTTGTGCCCTGTAAATTAATAAAATGGAAAATGTTTTAAAATTTTCTTTAATGACAATCAAATGTATCTTGGCCACAGTCTTTTGAATTGAAGTTGCCCCTTCATCCTCAGTACGTTTAAAGTGGTAACATAATTTTGTTGGACACACCTATGACAGAAACCAATCTTTTGATATTGCTTTTGACACATCGAAAATCAATACATTTGAAATTATTCAACATTTAAAGTTTGGTAGTATACCAAATTAGCACGAATTCAAAATTTGCATCTTTTACTTCGTTTTTATTACAGCAAAAACTTAAAAAACTGAAGTTGGATTAACACCTTAATCTGAAAAAAATTAAAGAAAAAAAGGTTTGCAAATCAGTGAGCCTGCAAGCAGGTAACATATTACTTTTAATCATAATCGTACATTGACTTCATTTTATACAAGTTGTATTTTAAACTTTAAATCGTGGATATTTTCAAACTTATATAGCAGAGGGAAGGGTACTACGAACTGCTACTGATATGTATATGCAGCAGGATGCATTTGAAAGCCGATGTAAACTTTAAGCATTTAATTTCAGGCTGATTAATGGCATTTCATGTTTTAAAACTTGTTTATCATAAAAGTGAAGACTCAGATATACACCAAATTCCAACGTTGACTTTTTAAGTGAAATCTCTCTGACAGCACCCCTGGGTCCGGCAAAAATGCCTGATGCCCATTCTAGAGAGGGTGGGCTCTTCTCAACATTGATGAGTATGTACATGCAGAAATTAACATTATTTGTGAATCCAAATACAACTTTACATTTGATCCGAATGTAGGAATAAAACATAACTGTCTTTGTTTCTCATTATATTCAAGAAAATAAAAAGGAGGGAAAAACCGAAATGCAAGAAATGATCAGATACTAGCATGCCTATTAAGATCATGTCTCGCAATGTTTACAGGAAGAAAAATAAACTTTACAAAACACCCACATCATGCTTGATCAAATCAATTTGACAACCATGATGGACACATTTAAAGTAGGGGATTTACCATACTTTAGGCCGGCGGGGCACCCATTAGCCGTATATGGGTTCCTACCACAAAGGTGAGCTAACTTACCGACCTTTGAGGATTCAAGTTACAATATGGTCCAGCATCATTTTCCCTAGCAACAATAAAAAACCCACAAAGGCCACATAGGGACAAAGCAGCGTTTAAGCGCTTATGTCAATGAAAACAAATGGGCAATTGGAACGTGCATTGTACACAGGTGTTCACAAAATTATTTATGTGTCCTGTCATCTGAAAAGAATATGAAGTTATAAGTATGAATTATTTATATTTTAACGGACGATAATGATACAGCACAGTTTATGAGATGTTTGCAAAATTGATTTGGTCCCATAAGGTACCAAGAGTGTAATGATAGGACAAATAGGCTACAGCCATGCAACACAGACCACCGTGGTGGGGTGGGGGCACATACGGCATGGTCTTGTTTATCAACAAACCTTGCTGAGACGCCAATAGTAGTCTAGGTAAGAACTGTCAATCAAACTCAAATTCTGAATGAATATTCGAAACAAAATTCAGAAAAACATCGCCCATATTCATGAATTTCAACCCAACAATGTTTCACTGGTACTTTAATTATTAAGCAACCGCACCAATGGGGCGACAAGCAAACAAGTTTGTTCCTATGTCATTTATGAGTAGCCTTAAAGCCAAATTAGCGTCGTATTTTCGGAATTATTTTTAAAAAATCAATTTGGTGAAAGCTTTGACTATATGAGATAAACAAACAACATTATGGTACCAGCAACTATTGGCCCTATTTACACGCCGGCCTGCTGCTTTCATTGTTTCACACTCCAGTTCTGTGCCTATGAAAGCCATACAGTTGTCAAAATATGAAACATTCTTTGAGAACTGGACGATTGTCAAGCTTTAAGTAGTCAAACCATCTGTCATATTTCGAGGATATTTGTGAGTGGGAGATATCACATAACAAGCGTCTACCAGAGATGCAGTTGGTTCTCAGGATCAAGGGCTGGCAGAAATATTCCCTAGCAAATTGCTTCTTCCTATGAAGACTTATGGTTTGTACCATTGTGGTGGGACCACCTAGCTATTTAGGCCTTAGGGATCTGTTCAACACACAGTAAGAGATTTGTTGAGAATCTAAGTTATTACTATGTTGTTGAAAGTTTTTTCCATTTGACCTATGTCTTACAGTACTGACAGTCAATTGTACTATGGGTGGTAAGTTGCCTAGGAGACATGTTCTGAGTGTGCAAACTAATTTACTATGGATGAAAAATGGTTACAAAACAGCATGGAGGTAGTTAACAGTAAGCAGGGATGAAAAGTATTCAGTGAGTTTAGCACAGATTACAATTCCTCAACTTTTGTTTGCATGGCCTGGGAGTTGCCCATGACCCAACTTATAATAAACTGGGAATGACAACTCTGTCTAGAACAGGTTTGAAGATATGGGCTATTTTCTTAAAATTGCAATTGACTCTAATCTGCCTAATTTTCAGAATAATAAAATTGTTCTGAATCAAAGGACCGATTTCAATAGGGGTTATAGCCATGACCCATGCAACAGCTCAGATTTCTAGCAATTGCTGTCTCTGAGAAGCGGTACATAAGATCTAGGTGGTGGAAGAAAGAAAGAAAGAAAGAAAGAAAGAAAGAAAGAAAGAAGAAAGAAAGAAAGAAAGAAAGAAAGAAAGAAAGAAAGAAAGAAAGAAAGAAAGAAAGAAAGAAAGAAAGAAAGAAAGAAAGAAAGAAAGAAAGAAAGAAAGAAAGAAAGAAAGAAAGAAAGAAAGAAAGAAAGAAAGAAAGAAAGAAAGAAAGAAAGAAAAAAAAACGGAATGCCTGTATTGGCACACTGGCATAATTACAGCAGTTCAACAGTTACCGAAGTCGTTCGAGAATAAACCAGTTAGGAAAATTATTATCATGGGTTAAAATTAAAGTTAGAGAAGCAAGTAGACATTGCACATGTGATATTGGGGTGTTGATCCCATAGACTCAAGTAATGACACCATTTTCTAGAAGTCGGAGTGAATGCAGTCAATAAAACTAATGAAGACCATCATGAAGTATACATGATGTAATCTTGTAACAAATATCAACGATCATCACAAGTGATTGTAAAGTTTAATGCTATCGCACCCCCACAGAAAGTAGTTTGTCCTCTTATGGAGGATATTCATGAATTTTAAGTTAATAATGTGTGGAGGAAGCCTTATTCGGTGAAATCATGGATCTGGACATCTGGTTCTACTTATTAAACTGATTCTTTTTTGGTGACAAAGTTATTATAAAACATTGTCAACAAATTGTCAAAAAGCGTTGAACGCCCTTTCTTGTCTTTATAAGTTTCATCCAGTTCTATAATAAGATTACATAAAATTAGAGCATTTTTGTGTACCCACAAAACCGGTCGATTTTTCCAGGTATCGGGTTCCAGCATTCAAGAACTGGATACCGGAAAAAGAAGCCTAATGTATATTCCATATATAATATTAATAAATCAAGGATAATCTATGTGAGATCTGTATTCTGTCTGCACCCCTATTACACGATTATTGATAAATGTACTGATCGGTGTCTACAATCTGATCATTATTTTACATAGTCTATCAGGGTGAATCTGATGAGGTGTAAAGAAAACAATGGAATTTGTTTTTATTGTTTGTTGACTGTGAACTATATGTACACTTTCTGATTGGTCACATGAATGTTAGCTTGTGTATGTTATTTTTTCCACAAATGGGATATACCCGGCCAAGTACCTGGTGTTCATGAAAAAGCTCTCGATCATTAAAAGAAAGCTGCACCATCTATATATAACTATCCAAAATGACTTTGTATCATTGCTTGACAAGTGAATCCAAAAAGTGGCTATTCTCCTTCAATGCCCTCCTAACTCACAGTATGAGGTCTCTGTAAGGTACCTCCAGTACCGTCCTCATACATGCTCTTTCAGAATTACCAGCATGAGGATGTGTCTTACTACAAAATCTCGTAAATGACCCTTAAAAGTGATTCAACTTCGTTTCAACACATCAAACAGATTCCGCAAAAATAATCTGTTAACCACCCTTAAATATCTAACTTCGGCTGGCCAGGGATTCCTTTGAAACAATTTGCATATTCCTTACCTGCCTGTGGTTAGAGCATGGCAGCCCTATTTGGGGTGGGTGCACTCAAGCAAATTCTTACAGGTTGCAATCAATTCACTAGTGTAAGATCAAGCATAGCCAGTGGGGTGGGAACTAAAAGCTGTGGAAAAAGCCTGACTGGTTTCGGTTTGAAAGAATCTCATCAGAGGCCATTACAAAATACTGTACACTGGTTATAAAGCAGTGGGGGTAACGTTGCTGACATACGTTAGGTCAACATTATAGAAGGGTCATGAATCTACACACGACAGAACCACCAGTCCAACCTTCCAGACGGACGTGTTGCCATGACGTTTAGAAATCTCTGGCACGTCACGTGAATAAGTGACCACTCTGGGCTAATAAGGGGGATATAGTGCCAAGGCAACTATCTTCCAAAAGGCAATAGTGATGGAGGAAACGTCCCAAACGTATTGCCAAGTAGAGACAAAAGTATAGTATGACAGAGCGGTGATACTATACTGTAAGGAAATGTTTTGAGGGAATTTACAGTATTCCAACCATCAGCTTATGTAAGGGCTGATGTGAAGTAATGGCAGTGTAGATAAGCAGGGAACACAAAAATTTAGCATGAGACTTGGCAAGTCTGCTTATCTACTAATAACGTTGGAATCAATCCACATTGCTGCTGACTGAAAGCAAAGATCGTATAAAAGTAAGGTGGTTGATGTAAACAATAGTATCAAACATTTCTTTAGTTATTTCTAGCATTAGTTTTATTTTAAACACATTTATTTCACCTGAATCGCCCTATAGTACATCGAGATGTCACTAATTGTGAGGTTCTTCAGAACATGGAATGACACACATAATGTATATTACAAAACATGGACAACAAAACAAAGTAAACCAAATTGCAAAAGTAGCTGTACACATGATTCAGACATGTACCCCATATACAAAAAATCAAGATAGTTAAGGGCTATTTAAAGTCACCAAAAATGCAAAACAAAGTAAGATGGTTCACTACAGGTAGATGCACACATATACGTCCCTGCTCAAAATAAAAGGGTCTAGTGGTAGGAAAATTTAAATCGGACACCTAGGAATAAGTTCATGTTTATCACCAACTAACTAATTGCAACTAACCGATTGTGCATTACAGAACTATAATATGAAGTGTCTTGTGTCTGTGATGTATTTGTGGAAGGTATCACAAATTTGTACCCTGAATGGAATGGACAATTCGTCACTACCAAATAGAAGAATATCAGCTAGTCTATTACTCGCTATGTATGTAATCAGATTAGGGTGGACGCCAGAAGCTACAAGGAGGATGAATCCCAGAACACATATGGACGAGCTCCACTGTTGTTTGGGATTAATGTTTTTTTCAGCACGTCGAAGCCGCAGATTAGAAACCACAAGAGGAGACGAATTTCTTATTACGGTTACGACCTTATTGCGCGATGTTTTGTAGAATTGATATAACCTGTCAATCTTAATGTAAAGGTCGTACTTATGGGGGCGGGGTTAGAGGGATGCTCTCTGGAAGCGATTCGATGCACAATAACGACGTCGAATATGTTTTTTTGTCTGCAGTTATCCAAGGTTTGTCCTTAGGGCAGATGGTAACTTCCTTTAAGGGAATAAGGTCCTTTGCAGTAGATTGAAAGAGATTATACCAATATGATACGACATCATCAATAGAATTGAAGAGATCTTGAGCAATGATCCAAGGGGCCGTAGAAAGGGCAAAATTGATGTCACAAAAAGTGAGCTTAATTGAAGTCCTATACTGACGTTTTGAAAGGCCTGTCATTGTGCACGGAAAGAGAGAAGGAACAAAAATTATGAAGTTGTCAGAGTTTCCGATTGGAGCAAGGGTTCCAGAGTCCAGAACAAGACCTAGAGAATCAGTAACTGTGAGGTCTTATAAATTATTTGAGTATTCATTTATTTTGGTGGGTTCATCTAAAGGTTGAAAGAGATTGTATTGATTCACAAGGTTGACCATGTATAAACTTACATTGCTGTCCTTATCCTTGGGAGTTCCAATCAGAGCACTTGTCGTTAAAATCACCTGTTACTATTTAGATGTGAGAATTGCATTCAATGACCAAAGAAAATGGAAAATGAAAGATATGTGAAATGCGTCAGGGATTTTCACAGACTGGCCAGGTGGAGTTAGCGCCATTAGCACTAGCTTTACTATCTGTCCTTGTCTTGTACAGTGTCTTATGGTGTGAACTTGTACCTTGTGTTTCTATGTTGTAATTTTTTCTGCGAGATACCCTGTTCTCCATGCACCTTTACTCGAATAAAAAATGTTTAAAAGCAAAGGAAAAGTAAGCATGAATTGAAAATTAATATGGCCATTCGTCATAACTGACTGGGAGATTTCAAACGACTGGGGAAGAGATATCTTGCTCCAATGTGATAATGGTTTTCCTCGATAACAGTACTTCTGCTCGGCATGCGAACATAGATTTCAAATACTGAATCAACATGATCAATTGTATGAATTAATCAAAACACATATGCATTACATATAATGCAGTGATTCATTTTTCCTGTGTCGTGTGACCTGATAGTGAAGAGATATGATTAATTATAATTTCAAACAGCACGCGACATTGCGTGAGTCATTCACTGAGTACACAATTAGAATTAATCATTTTTAGAGCCATACCTACAATCTGATGACGTGGCAACATTCTATTAACCCTTGCTGCAGTTTCAACAGCTTCAAGTTCCTTAAATGCAGTTTTCACCTTAATAATAATCTTGATACATTTCACCAGATATTATCACTGTACACGTTTCGTGCCACTAGGTTTGGTGAGAGCCTGATATTTTCACTGGAGGTGCATGGTGAAACCAAGATAATATCACTGTGATTGTTTGGTGACACCAGGATATTATAACAGGGAATGTTTGGTGACACCATGGTGATTAAACGCTCAAAACCCAGACAAAGGACATTAGATTCAAATTTATGAGTCCATGTCTGTCAACTCCTCTTTCAGAAGTGTTACATGGAACATCATATGTTTTCATGCCTCTTTTAGCTACCCAGATAAAAGGAATTCCTTTATGAGGCTTATTATTGTTACGTATATCAAAATTTTCTAAAACCTGCTAGTGAACAGGGAAAGGGTGTGCTCTGCAAAATTAACTTAGGAAAACCTGCTCTTTGACGCCAGAAGGGTCTAAGCACACCGCTATGATGAATGGATGATGGAGCACTAAGCCCACATAGCTGAGCAGTTTACACCTATTATTATTATTATTATTATTATTATTATTATTATTATTATTATTATTATTATTATTATTATTATTATTATTATTATTATTAAACGTCTGCGAACAGAGATGTTAAAACTATGTTCAAAGGAGTACAACGAAATAATCAAGACAGATAAAATTCACCACCCAGAAAGTAAAATATAACTACTGAAGTATATACAATGAATCAAACAACACAGTTAAAACAAGAGTACAAAACCATATTAAAAGTTTAGAAACGAGTTAGCAGTTTTACTAGAGTCCTCGTTTGGACCGTTGATTATTATAATGTGGGGACAGCACCAAGGGCCAAAGGGATTCTGTCAGACCGTACGACACTGTCCTGCCAACGCTGAGAAAATGTTTATAGTCCTTGGTATCATGACCTAAAGTCAGAGCCAGGGGGGAGATCTTCATTTGATGCAGTCGGTCAACCACAGTACCTTTGTCATAAGAGCCACGTAACATGAAAGTAGAAATTTGTAAACTAAGTATTGTAGTCCCTGGCTGTGGAGTCTACGTGGATAATACGCTGTACTAGAGAAACTGTATCACAGAAGACAGTATTATGCACAGGGTCAAAGTTTGAAGCTTTCAGAAGGGACGTGTGATTAGAAAATTTGCTAAGACCAAGTGCTCGATTTCACCAGACAACGTGGAGCAGACTCTAGTTCCAGCAATATTTTCCTTGTCAGGCTGAGGCACGCCATCATGTAAGTTAGGGAACAGATGCCGACCCTTTGCCATAGGTACATCCTTGCACCTATATTTTGGATCAACAAAGACTATATAGGATTGGTGTGTAATTGACACAAACTGCCTTGGATGCAGTGTGAAAGATAGGTGTGTGTGGGTGTGTGTGCACTGATCTACTACGCCAAAATCTGCCGAATCTTCACATGGAGTACCCGTGGCAACTGAGTGATCATTCGTCTTTATTATCGTTCATAAACTTGAACAGAGCCTGACATTGTAAGTGATCAAGTGAACCTTGACAAGGACCCAAACATTCTAACAATATAAATTGAAGCCGTAAGTATGAAAAAAAATCTTTAAAATTTCTTCTTTGAGAAACGGTTTTAATTTACATAATTCCAAATTGGTCTTCTCACATCTATCTATCTATCTATCTATCTATCTATCTATCTATCTATCTATCTATCTATCTATCTATCTATCTATCTATCTATCTATCTATCTATCTATCTATCTATCTATCTATCTATCTATCTATCTATCTATCTATCTATCTATCTATCTATCTATCTATCTATCTATCTATCTATCTATCTATCTATCTATCTATCTATCTATCCGTCTGTCTGTCTGTCTGTCTGCCTGTCCGTCTGTCTGTCTGTCTATTTGTCTGCCAGTCCATCTGTTTCTCTCTCTCTCTCCCTTTAGAGATCAATTCAACAAATGTTCCAAAATTTGCTTTTAAGGATTTACCCAGTTGGTCATTAGGTGCCTTTGATATACTCTTAGCATGCCTCCAATATCTGCAAACAATGCACCAGCTTATGGCCCACTTACCACTTATTTCCTGCAATTGCATTCAAAGGTGTAGAGAGGAAATTGGGGGTTTTGCATGTAAAGTGACTAACACATACTCTTATCAGTGTTGCTCTGATACGGTTCTGTTCTTTAGGCAAGTGAATGAAAATTGTGATGATGATGATGATGATGATGATGATGATGATGATGATGATGATGATGATGATGCTGATGATAAATAATATTAGAAAAACAGATATAAGACAAACCCCCATTATTCACTATACTGTGATTCTGTTTAATAGACATGTTGTAAACGATTGTGTATGTCAGGGTAATACATACAAGTGCCATTCAGTTTTGTGGAAAGCATAGAATTTGGCAAATTGAAGGTTTAAGAAATGCGCATTTGGAGGTAAACAGGATGCAGATGATTTAATTACCGATCCCTTAATTTCCCAAGCTGGCTGCATTTATGACAACCAAAATAATAAATGACTTGCTAGTGTATCCAATTAGCAGCCCACACAGTATATTCTGACAGGAACGATGGCATTTGCAAAACATGGATATTAAAGAGATGTGCTATCTTCAAAATGACTAAGTGCGGCGCCACTGAATTAATTCTCACCTAAAAATACAAATTGGCTGCCAAAATGATTTTTATTTACATGACCTTCTTATGCTTTGGAGATTGTTGAGCGCAATGAAAGAATCATGGGTTGAAATTTTGAGTGAAGCAACCTTCCTTGATCAATAAGTAACAAAGTATGAACGTCATGCGTATCAGTCGTCCATTGAATCGCCAAAAATAGTAGCACATTCAGGAAAAACCCTGATTATTTCTATGGTTCATAGTTATTAACAGAATCTATACTCATGTGTTAACGCTATAGAAACTAGTTGAAACAGTAATGTTTCAGACAAAATAAACCCTCTTTAATTGACACGCAATAAGTACACTTGCTTTCCATCCTTTCGAATGTGTACTTCAGAAATCAAAATCGAAGTGGCCTATTGGTCAAATGCTACTAAAACTGGGCCATTTTGCCCGTACAAGACAGGCAATATGTGGCTTAAATTCTCCAAATGGTCAATTGAGAAACAATAGTAATGTGGCTTTGGAAATTTTACATAAAGATAATAGTTATGACACCTAAATACTGGGATGTATTCTTAACACTGTACTTCATGAAACTACCATGCAAAGAACTATACAAATGTCGCGTAATGTGTCAAGTTCGTATTATTCCGGGGAGCATGTAAGAGAACTTGTGTGTCAGTTGGCATTGTGGAAGCATTTCATGATGACTTAGACAATGAACAATCCATTTACTAGCAAGTATGCGCGAATTGTAAAATACAAGCGTGCTTAAAGTGAATTGATAAAAGGGAATAGATGGATTTACACAGGAGGGGCTTTTTAAACTTTCGTATCATGAAACAACAACTTGACATAGGTTATTAGCTCATCTTAGCCCACTGTCAAGGATTTGGTGAAGACAACCAATGGCAATTTTTGAATGATGACTGCAAATCCTGCTTGTTTCAAGCTCTTGAACATGGTGCAACGCAGACTCTCTATGTAGTTGCATTCCATGGACCTATGCCCAGCGACAAAGATGGCGAAGAGTGTAAATGTTCAGCATGTTGCAGTATGCAATGGAATGCCTTTGTGTTCCCTGTCAGAATGGGGATCGATCAAATATCTGTCTCTCTAGGTCTGCTTTAACAGGGAAAGTCCGTGCTTGTGTGGTTATTGTAGTGGGTAACATTTGTGGCACGACTTGTTGGATGTTTTGGTCTTTGGCAGATAAAGAAAACCCAACGCGCCACAGAAGTCATCTACAACCACAACACAATGATGAATTTTGCTTTTCATGTTCAGAAAGTTTGTATTAACCTTCATGTCTTGGCAAAATATTGAATAGCTGATCCTCATTCACTGTTATCCTTACCACATCGATTTACCATTAACGTCAGTCAAACCACAATATAATTTTGAAAATGCCACTTGACACTTCCTAAACGAGGCGCTGTGCCATGTCCCACAATTTGAAAATTGTTATGTCACGATTTTACCTGGAATTGAACAGGTATCCACAATAAAGGCTATTGATAAATAATGTGAATGCTCCCCCCCCCCAAAAAAATATGTCCAACAAATGAACAAACAAAAAGTCCACATATGCGATGTTGTTTTTATTTTGATACAGCTAGCCCAGACCCAAGTACCCCAACGCTTCTCTGATGCTTTTCCAGAAGAAAACTTTGATGACCTCTGTATCCATACTGTATCTCAAAAACTTGTTTCTACTTTATAGACAACATCCTAGAAACCACAAAGTCTGTGAACATACAATGGGGGCAAAGAATTTGTATCTACAGATCCTCTAGCCCACGCTGCCCTGGTATTGGTTGCCGTTTCAACAAGTTCTGTTGTGTCTTTCCCCACGCCTGCTCAGGTTTTGGCTTCCTCAAGTGTGAGCAGATGCAATATGAATTGATCATGAAAGTATTTTAGCACATTCACTAACCCTTTTCCTTGAAAAACTTTTCATCAAAGGTTATAGGTTTCATAGCAAGACCATATTTCCACTGATTCTGCATTACTCATTTTCCTCTACCATCAAGTTGATTGATCAAGCTTCTGTGCATTACTGTACCGCCCTTCTTACATTTCGTCCAGGATTGGGAAGAGAAAGTGAGTGAGTCGGGGGGGGGGGGCGCAGGGGGTATGCTCTGCGTGCTGGATCAGCTCTCCTAAATACCTTGGCTCCTAACAACTCTCGAGCTATCTGTCCTACATTATAGACTTATAGCTGCCAGTTCTCTCTCTCACATACACACACTCTAATCTCACTTTGAAGAGGTAGATGTGAACCTGATCATACCCAATATGATCTTCATGTAAAGAATTAAATCCAAGCTGGAGCAGTTGACTGTTATCCTGGTGAAATTAGTATGTCTGTCATCATTGGTGTAAATAGGTTTCTGCTACTCTGGACAATTCACCTATTTCAGTAAATCTTCTCTTGATAACCCTGTCACCTCCTGATGCACCCATAAAGGTGGAGCTTACACAAGTTCTGTGCTAATGCTGTTTCTGGATCAGGCACTAAGATATATGCTGGAATCCGCTATCAAAAATTACTGTCCAGGAACTCAGGTAGCCATTTTTTAATAAAGAGACACAATACTTATCTTGAAGGAACGTTTGTCTGAGTCTTCCCGTTATAAAGTCACAGCTCGATATCGGTGTAAATATTATCTCAGTGAAACAAAATAAAAGGGCAGAAGAACATGTATATCTCAACATAAACATCAATACAATGAAACCTGCTTGCCGTTGTCAACGGCAACTGTAGATTGTCCAATAATGAAATAATACCTTACCCTTCAGTTACTGTGAGAAACGTAACAGTTTTTTTCCGCCGTGTTTGATGCCTTCTTTTATTGGGAGGGGGGCGGGGGCAAATCAAAGCCCAAATAATGCGATTGGATACCATTTCAAATTGATTGACATTTTTTTTTGGGGGGGGGGAGGGTTCAGGTCTTTGGGAATGATACAAATGAGTGGAATGTATTTTAGAAAACTGGCAGCCATTTTGAAATAGGGAACAAGGGAGCTGTAACACAACCAAATGTAAGATTTTCTTTGCCTGAAATCACTTTTGGCAGGTATAACATTGGTGACGAGAGAAAAAAAGACGGCAAAGAAAAAAATACCATCATTACACAATGCCGACATCTCAAATGTCGATCACTATGGCTGCCCTTCTGTACATTTATTCCACACAAAGACTGGTAAGAAGTTCACTTAATTCCTGTATCACAAAACCATTTGAATGTCTGACGTCTGCTGTGTCTAAAATCTTGTTACCACGAATCACTTTGATCGAATAAACCTTTCTTTTGAGGAACCAAAACACGCTTTGCCTTGTAATATTGTACATTTCTAGAGAACCTAATTAATTTCTGGTCAACACAAAGCTACTGCCAAATGTTGATAAGTTAGTATGGATACAACATTTTACAAGAAATTAAACATGTTTTATTCTTTATGTTTCCCATCGTCAATCATTTTAAATACTCTCAAAGATAACATTTTTTCCCGTGCAAGGTGTGGGCAAGAAAAATGCAATTGTTTTTGATGATTCATGAAAGAGCACCAAATAATGTATGTCCAATTCAACAACCTATACTAATGTCCAGCAACCTTTCTGCAGAAAGATGTCCTTATACATTCAAATATTACTAAACAAAACAGTCACTGAAACTAGTCTCATTGATCTATAATTCCATTTCTATAAAACCATTACGTGGGTACCCATTTGTAGGACTAAAACTTAGTTTGGCATGGCCATGAACAGAAAAGATAATGCAAGAATGTGCGAAACCTCGGCGGCCTTTATTATACCAGCCGAACTGGGCGATATTGACATTTAATTTGCAACGTACTGAGACAACGTCAGAGGTAATCACAATTGCAGTATCAATTTGTTGCGCAGTGAATCAATGTGCATCACCATAACATCAGATTCCTGTTTTATTTATTTGGATGCCAATTTAAACTAGCCAAAAGGGCATTGAAACCGATTCTATCGATTTTATAAACTTCAAATGCCTTTAAATCAGTCAAGAAAAGAATTTGTCGACCAGGATCGGGTACCTCATCATGGCAAGAGAATATTTCACCGCACTTATTGGTTTCATAAATCAACTACAACACAAATTTTGATTGATAATTTATTGATTTCGATGTAGTAAACATTTCTATGCAGAATTGAAATCAACCAAATTAATTTACTTGAAATTGATGTAAGCTATTTCCATGGACTTGTTCTGAATACTACCAACCTGTAAGAACCAAAAAACTTTTCGGAACTCATGTTGGGTTAGTTTTTGGTTCTTATTTTTTTTGGCCATAAAATCCATGCAGTCAGTGTTAACCAATAATCAACATCAGAGGTGCCAGGTAGTAGTTAAGGCAATAATTGATTTTGGATAATTTTGTTCAATTAAAATTTGAGGACATTTTGGGTAAACATGTAAGTTGTCTGTCATGTGTCCAAATTAATTTTTAAACTTAATGCTAGCTCCCAATACAATCTGAAGAAGTTTACAAAAACTATCAATGTTAACATAGCAATCAGTGGACCGTGTTGGCCTTTGGATCTTGATTACTGACAATAGGTATTTGCTCCAAAATATCGTTTCCACATTGATATTTCTCGAAAACGAACTTCCTGCTTTTAATCAAACGAAAGCTGAATTACTCTGAAATTCTCTTAAGTACAAAATAATCAGGGATTTTCTAAGAAAGGATCAGTTCTTTTTTACATGCATAACAAAACTGAAGAGTTTGCCTAATCTTTATTAATTTGCTTTTTCTTTCTTTCTTTCTTTCTTTCTTTCTTTCTTTCTTTCTTTCTTTCTTTCTTTCTTTCTTTCTTTCTTTCTTTCCGTCTTTATATCTTTCTTTCTTTCTCACTCTTTATTTATTTTTTTTCCGCTCTTTATGTTTGCTCCGACGGGAGATATTTATTTGAAGTAGCGAGGTCGGGAAGAATCAGAAAGTTAACGGAAAAATTCCGACGGAATATCTCGCGCAAGGTCGGGAGGTCAGGCATTTCTGTAACAGCAATATCCATAACGGCCTCCATTATACTAATCATACATAAAGAGAAACTTAACAAAGCCAAATCTGTACGCTCAAGTACCGTTTGAACACTATCAAGCCCGATATTCCAAGAGCAAAGTCCTATACCGTTCCATCCACTGAAAAACTGCATAGATCTAAATCATTACAGCAAATCAATTTGTGAAAGGAACAAATCATACTCATAAAATATGAAATTTAGATTAAAGTTCCAGTCTTTATTAACCTCTATGTAAAAACGGGAGACCAGCGCTAAACTTGTTTCGGTGCCATCGATCCCCGGACAAGTCATTCTGCTAACTGGTGTTACCATGTTTGTATTTACAACATATATAAAAACTTGCCAGTACTTTCGGACCTGTATCCACTATTGGGGCATCCTACTCGCCCAGGCTCCAGCTTTCACACACCAGGGGGTCATACCAGGTCCTACTAAGATTTATGGCCCCAGGGCGACTTCTACGTCTGATACAGAATACGAACTGCAAGGCTCACCGCTTATGTTTGCTTTGCGGTGTATTTACATTCATTGTTATGCTCACTCTGGGAAAAGTCCCAATATATATTGCACATTACAATTATTCCACAAATTAGCCTGCCCCCAACCCCAATCCCACACAGATATTGGATACCATCTCTTCATCGAATCGTATCACCGGCACTTGGCTGCCATTTTGAAAACTGCGGACCAATCCGGGTCGCGCTTAACACAGGAAGACACCATAATATACAGGAAAGCACAGGCGGTCAGAGAATAGCACCACACGGCTCCTTCCGGTGTACCGGATGGCACCAAAAAGCACAGAATGGGACAACAGAGTAAGGGATAACACCGAAAGGCTCTTCCTGAGACACAGGAAAGCACCGGCAGGGACACTTTTTGATGAACAAAATATTATAGGGGGATATATCCAAATATAGGCCTAATTATGCATCTTAACCCTGAATCTCAGGGGTGAATGCCAGTGACATTTGACTGACTTCAAATAACTTGCTAACTTGAATTAGACTAGGCATGTTAACTGAAATAATGTAAAGGATGTACATGTTAACCAAGAAAATCATTTTAAAATACATTATATTTTTACTCGAGAGGATTTAACGGGACTTGTTATGCTTTTAAAAGCAAATAAACGGCGAATCTATATACTATGTTGTACGTGCGTATAGATTATGCACAAATCATAGTCAAAAAGTAATCAGGTCTAAATCTATTTGACTTACTGCTTGAATCTACTGGACTTATAGCTTTCATAAAAACCTATGTTATACAAACACGCAGAAATTGGGACTTTCGTTCTTCCAAGTGATTTACACTTCTGCAATGCATGCTTTTTCTTCAAATGAGAAGTCTTCATAAGTTAAAAACTTCAAAACAGCTAATTACACTGTAATAAGGTGCCTAAAACGTCAACTTAAATATACATTGCACAAACTTCAAAAACATCCTTTTGGTTAAGGGTAAATACCATTGTAAATTCTTTCATAATAGCTACAATTCAGAATCTTAAATTAGTTGAAAGAGGGCATTTACTGGAAGAAGAAGCAAGGTTTACAATTTATATTAAAAGTAACATTATAAAATACAACCCAATGGGAATACACAGCTCCAGTAGCCCTCCACAGTTATTGTGTATTCGGCTGTGTATATTCGACGGAAGGCACAAACTGCTGCTAATTGCGATCTCTCCTCTAGCATGTATATATCATGTAGTCACAGTGTGACATTCCACAGTTCACATAGTAATCTGTGAATAAGTTTCGATTGGAGAAAAAATGGAAAATGTTGCATCTTATATCATGGAACACCTTCCTGGTTTTACTTTCCACCGAGTACAAAATGTTACCCGGCTGGTTGTATGTGACAAAAACTCGAAGCATATCAAACAAAAAAATGTGTGACTACTATCGTCAGGAAAATTGTCTTGTTTTGCATATTGGTGACTTTAACTAAATATATATACATATATATATATATATATATATATATATATATATATATATATATATATATATAAATTTATATATATATATATATATATATATATATATATTTGTCTTTTTATCCAAAACCACTTCCTAGTAGTCATTACCATATTATCCCTGTCTAACTCATATACATAGAAGTACTATTGGCCATATTGCACACGTTCCTCTGCAAAATTTTGACATAGGCTGTATTAGCCCAACAAATTAAAGGGTCTTCTGCGGGTAACTCCTCAACATGTTTAGGAGCCTTTTACCCGTACATGTCTCTCTGAGTAGCGGCTCCTTGTCTAAGCTAAATATTCAGCAAAGACAACCCACATAATAATGAATAAATATGAACGTGGCAATTGATGAATTAGCTAAATACGTGAAGTTTTGCTTATAAATGCAGAGCTTCATATCAAAGAAGGATACCTGTCAAACAAACCATAATTACCAAATTTGTATAGTACAGGTTAAGATAAGAACAATTTGACTTACATCTCAACCAATATGTACCCTTTCTAGCTGGACAGCTTATCCTAGTTAAACCATCCGCCAATGTTTAACTGAAGTGGAAACAATATGGAGCATTATATTCAGTTCCAGTGATTGTAAAATAAACAGTTGCAGCTAGACCACCTGTATAAAGCAAGGGAAATCCTAACAAGGACTGCAACAATGTACATCCTGCACCAGAGATGTAAAACAAACTCCATGATGACACCTACTCCTCAAATAATTAAACTCTATTTAACTGCCAACCCTGAGTCAATGTGTCAACTTAATGTGTCAGGTTTGTGACACATGAGAAAATACTGTCAATTTTGAGTAATTTTTTAATATTGAGTAAATGTGCATTTAGGCATATCAGAAAAGAATGAAAGCCATTAGCATTTATGCCAAAAACATGCAATCAAAACAATTTTTCTTAACAGGATTTTAAGTACAATTAGGCAAACATGTAACTGTCGTAGGCTGCTTCTTGCTACCTGTAGCCCCTGGGGGTTACTTAACAGAAAACATGCAATCCTAAATGTCTGATAGTGAATATTAAAACAGAAAGATGCCAAAAGATAAAGTTAAGTAGCAAAACAGACAAGTCTAAAAACTGTAAATTATTGTAGCCAAACTTTCTAATAATCTTTGGATATTAACAATAGAATTATAGGGCAAGTCAGAAAAGAATGAAACTCTTTTGTATCTATGTCAGGAGAATGCGATGAAAATATTAACCAGATATAAAGTACAATAAGGCAAGCTTGTAACTGTCGTAGGCCGCTTCTTGCTACCTGTAGCCCCTGGGGGTTTACCCAACAGAAAACAAGCTAGCCTAAATTGTCTGAACGGTGAACATTTAAACATAATGATGTCAAAAGATAAAATCAAGTAGCAAAACAGGCAAGTCTAAAATCTTCAAAATTATTGAAGCCAAACTTTGTAACCATCTCGGGATATTTACAGCAAAATTTGTAGAAATATTTGATCAAAGGTACACCATTGAATCCTCTTGATTCAAGTTTATTGTAAATAAATTTGGTTCTGAAATTTAGAACAAATCCGACCAAATCTCAAAATGTGTGACAAAGATGTATTATATCCAATAGTATCCGAAATATTACTGTCCGGGAAAGGATAATTAACTACTTCAAAGTTAAACTCATCTATTTTGTGATAGACTTTAATACTAAACCTGTCATCAGTGACTGAATACCCAAGTCCAAAAACATCTCTGAAACCATCTGAATTGTTACCCTCCAAAGGGATATCTTTTGGGTAACTTTCTTTAGCAATTTCATTGAAATTTTGTACATTTACACAAGCAATGTCATCAATATATCTTGCGTTGTTTGATAATTTTGTAGCCATTTGAAAGTCCCTTTTCATCAATTTATCCATATACTTAAATTCAAGCCAGGTTAAATACAAATCTGCCAGAAAAGGGGAGCAGTTGCTACCCATAGGAATGCCTTTTATTTGTTGAAAAAACAATGGTCCGCATTGAACAAAAGTATTATCCAAAAGAAATTTTATAGCATCTATCAGAGTTTCAACAGTGTAAGATTGAACGTTAGTTTTTTAATATTTATTGTGTGACCAATATGCTTTCTTTGTATATGAATTGATATTAATGTATGGTTTACCATTATGTTTAAACATTTTGCTCATTAATTCTGAAAGAGAAGTTTTGACTTCATCTATGGGTAGATTTGTGTACAGTGTAGAAAAATCAAAACATTTGATATTTTTTGCTTTTACATCTTTGATTTTAGATACAAACTCGGAAGAACTGCTAATACTCTAAAAACAATTTATTTCACAGTTTGTAGAAATTGCATTACAGTATTTACGAAAATGATTCCTAATTGCAGTCAAACACAATGTTACTTCTTTTCATAATTGTTTTGTTGTACATTTTGCAGCACCGGCTAAGAATCTAGATTTAAAGGGGTTTTTATGTATTTATTTTGGGTATCCAGAACAAAAGTGGAAAAGAGGAGTCCTCTTCAGAAATTTTGATATTAAAATTTCTTTTCATCTCATCTTTATGTGTATTCATAGAATTATCAATAGATTGTTTGTGTAATTTATAAACGTCATTTACTCTTATGTCTGAAATACTGTTTATACCAAGTTCTTTTTTCAAAACATCCAGATAATATTTTTTGCAGATGATCCCAAAATTGTTCCCTGCCTTATCTATGTTAGTGACTACAAATCTTTCATGTAGTTCTTTGACTGCGTTTGAAACTTCAGGTTGTTTTAGATTAACCGTATTGAAATTCTTAATGTGGGATTAAATTCTATTTCTAAAGACTCTTTTCAAGTTTGATAACAATCCTTCAAATTTCTGAAATTCAATTTTTCTTTCTTTGCCTATTTCATACAGTACGAATCAAATGCATCACATGTATCCTGAAAAATATTGTCAATGTTCAACTTGGGACACATCCTAAAGTTTGTACCTTGTTTCATAATTTCTTTTAAATTTGAATTATGTACAATATCCAAGTTAACTGTAAATACATGTTTGTGGTATCTCTCTACAAAATTAGAATATTTACTGTTAGACATACAGTCACAATTTTGATTCGTTGCGATATCTTTAAGAGTAATTGAAGCCAGAATTTTCTTGTAATTCATGATACTTTGTCCAATATTGTTGCCATATTTATAAGAAATGATGGGGAGATCTTTTGTTTTGCACTCCTTGGGAATCATGTTTTATATATATATATATATATATATATATATATATATATATATATATATATATATATATAACTAGGCAAAATTAATAATCCTCTGCTAAAAGCAATTCTTATATAAAAAAACACACACATATTTTGAATATATTCAATGTTTCTTTTATTCTGTATACACTTTAGAGTAGATCTGTAGAGGAAATTCTGATCCAATGAAGTTACGCTTCATTGCACAGTGTCAATAACCAGACAAATTCTGAATCAAGTTCGCAAGGGTACCTGTAGAACGCTCAAACATGCATATGAACTGAGTGCAGAGTCCCATCAGAAGTTATCACAGATGGTGCTTGGTTGCATCAAAAGTTGTCACAGATAGTACTTAAAGTTAAGGCATTTTCTGAGTTCAATAGAGCAGAAATTGACTCATCACTGTGTCACATAAAGCACCTTTAAATGTCCATTCAATAGGATGTGTAGCCACCATGGTTGTCAATGCACTGTTGGCAGCGCTTTCGCATGCTGTAGACGAGCTTTCTCACAAGTGCTTGAGGTATACTGTCCCACTCCTCCAGAAGATAACGCCGTAGATCTGCGAAGTCTGAGTTAGGACCCATCTTCTGGTACACATTTCTTTTCATATGGCTCCACAGGTGCTCAACGGGTTGAGGTCAGGTGAGCATGCTGGCCATTCCATCACCTCAACACTCTTACTATCCAGGTAATCACGAACCACAGCTGAAACATGTGGCCTGGCATTGTCGTGCATCAGCATGAAGTTGTCTCCAATGGCACTCGCATATGGAATAACATGGGGTTCCATGACATCCGTTATGTACTGTCTGCTTGTCATTGTTGCTTCCATGATGACGAGGTCTGTTTTGCCATTAGCAGAGATGCCTGCCCAGACCATGATGCTACCCCCTTCGTATGCAACTGTGGGCTGAACACAACAAGCAGCGTGTCTCCCGTCTCGCCATCTCCATGCACGAACACGTCCATCACTTCTGTGGAGGGAAAAGCGACACTCATCAGTGAAGAGAACATTGCTCCATCCTGCATGTGTTGTACGGACATGTTTTCTTGTCCACTGCAGCCGAGCAACCTTGTGATGTGGGGTAAGAAGAGGCTTTTTCACCATGCTCCTGGACCTTAAACCAGCAGCATGCAGTCTGTTACGAACAGTCTGGGTGGACATGCGTCTTTGGTGAGGACTGGCTCTCTCCAGCTGGCTCTGAATATCAGGACCTGTGCGGCTCCTACTCCTCAGTGCTGCATTGACGATGAAACGGTCTTGTTGCCTGGTGGTCAGCTTTGGCCTTCCCGGGCGTGGTAAATCTGCAACATCATTTGTGTTTTGGTATTTTCTCAACAACTCATTGATGAATTTGTGGTTCACACCCATTGCCCGTGCGACAGCTCTGCAAATTTCACCGGCTTCAATGCGACCTATGGCTCTTGCCCTGTCCATTTTGGATAGCCTTGGCATGGTGATGTTCACAGTTCGACCAGTGATGGCGAATCCATAACTGACAGAAAAACCCCATGCCTTTATACCCATGATTGGCACAGTTTCTGGCCACATTACACAGGTATGGTGAGAAAAATCAATGGTTAGGAGGGTCCTAACAGGGACAGGAAAGACCACTCATGATCCTTTCTGCGAAGTGCACTTTGTGACTTTGTGTCACATTCAGCCCATGTGCAGTCAAGGATAGGCTCCAACTCTGCTCATCTTTACACATGATGTAATCAAAGGATTATGCTACAGATACATGTGCGTATCTTTAAATTACCTAAAAAAGTATGGGTACACCATTAAATTATTTAAGCGGAGGGTTATTAATTTTGCCTAGTTTATGTATATATATATATATATATATATATATATATATATATATATATATATATATATATATATATATATATATATATGTATATATATATATGTATATATATATGTATATGTATATATATATATATATATATATATATATATACGTGTATTCTGAACCTTATAGATCTGTATATACGTTGGTATTAGGATGTACGAAATGTATTTTCGAAAAGAATTCAAATAGGATATCACGATTTAGATAGTAGGCACTACATCAGTTTGTATTACAGGCAAATATATATCGGACCTTTTTTCATAAAGTTCATCGCTGATCTCTGCTGCTTTTCTGTTTGACCATCAAATTTGGTATATTAAAACAAGCAGCCCTATTTCTTACAAGTCATAAATTCAAAATCTAATTTTTTCCTTTCTCTCTCTCTCTCTCTCTCTCTCTGGCTCTTTCTATTGAAACAACGACTAGCTTATATGCTATAAGTGAAGAGGAGAGAATTAAGATGACAGGACGCCTTTCCTTGGTTGACGAGAACAATGATCATAAGTTTTAACTAACAAAGAGAAGAGAAGAGAATCTCTTTCTTTTCAAATCTTGGTTTATAAGAACCTTTGCTTTTTATACTTCAAAGCTAGAATGTGTATTAATATACGCTCTGTGATCATTCTTGTCAATATGAAAATATGCAAGTTAATCTGTGATAAAAAAAAATGCTGCGGCTGCACAATTCAGGTGCAGCGAAAGCACTTTTGGGACTTGGTAGAGTTAAATGCCAAGTGTCAGCATGCCAGGAAGTGTTTGAGTGATAGCTGCTCTGGCTTAAAGGTCCCAAAATGCCAAAAGATTTATTTTTTGTTCAAAGTGAAACACTTAGAGTATCATAGCGCTTTCTGAAGAAAATGTTCCATATCTGCACAGGAAAATAACTTTATTTCCAAAGGATTTTGTTGCCCATGATGTGCCCGAAGTTGACAAGTTTGCGCCTTTTTGACCATCGAACAGGCACTGGGTCGTGACGTCACGGAATAGTCCAGAGGCCCGATCGAGAAAAGTCTCATAGTTTTCGAATAACCTTGCTCATGTGGACCCAGGGATGAAACTAATTTTGTTTGTTTGGCAACACCTTGAGCAATATAAATATGCGGCAACATTTAAAAGGAAAAAAATCTTTGTAAAAAAAAAACGCTGTTGGTAATTGGTAGCACACCAAAAAAAAAAAAAAATAAATAAAAAATAAAAAAATAAAAATCTTTCCCAAGGAAAAGATGGAAATATATCATTCATTCGTGATAGCAAGCGGTATCTTCATCGAGATTTTACCGTGCTGAAGACATGCACTGCTTATACATGTATTTACTTTTTTTTCTGGTATATTTTCCCATGCTATTTTCTCAGTTTTTATCCAGTAAAATATTTTTACAAAATTTTCTCCCTTTCTTCTTGGGACCACGCAGAACACAATAGCAATTTATGTACTGGAAGGAAATTATCCATTGCTTTTGGGTTCAGGTCTATATTTTGTGAGGAATTGCAGAGCTGTCCTCACTACCTCCTAAGTGTTACGTCTCCCGGGTACAAAAAGCCACCTGGTCACCACAAAGTTAGAGGAAATGCAGAGTAGCCTATTCATTATCCAAATCTTGAACAGATTTTAACTTACTGTATTTACATTATTCCCGATGACATGAACAAGTTTCTTGATGTAGGCTGGGAAAGCTCCTCGACACCAAAAACTAGTAAGTTCAAAACACACACACAAACTATAGCCTGCATCACAAAAGCAATTTATTATAAACTGGGAAGAAGGGATCCGTTGCTTTTGGGTTCAGGCATATATTTTGTGAGCAATTGCAGAGTTGTACCCCAAACTGTAGAATACTTCCGTACACATTGCGTCCTAATTTCAACACTCAAAGGGCCAGATGCCTACATGCAATTGGTGTTCATGCGTTCCCATTTCTGGTTCTTTTATCTACACTCCAAAAATAACTGTTTCTGTTATTCCTGTTCATGCGTGCAGAAATTTTTTTTTTCAAAAAATACTATAAAGCAATCTTCTACATGCTACTGGATAGATCGATTCAAACAGGAGGAAATTAATCTGAATTTCAAATGCATGTCACAAAATTGCAGTCATGAATTGTGTCTCGACGATGGTCGGACTTTCACTGGGTAAGATTAGGAATAAAAAAACGGGGAATATGCAATTTATTTGAAAGCTTCATATCAGACTAAGTTGATAGTTTTACAAAGGAAAACATTATTCAAATCAATTTACAGTGGACCAAAAAATGATGGTCTACTTTGTAATTGTCACAACACCTTCATTCGCACCTCTGCAAAAAGCAAAGGTAAAACCCATGGTGGATTAAAATATGCGTTTAATATGGCTTAACAAAGTGAGTTTGAAATTGTGTATACGCGTGTCTTCATTGATCATCTCAGCGAGCATGTGACGCATCTCAGAGGTCAAGGTCATTCATATGTAAACTCAACATAGCGCTAATGGAGCACCATGTCATTTGCAGTATCAAAATTCCGACCTCAAGTAGTTCTGGAGTTCAGAATCTAAGCTAATTTAAACCTGGGACTACATGAAGTAAGAAACCACGAGACCTTGGAAATTGTGTCAAGGTTATCTATATCAAGAAGTGTGCTCTGGGCTCTAACATATCTGTGCAATTTTCAAGCAATTAGTGGGATGGGTATTAGGGAAGCACTACTTTTAGATTTCTTGCCTCCAAATATTTGCTGGACGTGACATGTTGAATGGACTGGATAGGGAGCTACAGGCTACTGGGGTCTAGCATCTTGGTCAACAGTTGCTATATCTAAATTATTCATGGCCTGATCACACTTGGTTGATAATTTCCCTATCTGGTGGGAATATCATTCACATACCTCCATATAGCTAAAAAAGACGGCTGTGCGAACAGCCCATGCTCAGCTGACCTAGACATTCATCACACTTGCAGCTCTGTGAACTTGGGATCAAGGTAACCATGTACCGAGTAAGTCGGACCTTTATAGAAGAACACTGACACGTGCAATAAAAAGGTCCCAGTTCAAGTTGTTCTCAAGGTATAGTGAAGAGTAAAATTCATGTATGTTGCACAGTGATCCCAGAAACAAGGTCAAGGTCACTCATGTACTGTCTAAGCATGACCTTCATAGAGAAACATTAACATGTGGAACATCAAAGTCCTAACTCAAAACAGATCTCAAGTTATCAAGTGTACACTAAACTTCGTGTCAGTTGTCCTATGACCTTGGGAATGAGGTCAAGGTTCAAAACTCTCTGTACAGAATACGTAGCCACTTATCAAAAGTACATCCCTACCAAGTTTGGCACAAATCTGGCTAAAATTATAAGTTATAACCATTACAAGAAGTTTCCATGTTAAACTTTCCTATTAAAAAGGGTATTTTTTTTAGGATTTTAAAGATTTAAAACAAATAAATAAATAAAAATAAAAATTGCAAAAACCACTGAAGCGTGACTGTTAGAATAACCATGGTACAAACCCACCCAAGGTACATTGCCACGAAGTTTGAACTAAATCTGACATTCAGTTTCTTCAATGAAATCCAATATGTCGATTACCATTAAAATGCCCATTTACTTGCATAGCAGGCAATAGAAAAGGTGCATTTACTGATAAGTACCCAACTTGAAAAAAATGGTTAAAAATCAATAATCCTAAAGCAGTGCTACCTAGTGAACATCTTTGCTTGACCCTTTCACAAGGAACATTTCCACAAAGTTTCAACTTAATATGAAAGACGGTTCTGGAGAGAAGTGACAAGAAACGAAAGCACACAAAACTCCTTGTAAAATTTGAAAAAAAAAATTGCAGCACCAACTGGTGAACAAATTAAGAACTAGGAGTCCCTAGGAGTTTTCTTAGGTAATATCAAAGCAAGTGGGTGAGCAGTTGGGGAGAAGAAGATTTTGTAAGATTTTAACAAAAAAAACAACAACAACAAAAAACCATTGAAAATCCAAAAATCACTGGAGCGTGACCATTTGAATCACCCTGGTGGAAACACACCCAAGGTACATTGCCACCAAGTTTGAAGTCAATCTAGATAACAGTTTTGGAGGAAGAGTTGAAAATATGAATTACCATAAAAATGCCCATGGGCGTACATAATAATCAATAGGAAAGCTGCATTGACCGACAAGTACCCGAATTTAAAAAATCGTTAAAAATCAGGCATCCACAGCAGTGCCACCTTGTGACTAACTTTGTTTGACTCTTCCACAAGAAACATATCCACCAAGTTTCAGCTTCATCTGAGTGACGGTTCTGGAGAAGAAGTCGAAAATATCCAAAACACACATAAATCATTAAAAAATATAGAAAAAATCGCAGCGCCACATGGTGAACAAAGTAACAACTAGGAGTCCCCGGGAGTGTCCCTGTGCGATATCAAAACAATTGGGTGGGCAGTTTCGGAGAAAAAGATTTTTAAAAATTTGCCCCCCAAAAAACACAAAAACTCATAAAAAATCTATAGACCAATAAAGCATGACCATTTGTACAACCTGGTAGAGACCCACCCAAGGCACATCCCCGCCAAGTTTGAAGTGAATCTGGCGGACGGTTTTGGAGAAGAAGTCGAAAATGTGAATTGTGGACAACGGATGTCTAGTCATAACATAAGCTCAGCTGACTCACAAGTCAGCTGAGCTAAAAGCAAAGTCCTCACACATGTAAAATTCGAAGGTGGTATTTGAATACGTGTGAAACAAACGATTTATCAATTTCTGAAGAAGTGAAGCATTTAATTTATAAGCAGTGAATATCAAAGTAAATTTCTTATGAAAATGAAGTGAAGCTCAAAACCAGTCTCGCTTCCTGTCTGCATGGATATTATGCTCTGATGTGTTACATATCTACACGTGATGATGAATTTCAAAGTGACCATCTGAAGACAACCCCCTCTTATAGAGCCACTCTTTGGCGCATTTTGGATGTCCTAAAAGGAGAATCACTGTAATGGCTGGACGAGGCCACCAGTCAATCAGCCATAGTAAATTAACACAAGAGGCTGCATATTAAAACCCATGGTTAGAGACCAGCGTGGTTGCAACTAATCACTTATTTTACTTAGTGGGGAGTGGGAAGGCATGCATCCCCAACACGTTTCGACAGGACCTGACAAATGGCAGTGGTTATTGACAAGTTGAAAAAACAAATATAAATGAAGGATGGCTAGCAGTTCGAACCCTTTACAAGTCACCTATTATCGACAAATAAAAATGAACCAGGATGCCAACTGTCCCCCAAGTTAGCTGAAATTTGGACCAATTTACAGTGTTTGTCCCGTATTGAAACTGAGGATTTTCTCATGTATGCTTTGTTAAATATTGTCTTCCCATGATGTTCTCACTTAAAATATCCCTGAAATAGTATTTTGGATGTTGGAATCTGTCAATAAAAAAAGAAAAGAAAAAAAATGCTCTCCAAAACACGAATATTTTGCAACTTGATGTCTTTTGAATATTTAAGTATAGTCACTGGTATGATAAAGTGCGTTGGTTAGGAAATACCATGGTGATGACACAGATAAAATATACCCTCCTGAATGTCAAACCTCCAAACTTTCCGCAGGGTGCCCACCAGTTCGGTCTCCCTCACCCTCGATTAATTGCTTTCAGCGTGCTCCGGTCTTCTACGATAACTTTTCCTGCAAAAATGAAATATTGGTACAATTACGTTCATGTTGTGTACATTACCATGAAAACTTCTTTAAAACTTGTGCGATAGAAAATGAACAACGCATGCATGCGCCGGCATAATCCGAATCCACTGACAGGTCGATGTCTGTGAGGTTCCATCTCCGTGGCTTAATTTCATATGCTTTGACAAAACCACGACAGGCACCAGCTGGACGCACGTGGGGCACAAAGCAAAGCTTGACAAAAGAAAGCTATTGAGGGCTTGATCATTGTAAAGGCATAGACTAATGTCACATGAGTCTCCTTGTAACAGTGCTGCCACCAGTGGTTACTAACGCTATTACAACTAAGACGATCTCGGGCGCTTGTTTTGTCTAGAATGTCGCACCTGGCAAATTGCCCTGGTTTCCCCTTTTGCAGGAATGTATGATCAAGTCGGAAGCCTGTCCTGCTGGGAAACGGTGTTTTGAGTGATAGATCTGACGTCAGCACACGGATGACCGTTTATGCCCTGTGCCTTGGTCCTTTTTTGCGGAAGGACAAGGACAAACGGTTTAATTCCAGGCCAATAGATAGATAGATAGATAGATAGATAGATAGATAGATAGACAGACAGACAGACAGACAGACAGACAGACAGACAGACAGATAGATAGATAGATAGATAGATAGATAGATAGATAGATAGATAGATAGATAGATAGATAGATAGATAGACAGATAGATAGATAGATCACGTTAGTCTCTTTAAATTAAACATTCGGAATTCCCACACGCAAATTTTGGCTGCAAGTCAACGATTTCACATAACATATCCACAGCAGTAAACCACAGTTCAATATTTGGATTGATCACATTTCCGGCCATCTTGAAGGGGTGATTCATAACAGTTTATTGGATTGTAGTAAAACCTCCACAACCCCACAGCACCCACATCCCACAACCCCCACCCCACAACCCCACAGCACCCACATCCCACAACCCCCACCCCACAACCCACAACCCACAAACCACGAACAGGTAATATCAAAGGCCACATAACGTTAGAAATTTTATCAGCAAATGAGCGAATGGCATTTGGACGTCCCGGTTATCAACAAACGGCCAAAGGTCATTTGAACGTCTCCATCGTCATAAGAGATCAACAATTTTACTTTTTACTTTCAATGTGTCTGCATGGGTAGGCTTATTAACCTGCCAAGAATACGCATAACAGAAGCCCAACCCAGGACACAAATTGTGTCCTAATGAATGACATATTAGTCAAGTTACTTTTTCTCTTTCCTCACAAGATATAAAGATTATCCCTGCATAAATCTGCCACAAAAGAATATTATGGCCACCCAGAGGCCCACTTGGCTAATAACTGGGAGGTAAATTTTGTCACAAAGCGAGGTGCATTGTGGTTTACAAACGCTTACCGAAATAATAGCCAAATTTGTAAAGTTAATATTCACTGTTCTCAAAAACAGCATAATTTTATATGCAGTTGACACATCCTTTTCTTCGACAATAATTGATTTCACAACAGAGAGCCACGCGTGGAAATGACAGCAAACCGCGGGATGGCGACGAAACATTTAGGTCTATGATATTTGGACCGGTTATTGGTTAAATTCCTATTAGGCTCAAAATGTTCACAGGTCCTACCTGATCATTTACTTGTCCCAGAAAATAAGGCTTGCGTTAAGGCAAGCCCTATAAATTACATACATTGTTCATGTCCATGCATTATACTGCAAGTGCAATGACTGTCTTCTTCAGCTATTTTTTCATGATGAAAAAATCACATGCGACATCAGGGTTCAGGAATTTGCATGTCTGCTAGCCAGGGAGCCGGACAAGTAAAATCCCAATCAGGCCAAGCTAAAATTTCAAAATACTTGTAGAATTTAAAACAAAAAACAAAAAAAAAACAAAAACAAAAACAAAAAAAACAAGAAACAAACAAACAAACAAACAAACAAAAAAAACAGATAGTACAGGCCATAAATAAACTGAAAAATAAAAAGTCACCAGGCAAAGATGACATCCATAATGAAATGGTTGAGTGTAGCAAAGACATATTATTACCGATACCAACCGATATCTTTAATAACATTCTCACCACTGGCGACATTCCACATATTCGGCAAGACAACTCATTTACTCCCATCCATAAAAAGGGAAGCAAAAATGACCCAAATAACTACCCGGGTATCGCAGTCTCAAGTACCCATTGAAATCATTCTGTTTGATTTTAAACACGAGACTCTCTGAATTCTGTGAGACACATAACTGCATTCCCGATATGATCAAATTGCTTTCCAGAAGTTGAGAACATCTGACCACATTCTCACATTAAAAACCCTGGTTGACAAATATATCAACAGACTACCCAGACAGAACTTGTTCCAACAGAAAAATCTCGAGATGATGTGTATTACCCAATAGGCTTACTTAAAAATATAGCCACATGACATAAATATAGTCAAGCTACTTTCATAATTGTATTTGTGTCTTTTTGCCCAGAACCACTTCCTAGTAGTCAATATCCTATTCCGCAGTTCGAACTCTTTACCCTCCATAAGCTAACCTGTCCCTGTCTAACCTATATACATACAGAATTACTATTGTCCATATTGCACACGTTCCTCAGTAAAATTTTGACATAGGCTGTATCAGCTCAAATAAATTAAAGGGTCTTCAGCGGGTAACTACTCAAAACATAAGTCGACCCTTAACTTACATGACTAAGAAAATCCGGACCCACACCCAGCAGCTAGCTCGCTGGCTTCGCCAACTCGCTATTTTTAACTTGTACATACACATTATCCTAACTATCTTCCTACGTTATCAAGGTCCACGTTACATAATCACAGCCGAACTTGGAGAGCTAAAATCCTTCGATCATTACATTTTGAGGCAATCGGTAAATTAAGTTTCAAATACGATTTCAAAAACTGGACATTTCATTGTACCATATATATGCACAGGCTTCCATGCATATTAACCTGTTCAACATCTGGCAATTTGCAGTTCTCTAACGCCGTGTTGGTCTAGCAGCGACGGACGGCCACTGAGAACAACATTTATCTCGGATGCGCTATGTCTATTTACGCGTAAATCAATTTAGCGCAGCCAAATTTGTTTTGCACATTGTAATGGAGATAAATTGCTTTGTCTAGGAACTTGCTTTTTCGTAGACCAAGAAGTTTTTTAAAGGTCCTCCTTTTATTCGGGCCGTATCTATATTCTCCGGTCTTCAAAGATCATTATTAGTTCCAAAACAAAATTATTGCTGTATTTTTTACATAAGTAGGGAAGCCTCAACGACCACAAAAAATAGAAATTAAAATCAAGCTAAAAATTACAAGGGTTTTTCATGAAGAATTTCGAGAAAAATCACGAAATTTTTTATTTAAAATCTCGAAATATCGACATTTAAAACTCGAAATTTCCAATTTTTTCTCGAAATTTCATTTGATTTAAATCTATATTTATTTATCAGTTTTTTCTGGTCCTTATAGGCTTCCGTTCACAGGAGAGTGTCCGGAAATTATGGTGAAAGATTAAAGTACAATTTTGTACATTACATGCACAGGCAAGGTAAACGCAAGAGTTGGTCATAAAATTCGACAGGACTATAATTTTGAGAATTGTAGGCCCCTCTTTGGCAGGAGATGAACAGCATTTTTCTCAGTACTGTGGAGGCGAGGTATCAACATTCATGTTTTTGTGTCGAGAAAGATGGAATTATCACACTTGTCAAAAGAGTCTGTGAGTGACTCGCGAAATGTCCTAGAGAACATGGAGAAAATTCAACTTGGTGTGCCGTAATTTATTATGGCTCTGCCACTCCAATGACTGTGAAATCGAACTCGAATCTGCTATTACTGTCCTGATATGCGCATATTATAGTATTGCTTAGGTCAGTGAACTGGTGCACCTAGACCATTGGTCAAATAACGGAGCCCCGTAATGCAATAAGCTAATCTATATAATTGTTTTTGTAGCTAAATATTGCTTTGAAAAACGTGTCAACTACCCATGGTAGACAATACATGTCAGTATTTGAATTTCTTCCATTTGTGCGGAAAAACACCTTACAAACGCAGACATATTTTGGAGTTTGATCTCTGGATAGATTAACAATGTAACAGACATTCCATTGTCGAACCACGCAGTTTTAACCATCTAGCGCCAGTTATACGTTTTCTCCTTTCACAACGTGATTTTCGACAATAACTGTAAAAGAAAACTGCCTTTGCACAAACAACCGTGTGGGTCGGTAAAAGAAGCGTCCACCTCAACGTGAAAGGTGTATCATTGTGCACATGGAACTGGTTCTCCACATTTTTTTCTATTTTTATTTCTATTTTTTTTTCTGCAGCCTCATTTTCATATTTCCTTGAAAATTATGTAGAAAACCGCTGGATTCGAGTTTATGCCTTTGAATATAAGGGAACAATATCCATTGTCATTTCTTTTGTGGACAGTTGAAAAAAATTATAATAATAATTTTTTTTTTACAAATGACCAATGCATTGGTGGCATCCACTATTTAAAAAAAAAGTCCCATAAATCAAAATACAATATAAACAAAAAGTGTTAAAAAGTACTTGGTGCCTTGTCATTTGACACTGATTTCTTATATCATGCACTGGTTCCAGGCTAACTACACGATACCATGTCATTTGATTTTGTTAGTTATCAATATCTACGTCGGCATTTCACAAAAGTACTGATTTAAAGTCAGCTAGGATGAGTTGATGCGACACATGTCCGTGTTGATTCGAGGGTACACTTGTAGATATATTTATCGCCATGTTTTATATAGTGGTCTTTGGCGACCTTTTGACCCTTAACCTATTGTAGTAAAATCTTCCGACAGACTGGACCCCTGGATTGGACCAATGGGAGCTTCTGACTGGCCGACATATCGCTGGGATTGGACCAATGATAGCTTTTGACTGGTAGACATATTGCTGTGTTGGGTTCCTCTCAAGTGGTACCTTCACATCAATTTGTTTAAACACCAAAATGATAGCCGAAAGAAAAAACAGAGGCCCAGTTAAAACTGTTCATTCGCTTATGGTTGGGTGTCCAAAGAGAAAAATGAATTAGCACATGGACAATTACACCAAGAAAGGAAACAGACACAGATGATGGTCATCAAAACCAATATATTGACATCTAATTCCCTGTGTTTGATTCGTGCTGTGTACCGCTCCAACTGCGCAAAAGCGCCCGTATGTAATTTTCGGCTGTTTATTGCTTTCTCTTTACCAGAGAACATTTCTGAAAACCATAGATAGGACCTCCTGTGACAGCATGCCCTACAGCCCAACAGCGTTCAGTAAGATTGAATATAACATGCGTAAGAAGGAAGTTAATATCTTCTCATAGTGTAGTAAAAATAAAACCATGGAAACGCTTTAACGTTGTATATTTGACATTTTTGTTGATTTCAGAAACATTTTAACTTCATCGAATCATGGTAATCCGTATGTTTATCTTTTTAAGTATTATTTTTCAAGAAATCACGACCCTGTATAAAATTTCGTATTGATGCAAAAAGCCATGTACATGTCTTGTTTCAAATTTACCCGTCAGCAGCAGTATCAAATCCTCAACAGCAGCCTGCAAGAAAAGCCCAACTATATATATTTCATACTGAAACTGGAATGATTACCCCCTTTCCCTTCCTTCCCTTGTTTCATCTGCTTCTTTTATACAGTGACGCGAAGTACACCAAAAGAAAAGAAAAAGCACTTTCGCTCCTGTCTTTTTAGTTCAACTGACTTGTGAGTCAGCAGAGCTTACGCCATCACTCTTCGACCGTCGTCCGGGGTTTCACAATTCACATTTTTTACTTCTCTGAAACCGTCGTCCAGATTCACTTCAAACTTGGTGGCAATGCATCCCGGGTGGGTTCTTACCATATTTATTCAAATCATCACGCTCCTGAGATTTGCGGGTCTTTATTATTTATTTATTTATTTATTTATTTATTTATTTATTTATTTATTTATTTATTTATTTATTTATTTATTTATTTATTTAATCATTCATTCATTCATTCATTCATTCATTTATTTATTCATTTTGGAGGGGGGGGCGCAAATCTGAAAAAAAAATCCTCTCCGTAACCGCTCACCCAATTGCTTTGATATCGCAGAGGAACACTAGGGACTCTTAGTTCTTCATCTGTTCACTCGGTAGCACTGCATTTTTCCCCATTTTTTGTTGTTTTTTTTGTTTTGTTTTTTTTTTTTTTGCCTTTTCCAAAACCGTCACTCAGATTCAGCTGAAACTTGGTGGAATTTTTTCTTGTGAAGGGGTCAAACAAAGTTGTTCACCACGCGGCACTGCTGTGGATTCCTGATTTGTAACGATGTTGTCAATCCAGGTACTTACCGGTAAATGCACCTTTCCTACTGATTATAAAATTATAAGGCAATGCCCATGTAATGCTAGTTCACAATTTTTTACAGTGTGCTTCGGTATTTAATTATAAAAAATATGTTCATGAAATTCAGCTGCAAAGTAACTGGTCGCTCGAAGCCATACGGTTTCATACAATCGCTCGAAAGCTGATATCAAGTATTGACAAGTTAGGATTAGCACATGACAAAACAACCAAACACCATGCACTTAAAGTTCAATATGACCAGTAGAGGTAGCAAAGGCCACTTCAAATTCTCTAAAATAAGAAGTCATGTCAATAAAGGTAATTTCAAGAAATAGTGTAAGTTTGGCTGTAAGTTTCAAAATCATGGTGCTAAGCCAGACTTTAAAGCGACCGTTTGAAGCCATGGCAGGCATGCATTTGTTGGAAAGCTGATATTAAATTTGACAAGCCAAGTTTGATTAGCTCTAACACAGACTAGGGTTGGATCAGTGGTAAATCTCCTGTGAGGATCAGAAGAAAGATTACGCGATACTATTCATGTGGCATGGAATTGAGGATATGCTTCCAGCATTGGCCTCGGTTTCTCGTTTAAATGCATATACCTTTCTGTGCCTGAAAAAAAATTGAACAGGCACATTTAACGAAATAGTTTAATGTGCTCAGCAAGGCACCGACAACATTGTATGGAAGTCACACGCATATTGTACTGAAAGGAGAAAAGGCCACAGGTTGTGCGCGCTGCTGGGTGTCTGGAATTAGCATATTGACGTGTCTGTCTCAATCTGCGCAAACAGGAGAGGCTGCGGAACATGTTTCTTGTTGCTAGCATAGAGCCGTGACCTCCTGTAATTAATGATTACCAACACAAAGTGGTTATATCTTCAGAGAAGAAAACTCGTCTCAGTTTGATTCTTTCCCAAATGAGCTTGTGGTTATCACGGTCGACTGAGAAAAGCAATACATCGCTACATGAAGTGCAAGTTCAGGTGGGGAAAACCACATTTGATTCTACCGTGGTGGCACCAAGCGACGGCAAGAGGCAAGAAGTTTAAGCGGGGAAGCGTGCACTCTACCTACCTCCCATTGCCAGTATCGAGGTACATGCTCCGTGCAATTCCGATAGACCAGATTGGATACAACAAGACGTGGTCGCTGCATGGAAATATACCTCATAATTGAGTCAGTGATGTGAGTTTGTTTGAAAAAGAAAGCAGTGTGTTTAAACTGTGCTGTAAAGCGTTATGTGTGCGGAGATTGTTTGGAGATTGGCTTCATTTCTCTAGCAACATGGACGTGTTACTGTGGTTGCGGCTTTTCGTCTGTGTCATGCTCAATACAATCTTTACAAATGCCAGGAGAAAGCCATCAAACTGTAAGTAACTTATTTATGTATTCACAAACATTGATAATAATAACATTTGCAATAACACCGAACCGTTAATCCAGTGTCGTGCGGCTTCTCCTTTGATTGGGTCAAAAAGTCATTAGCGACAAACATCTGTTATTGTTGACCCTCACTTTATTACCAGATGGTCTAGCGCCCAAAGAAGTGCTGAATAATTTGGAATTCTGCCTGTGACATACTGCTATAGTGTATATATATATATGTGTGTGTGTGTGTGTGTGTGTGTGTGTGTGTGTGTGTGTGTGCGTATTAAGCTAGGTTTCCATGCGCGCGTATTGCACATTGCGCACAACGTATTGCGTACTGCGTATACCATTTTCCATGTATCCGCAAACCAAGCGTATACAGAGCCCCGTAATGCCCCCTCCCCCTCCCCCCTCCAAAACCATCACCGTGCTGTTGGTGTGCACTGAAAATCAATTATTTTACACAGACTTGTAAACCTTTAGGTGTTTTACACACTTTACGAAGTGTACTCTTCAGGCAGATGTGTTGCCAGAATTCAATTTCCCGTATGGTCCGCATTGTTTCGGTAGCCCCCATATTACTTTATGTGAGACACAAATGCTGACGTTTTGCTTCAGTGTTGTGCTAGCGAGGTACATCACGCATTACAGTATCAGCATTACACTGAATGTATACAAATGTATATAATTAGCTTTTCATTAATCACATACTACTGACGATTTGTACGCTACTGTACACGTCGCCAATAGTGTGCGCACTTCTCATAACCGTCATGTTAGTTATTTTCATATGGAAAAAAAATTTAAAAGGAATTGGTGCAGTGATGTGGTTCTAGTGGTGAATGCGATGCTGGTGATTCAGAAAAAAGTTATAATTATGACAGTGTTCATTTAATGCTGTTAATGGCGCTGATGTGCTGAGGGTAGGAGCGGATGTTGAGTGAACATTGGACCCTCAGAAGATAAGAAGGTATTCACACGGCAAGTATTAGACAACCGAATCGATTTTATTGGTGTTGACTACAGTCATGTGTTCAATTTGATGTAATTTATATTGAATGATGCGGGATACAAATAATGAATTTGATGGCACTGATGATGGTGATGATTATGATGATTATGACGACGACGACGACGACGACGACACCTGTAATCACAATGCTGGCTCCTTACTGGGTATTGGAATTTACTTAATTTCGCTGTAATGTTTTTTTTCTTTTTATATAGCTAATGGCGCATAGGCGTGGAAATAAACGCTCACTGAGAACTTATGTCCAGATAGGTTTAACAGGTAGTGTGTCATATGTCGCGAAACCGAAACGTCAGAAAAATTACCTCAATGGAAAAACCGTGAAAATTTATACACGTGAAAATAAGCACTTTTACATCATTTTTTTAAATGGTAGCAGTAATAATATAATGAGTCATACTTACTTTCTGCCTGTTAGTTTCAAGGATTTAGACCTATAGAAGCAAATTAAAACTGAAGTAGCGACACATAAGGCAGTTACGATGCATGCTACAAGCCATATGTTTGTTAACTTTGAAAACCAATTTGCAAGAGATTAGAAAATATGAACATTCGGGGGTTCTGGAACGTGAAGTCCTACCTGATGCTGTATTGTCAGGACCAGCAGCAATTTTGCCAAAGTGTAGAACCACCTGGTGTCAAGTACAGGTACTAACGATAAATCACCATTTTCAGCAGCCAGGACATTTTTCCGGACAAAGTGATCAACGAAGTTCATGAAACGATCTGTTTATTAACCCTTACATATCTGTTGACTCAAGCAGCACGTAAGCACGAGTACAAAATAACTCCAAACAGGCCGAAACACGTCTTGAATTCAATATAACTTGTTGACAAGGTGGCAAAAGGAGTGGAGGATGGGTTGCTCTGCAAGGCTAGGAGATGACGAGGTTTTGTAGCACTCTCTTTTTTTTTTTTTTTTTTTTTTGATCTCCATCATGTCAAATTTTTACAGGTTCCCAAGATATATATGTATGATTTAACAATGTATTTCAGGCGTGTCTAGTCTGTTGGCGACACCTTGTCTGATTTAACAATCTTATATTTACTTGAGCGATCTCTTAATTTTCAAACACCAAAAATGTACATTGTGTCCGTATACTCTTCGATTGTGGAAGATGTCAAAATCTCAGTTGACTACGATACAAGTGGCGCCACCTATAACTTATCGGAAATTATAAGCAAAAGTGTGGCGAAAGATTTAACATTCCACATGTCGAAAAATTATTGAAATAGACGTGTCAAATTTAAGGGATACATAGATCATGTGCAATGCTAATATGTTATGTAATATCAGTGACTTAAGCCTAATTTTGTGAGGTCACCAGTCCTGTAAAGTTGAAGAAGCTGACTTTGTAATGTCAGGGTGAAGCGTGGACATTGATTGCAAAGAATACTGAGCCCCTAGATCAAAACTGCACTTGAGTACATTGTAAATAAAAGTCTGCTTGGTGACCTACTTTTGGGAACACCATGATCAAAAAATTATGGAGTTCGACGCTTGTTCAAGTTTATTGTTTTTCTTCACAAACTCAAAAAAAAAATACCAAAAAAAAAAAAATACCCAATTTGAAGAAACAGACCAGGTAGGGAAAGCTGAAGTTGAAAGTCAAGGTCAAATTGCCAGTTTGAATATAGGAGTTATCTTGTGAATGCTTTGCAGCCCACAGTTTATGAGTAAGGTCCATACTACTTTAGGACTTATAAAGTGTATGAAAATCTACATGGACTTGAATGTTGCTGGCGTCACCTGTATTATTATGTAATATATCTGAGTTATATATGGCGTCAGTAGCGCCACCTACATTATGACGGAAATTATGTGTTAAAATTGCTTGAAAGATATAACTTTTAATATCTTGAATGATAGTTGAATTCCGAATTTATAGGATAAAAAGATCACGCCCAATGCTAATATGTTATGTTATATCAGTAAACTTGACCTATTCTCCATAGGCTACCAGGCCTGTACAGTTGAAAGAGGTAATTTGTAATAGCAGGGTGTAGCTTGGACATCAATGACAGAGATAAGATTTTGGTGATGGTCATCAAATTATGTCAGCAGAGCATCAGGGCCATGAGCCTCTTGTTTATATTAGTTAAGGAGAAAGTTTGTAAGTTAAATCGGCTTCTCAACTGAGCGTACATGTTGAGTCTTATCCTCCATCCACATCACAGACCAACATATACAACTCTTTCCTACTTAGCACTGAAATACTGGTATGCAGTTATCAAATTTGTTTTGGTACTGTTTGTTGTTATCAAACGCTGTAAATTCTGAACAGTTTCACAAAATTGGCCCAGGAAGGTGATTCAAAAGAGGCTTGTAATTTTGGTTTCAAGTTCAAAGGAAACACGTTACTTCCTGATTTGAGTGACCTTTGACCTTATTCTACCTGTAGCTAGCTGTGGTGAAGTTAAAAAAGAAATGCCAGGGTACTTTGTTGAAACATATTATCGCTTGTAATTTTGCTAATTAAATTCTTGGTCAGTGACTTCTCTCGGCAAAACAGCACAAGAAATAAGATAAGTGTTGATATACTACCGTAGCGCCGTCTCATCCACATGTGACCTTTTCATGAAAACTGTCTAGAACTTCCCAGTGATGAAAACATCGTCTGTGTCTTATTTCATCGCAAATAACCGAATGATTAAACCAGAGGTGGGAATGGTAGGCTGATCAGATTTAAGAACAACGTCATGTGACCTGTCTTATTCTGCGATACAAGCCCTGCATCGTTTTAATATTGGACAGATGCTGCGTGCACGGTCTGTTTTGACTACTAGAGCTAGTAGGTCTTACCTGGTACACTGCACGGGAAATTTTAATTCGTCATTTGAAGACATTTTTGAGTTTCAATGTGACATCATCAGATGAAACGTATATCATAAATGTATGAAAAAACGACTGTGGTTTACAGAGAGAATTGTATCAGCAATTCGAGATGCTTGTTTTCCGAAGCTTCGCCGTGTCTTAATCCTGCACTAGTCAACAATATTGCACGGTGTTATCTGGGCATACTGCTCCCAGATTTCTGCTTACTCAGTCCCGGCGACATAATTAACAAAACGTTATTTACCGTTATAACGGACAATTTGGCTGAATGTTACAAAACGAAAACAAAAGAAAAATAAAGGCAAAGAAAAAAATAAAGAAAGAAAACATAGAAACAAAAAAGAAAAACTAAGTCAGTGTAGAAGTATTTATAAATGCTTGCCATGTTATTTTACGTGATTTGTTATTGGGATCCTTTTCAATTATGTGGCACTAAATCTACTTTCTTGCCAGCAGCTCCACACGCTGCATGCAAAGATACAAAGGCCCTGCTTCTTTGAAATGTTGGTAGAGGGATGGATGGATGGATGGATGGATGGATGGACGTCTCTACTATGATACACGTATGAAGAAAAACATGACCCATATTCATAAATATCAAACCAACAATGATAGCAAAGAGATTCCAGAATTACCGAAACATCAACATCCATCTTCCTATACCAATGTGAAGAAACAAATTTCACTTCTGACTTGAGACAGGCAGTCACCCACAACAGGCAACTGGTGCTTTTAAACCGGCGGTCCTCATAACCTTTGATATATTCATTCAATACAGACTATAGTGTTTCCAATATATGCATGTACAGGCCCAACCACTCAAAATCCAAATTATAATACTTCTGCAAAAGATCAAGGAGAATTAGTAGGCCTATCACTTTTTTGGTTCTTATTAATGACTAGTTCGTCAGCTGATTTTATAGCAAAAGTAGAAAGTAGGCCTATATCGTTTTTGTGATATCTATGAATCTGGAATATTATCTAATTAATAAATTAAGTGATTGAATCACTGTTATAGAGTATCAAATGCAAGGAGTAGACTTTTACAAGTCCCTGACTGAACAATTGAAGTTCTACAGACGGACATCTCTACTATGATACACTTATGTAGAAAAACATGACCCATATTCATAAATATCAAACCAACAATGACAGCAAGGAGATTCCAGAGTTACCAAGACATCAACATTCATCTTCCAATACCAATGCGAAGAAACAAATTTCACTTCTGACTTGAGGCAGTCACCCACAACAAGCAACTGGTGGTTTTACACCGGTCTTCTGCTAAAGATCAAGGAGAATTGGTAGGCCTAAAACTATTTTGGTACGAACAGAGAGAGAGAGAGAGAGAGAGAGAGAGAGAGAGAGAGAGAGAGAGAGAGAGAGAGAGAGAGAGAGAGAGAGAGAGAGAGAGAGAGAGAGAGAGGAGAGAGAGAGAGAGAGAGAGAGAGAGAGAGAGAGAGAGAGAGAGAGAGAGAGAGAGAGAGAGGAGAGAGAGAGAGAGAGAGAATATGGCCGATCCAAAGGACATAACAGCATGGCAGATCGAAGGGACTTTAATGTATCTGCATCTTGACGTGCAGTGACCACTTACCGCTCAAAGGCTTCGGTGGGGCCATGTTTAGGTTACCTGTGCCTGATTATGTACGCTGTGATGACCGCGGCTTCAAGTCTCCTAGCAGATTCAGTGGTGGCAGCTCAAGAAATGCACTCACAACGGATCATCGCACACACAGTGCGTGAACGGTTGATGCATGGCGCGTGTCAGAAGGCCTTTGGGACGTGTAGCCCATTTCTAATGGAAACACATGTTTCATTTGGATGTTCAAATCGCTTTTTGGATGAAAAAAAATCTTTAAATATGCATTTACTTACATTCTACATGCACCCCTTCGCCCTTTGCACATATGATTGCCCGTTTGCATCTGAATCTGTTCGCTATCACTTTTACATGTGCATGTATATGTACATCAATGATGTGTGTTTTTTTCAAATGGCAAAAATGCATACTGGGGTTTTACAAAAAGGTCTAAGGTTGAAAATATACCGTGCTGCAATGTATAAGTTTCACAAACGAATTAAGGTAGGGGGTACGGTACGCTGTGTAAAATTGAAAGGTTTCGGTGTCGTTTCAACACAGTTATAATTGCCGGTAGTTTACAAGACCATATAGGACAAAAATGTCGTTTTAAGTGGATAAACTTTTTCGTGAACAAACAAGGTCACCTTTCTGCAGAGAGGAGAATAATATTAAATCCAGCCCTTTTAGCAAGGAATGACAGACCTATGGTTCGCTTCTTCCTATCTTTTTTCAAAACTGCAACAACTTGGTTTCTGTATAGAGTGAAATGTGTGTTTTGTGAGTATAAATCTTGTTTATCATTCTCCAATAGTGCGAAAGGTCGCCGTCGCAAAACTAAAATCCTTCAGACTTGAGACAAAACACATTCCCATGCGTTGTATGCAATACAGTTTCCATTGGTTTTGCCCCCAAGATGTAACCAGATCTGCTGTAAACATGAAAAGTAAATGTATCTATTTTCAAAGAAACACGGCTATAGATTATTGCAACCACACTGCTCTGTTCTCTCACTGTGAATTAAGTAGTTGTTCAATCCAGCAAATGTAGAGTTTGGCTGTAAACGAATGTGGAGACAGTTATCTCTTTCAGTGCCAACTGCCACTAAAGACGAACTACACAAGAACTGCTGTGAGTTTCATATAAGAAGGATGCTAAATTCTTATTCTTTGGGAAAAGACCTTTCATCCAAGCACCAGCATGCTGATAGTTCCAGAGAATATATTAGGCCGGGTCAACAGCCTTAATCTACGCGCTTTGGGCGCGCCGAGGAAAGCTCTTGACTCAATCCAAAATGTGGCACTGAAACAGTTAAAAGGGGCCGATTGATGCCTGCAAGCAGAAGAAGAGACAGGGAGTTGGTGCTCGTCAGGACACAGATTTAAAACAGGGCGAGACCGTTGCAGGAAATTAAGCTTTTTCTATGTTGTTTCATGAGCGGGGATGAAAAACGCGAAGGGAATAAAATATCAAATCTCGCATATAATGGTACAGGTTTGCTCCGTGACAATGATACTTATGCCCTTGACGTCAGAGACTTCATTATTTCAACTCCTTAATGTAACCAGAGGATATTGGTCAAATTGCGCTCTGGTCAATTTAGAAGCTGTGCAATCACCGCTTGTGAAGTTAGCCGTCCAAACTTCGATCTTGAAAGCACCAACAAACGTAACTGCCCAAACACAGCTTTGATTGAGAGCCAGATATTAACATCGATTCTCAATTTTAAGGAGAGAAGTGGCTTTCTGACGCATAGATTTTATTTTTCTAAGAACAGTGTGATTTTTTAACGGTTTCTTATTATCTCATATTCAACAGTGATTTCAATGAAATTTTCATCAGTGACAATATATTTACGTGTGCAAGGAATTTCGGTTTGTCAAATGAACTTGTAAAATGTAAACCAATTTTGCCAACTTTTTTTTTTATAAGGGAAAATGCTTTCCTGCTAAGTGTTATTTTCAGTAAGTTACGTTGTTTTTACAGCGGCCTAATTCATTCAGCATTCATATATACATATATATATATATGTATATATATATATATATATATATATATATATATATATATATATATATATATATATGTATGTATATATATATAAATATATATATATATATATATATATATATATATATATATATATTTATATATATATATATATATAAGGTACTTAATTATCAGTATGTGAAAGCTATGCCGACACCAGTGACTGCAATCATGGTTTCCGTTGAAATTATGCCAAATTTATATTTTACGGTGAAATGGAGTATCATGTTGCCACAAGTCACAGGTGTTTATTGTCTCCGTCACCAAAGGTGACATAGGGGGACATAGAGTAAGTGCGGATAAGGGCAGTTGGCCTGTCTGTCTGTCAGTCCTTCCATCCGTCTGGCAGCATATGTCAAGAACCCGAGAAAACAAATTAACGAAAATTTGTACCAGAGATGTACCATAACAAAAGCATGTGCAATGTACAGTGTTTGACCTTGGCCTGTTTTCAAGGTCAGAGGAACCAAGAACATGTCCCGGGCCATTTTGGGACATTTTGATTTATATATCTGGTGCCCACGAAGCTTTGTTAGTCATTTTGGATGACCTTGGCCTGTCTTTGAGGTCACAGAACCGAAGAACATGCCCATTTGGGGCCATTTGTTTCACAAAAATGAGTGCAATTGAAGCTTTGCCTTTGGTATCTGCAACAAACGGCCTATGTAGGAAAATGTTGAATGTGAGCTAGTTTGGATGACCTTGACATGTTTTCAAAGTTACTCCAAACTGCACCAAAGAATCATTGTGTGCAGGTAAGACAAATCTGTCAATATAACTTGAATTCAGATTCCCGGCAAAATTACAGTTAAAAATAAAATTGGTCTGCATCAATGAATAACAAACCGACACGCTTCAGGGACGCACACTAGATCTTATCTTCACATCAGTCTGCAACTGCATCTATGCTGATGTTTTCTCTTTGCCATTGTGTATTGTTTGTGCAAATTATCCATATTCTAATTGGTTTATAATATCATTTTGGTTGACTTAACTGGCCCGTATGGAACCAGACCAGATTATGCATTTGCCCTTTCTTCTACTCTTTCAAATGACCAAATTTATGTCTCCTTCCTGTTTTGATTTGGTGTACTCATTGGTCAAATGCGAGAAACGGAACTCTTAGTCTCTATTCGTTTATTCGCTGAAACATATCAAGCTTATGCTGCTGTGCCAAGAGAGGGTGATTTTTTTAAATTTTGCATAAGGCAAGTATGTAGATCGTTTCTTTTGTGACCAGGGGCTATTTTATTGTGTTTTATGGGATGCACAATTCTTCTTCTTCTTTATATTTTGTCAGTTGGTTTGCTTTCCATCATCATAGTGTAAGCGGAACCGTTTAATGTATTCCTGTCTGTAACCTTATGCTGTACGTAAAATGCAATATAATGAACGTCAATTGGTCCTTGTGAAAAATGACAGTTCAATTTATATGTTCCTTGCTTCTGTATAATTTGTAAAGAACTGTGAACAAAATTCATGTATGCGTTCTGTTTGTTAGCATCATTAGCTCTAAACCAGCACTTATTTAACGCATTTACAGAAAGAATTTCTCAAATCTAAATGCACCATGCGTTTTAGTTAACCATGTGAAGATATCCTCGTCATCATTGAGCACATTCTGCGCCCGGAGAGAGAGTCAAGATTGAAAAGTTGCTGCTGCGCACTCGTTAACACTTAGCTGCTGACCTTGCAAACTTAAAATTGACTCGGTATCATTTTTCGGTATCAGAAAAAAAAACATAATAATAACAATAATTGCAAGAGAAACAAGCAACTCTTGAAAACCGTGAAATGTACCAGACATTCTGACATAATGAAGCACTGTAACTATAACTTAAGATATTCATACACGTTTCCCCCCTCACATATAGAAATCAAAAGGGTTTTGATTTGATTCAGAAGGACAGTTTTCGCAGATACACGAATTGGGAAAAGTCACCGTTATCCATATGCACATTCAAGTATCGATATGATCGTGCCATAAATGATTATACACTTTTAAAATTTCGCCCGGTCACAGGTGATCTTTATCCTCAAGTTCATGTGATTAACACTGAGATAAGTTTGATTGGGTGTTACGTTGAAATGAATTGGCTGCTACAGTGGCACTCTGACTTTATCGATCGCATCACGGGTTCCATGGTTTCTCCGATGAGTATAATAAAAGAGGCTACCATTATGGTCGACACTTTTTTGTTTAGTTTGATGGAGATGCCGAATCTTTGTCCAATTGGGTCCGTCAATTGTCTGACAATATATGTCTGTAAATCAGTTAATTCATTAGAGACTTCCTTGTTCAATGCAAAAAATAAAAATACTATGCTAGATACACTGACAAAATGGTCATCCATTAGAGAACATTCCTTGCGGAAATTAAAAAGAAAACAAACAAGAAACCAAAAAACAAAGTGGAATCTGCGATTAAACTATGTGTGTGAAGAGACCACTTGTATGTAAAGACCACCAATTTACAGTACCATGATCCTCCTCAATTGAACTATTAAAACCCTCACTAGGACCACACTTTGCAGTCCCTTCAGTGGTGAAAACGGAGTGATTTTGCTTCAGCTACTTTTTTTCTTCTGCTTTCTCTTACGAAAATGACGGCCAATAATAACGATCCCATCTTTCGCAGAGCTTTTTACAAAATCCCCCCCCCCCCCACATATCCAAAATGAAAAAAACCCCGAAACATTTAAGTGCAGTTGAATATATATATATATATATATATATATATATATATCTGTGTGTGTGTTTGTGTGTGTGTGTGTGTGTGTGTGTGTGTGTGTGTGTGTGTGAACTCAGTGGTCTTACAGGTATCACTATAGATTTTGGAAACGTTTAGCACTCTATTAAGAAACTCAAGTGTGGTAAATCCTGTCGAGTTGACAACATCCCTAATAAATTTCTCAAGTATGGTGGTCAAACTATGATACTCTCCTTGGTTAATCTCTTTAATTTTTGTACATTAACGGAACTTTTTCCAGACGAGGGCTTGAAAACCTCTTCACAAAGAGGGACCGAAAGAGGTGTTCGGTAATCACCATGGTATCAAAGTAACTTGGTGCGTCTATAAATTATTTACGTCTGTATTTGAAGACCAATTTATGAATTTTCTCGAAAGCCATGAGGACCTTTCTGAATTACATGGAACCTATCGTAAAATACGAACGCTTGAGGACCACCACTTTGGCTAACAAAAGGGTTATGTACCCTTTGGAAACATCGTAAGTTAAAAAAAATGGTTAGCTTTCCTTGATATATCCAAAGCCTTTGATACTTTTAACAGAGACATGCTTTTCATGAAACTCTGGGGAAAGTGCATTCAAGGGAAAGCATGGCGCCTAATTAACGGTCTCTATTGCCAAGCTAGTAATAAAGTCATTTTCGGTCCTTTTTCAATCTTAATGGTTTGAAGCTACACGTGGAGTGAAGCAAAGTTGTATTTTATCGCCCACTCTGTTTTTCATTGTTATGCAGGATTTGATCAAATTGTTAAACGAGAAAAAGCTCGGCATCCTTTTTAACAGAACCGTAATTCCTGGGCTACTCTTTGCAGATGATGTGGTGCTAATGGGTGATAGTGAAGAGAATATAATGAAAATGTTGAATTTTTCACATGCCTTTGTATCTAAAGGTGGTATGTCTTTTAGTTATAAGAAATCAAAAGTGATGGTTGTTGGTAAACGCTATAACCCCAGCAGAAAAAGGGATGTTAGGGAATTCTGCCATAGATCAATGTACGTCATATAAATGCCTTGGAATATATTTTATCCAGTCTCTAAGCGACCTTGCACATGTGAAAACACTATAAAAACCAAAGGCGTCACGACTTCGAGGCTACCTCTGTAGTATTCTATCTGCTCATGATAATATTAACAGGGTCTCATTTGGCAATAATATTTGGAAAGGTATAAGTTAACCTTCTATTTGGCATAGTTGTGCAGTGTGGCTGAACAGCACCAACGAAAGTAAAGCATATATCAAGTCCATATAATACTCTATGGCCAAAGCAATAATGGAAGTAAGATCTACCCCGCTGTTTCAGCAGTTATAGGAGAATTTGGATGGCTACTGCTCAAACTGATGTTGGACCGCATTCGCATCAAATACTACCACAGGCTCAACTATGATTTGCCTGACAGCAGATTGTGTAAACAAATTTTTAATGAACTTCTGGGAGACTATACAGGCGGAGCTAAGTTACCCTGGCCTTACTTTTCTGAAATTCACCAAATTTTGATTAATGTTCGAATGGATCGTGCATTAACAAGCAAAAACGAATCATGGCTCCAGCCTTATCACAAGCTCAGTTTGGAAAGTTATAAGATGAAATTTTCCCAAGATATTGACGATACAAATTCACTCTACTGGTTTCAACTAATGAAATGTTCTACGCTTGGCAGCACATATCTTGACGATATTGGGAATTTCAATGGAATTAGATTGAAATTCCTGGCCAGGGTCGGTTGCTTGGGGCTAAACGAAGATCTTGCCAGATGGGGGCTCAAATGAAATTTGCAGTTTATGTAAACTCGAGAAGGAAGATCTTCCACATTTTATGTTTAAATGTAGTAAAAAAATCATATAGGAATGAAGTGTCTTTATGTTGGAAAACAGATTGAGGGAGCGCAATTTGGAGTACGTATGGCATAAATACATGAGCTCATCTCTGATAGGGAAACTGTGTCTTATACTCGGTGACCAAGCCTTTTTATATGGGAACAATGTTGGGTCTTAGTTCTGTGCTTTGAATTTGAGATTTTAGAGTAATGCCTTGTATCTATTTACCTGTATTCTACTAAAACGTGTCTGACGCACCATGGGTTCCGCCCTGCCCATGGTGCGCCCGCTGTAAAGGGTAGATTCAGCAATACGTATTTAAATATATATATATACATTTTTTTTTCTCTCTCTCTCTCTCTCTTTTCTTTCTCTCTCTCTTTCATTCTTTCTTTCTTTCTTTCTTACCAAGGCATGAAAATCGTTTAACACACATAGAAGGAATGTTTTTCTGGGATTCAGCGATTAATCCCTCACCATGAGCCCCTTTCCTGGTCATTTTTAATATTAACATAATGCCAAGCAGAAGTACGTTTGTCATTCAAGTGAACTCTCAATAAGACAATATTCTACTCACACGAATTATCAGTACTAAAATTAAGATAGACGCCACCTATCATTCTCCCTTTTTGTTGATTTTGCACAATGTGATTGCTTGGCAGGTTTATAAATGTACTAGTGACGTTGCACTCGACCTTTGTTCAGGAGGACCCTTGTATATTAACATGTACGCCAGATGGTCTTTGCCGGCGCCGATGCTTCTGGAAAATACTTGTACATTCCGACAAATTGACATGTTTGTCATTCCCTGGTGGAGATTCCAATCTGTTTTATGAATGGTATGACATAGGCCCTAAATTGACATAAAACGCAAAACTAAGGTTGATATTGATACCGAGAAAAACACATCTTCTGGGCACAAGGATGACCATCACCCTATACCTGCAACGAAGGGACGTGAGTTTGAATCTGCAAGCCTTGCCCAAGATACGAGTAACGCCAGCTCTATGGAGTAATGGTCAGCAAACGATATTTATATATACCCTACACCCAAATCTGAGTACCTCGGGCTGAGGTACAAGTATTGTTCCACGAGTGCATGTATTTATAACTTCATAATCCAACCTAGCCGTATGAGGGAATTTCGCACTGCTCCCTGCACTACATCTATAGGAAATCATAACCTGTCTGAATGATAAAAGATAAATCTACATTTGATCTGTAGAACCAGCTGGCAAGTTTAAATTCAAAGACATAGCCGTTTCTAATTTTGGAGGAATGAGATCAAACCATTAATTAGAAAAGTGACCCCCAGGATGATACATCAATTTCTGCAAACGGATCAAAATATTTTCACCACCCCCCCCCCCCCCAATCTTCTGTAAGTTTTAATCCCTTAAACTGTGAATTAACTTATGAGAAATTAACCCAGTAGTAAAATTTTCTACATTGTCATGTTTTGTCGCATCCATCGGTGACAAACGAAGCATTTGTATGTCCATGCTGTTTTTGCCGGTGGAACATACGAAGTATGCCACCATTTTAAATTGTAAACACACCCAATTTATTCAATGAAACATGCCCAAATTTACAAGCGTACCTTCCCTGGATTACTTAGCGGTAAAGGGGTAATAGGACTGTGGTGATAAAGTAAATGTAATATCATCTCAGCCAAACAACCATTGCTATCTCAAGGAATATCAGCGAACCTGCCAAACATTAGCTCATGAAGAGATAGGTCTACCCCAAAGCCATAAATCAAATGGCAGATGATGAATTAATCTAAGCTGACATGAAAAGTGATGACCACAGTATAGCCTGTTGCAGAGGAAGACAAAACCAAAGATTTACTAACAAATTTGGGCCACACCAGACCCCCATCAGGATTGGGGGCTGGACCCAATGTGTAAGGTCCTATCACATGTCCCCACCCATGGCCTGGTCATGGGTACGTGGACGTCTACAATATATGGTAAAAGTTACCATGTGTGCTTGAGATAGGAGATTGAAATGAAATATCTGTGTTTACTGTGTGCATGAGTGACGTGTTCTGTTTTAAAGTGGTCCATGGGCGCAACATTACATATGGTCTCTAAATATTAGCGTTTCATTAATGGTCATATCACAACTTTGATCCACAAATACAAATTTTAGCACCTTTACAACTTAAAAATGAATTTACATATATTTACGAAGGGGAATATTACCCAAACTCTTCAAAAATGAGGTTATGTACATGTTGACAAGATGTACCCTGTACAAACACTTTCAGCTATTTGATTGGCTCGCAGTAGCCACCAGCCAGGCACCAGCTTGAGACTGTAGGTTACACTGGTTAGACTAAATTGACCAAGAACCTTATCTTATAGCTGACCGCATGTTGTAAACATTTGTTTAGCTAATGACACAGGTTTACGCACCTCTAAAAGGACTGGCTCTTCCAATTACTATCAGTTCAGAAGGTCCACATTAACATAATTCTGACACTTCCAAGGCCAAAGATATCCAAGACAGCAGGTTCATGAATAGTTTATGGGGTTCTGGAGCTGATGGATCTTGCATTTTCTCCTACTGTTTGGTTCAGGCCTTGAACTCTTCACGAATTGCTCAATCTGGTTTGTCAAATGAGACGTCTAGAATAGAGTAGTGACAAATGACAGTTTCCAAACTACCTATTTTGTGCACAAATCCCCCAACCCCCACCGTGATATTTGCTAAAAACATTCTAAGGTCAGAACATCGTTTCAGATTATGATAATTATATTTTGCATCAGCTTCCAATCTTCATGAAATTAGGATGACAGTTCAGAGTGGTTCCACATGTAGCCAACAATGATTGCATATGCTCTGCAGGTGCTCTTGGCAACAACTGCAAAATTACACAAACCTATTAACTCTTTTTGACAAGAAAATGGAAGAATATTTTGTTGCATTTTGAGACATTCCACATTAAATAAAGGAAAAAAGAGAAAAATAGCATGAATTTTTGGAGCAGGCTGTTCCAATTAGACCATTTTTTTGTCGAAAAGTCGAAAATGTACAGCATAACAGTGAAAACTCCCAGCAACTTCGGGATAGCAGAGGCACACTTAACTTGTTACACAACCACCAGTCGCACTAACACTGGTACCTCAGCTATGGTTTACTATTGCATTATCTTTCGATGGTGTACCCTGCCTTTACCGCCATTGCTTGGACTTTTTTTACCAGTTCCATATCCTTTCTGTGATCATCTCCGTTTGTACCAAAAGTACTGCATTGACCGCTACTTATCCCAACTTCTACCTCTTGGCCCAGTGCTCAAAACAGAATGCGCTCATCGCTATTTTCTCTTGTACCACAAACACACGGCCCGTCCCCCTCCTACTGTAATCCTACTTTGCTTTATTTCTCCACTAACCTTGTTCATACCTTTCATTTTCTGTTCCACTTTCTATTGCCCTCTTTTCCAATTCCAATGTCCCCAACCCTTTATTCTCTGCTTTCACTTTCCCTGTAGCTTTACCGTAAACTTTCATTTATGTGAGTGCCAACTTTTTTTTATAATCATCTTGTCCTGTGACCACTTTGAGCTGCGTGTACAAACAGTGTGTCCACAGAACTTTTTTTCCATTCTGAAGGTTTTGCCAAGCCTACGCTATAGAGGCATTACCTTTTCGTTGACGCAATTCCTTCCACTGCGGCACACCATGTCTTTCTGTGCAGTGATCGCTTAGAACTCTTATGCCAATTAGCCTTAACCTAAAGCTGAATACTCGTTATCCTTTAAGTACACTTGCTTTCCTCACGACCGTTTGTTTTCTGTTTCTACTTGTCTGTAGCGATCGATTTGCGTAGGACTGCCACGACTTCCTCGTTCCGTGGCACATCATGTCCTTTTGTGGAATGATCTCATAGAACTCCTCTTATGCCAGTTACCCTTAATCTAAAACTGACCATTCTTTATCCTTTAACGCAATTGCTTCCCCACGGCCGTTTGTCACTAAGAGGACAAAAAAGTACTGAATTTTACCTTTCTGTACTGACTTGTCCTTTGTTCCTCTTAATTGTACTGACTTGTACTGAACCAACAATGGTCAGTAGAAGTAAGTACTTTCACTTGTACTGAAATGTACTGAGTCAGTACAAGTAAGAACTTTTCAGACATAATGAGAGCTTGCCTGGGCTCATTGTTTCTGCCAGTACAAATCTAGAACAAGTAAGAAAAAGCAGACATACTTCAAAGGCTTGGCTCACAGCAGGGCTGTTTTAATTGACAGGGGGCCCTAAAAATACCCTGTCCTGCAGTAAAAACATATTCAGCAGTTGTTAGAGTGAAATCAGCACAAAGCAAGAACATAAAGCTTTCTTTCTTTCTTTCTTTCTTTCTTTCTTTCTTTCTTTCTTTCTTTCTTTCTTTTTTTTTTCTTTCTTTCTTTCTTTCTTTCTTTCTTTCTTTCTTTCTCTCTCTCTCTCTCTCTCTCTCTCTCTATCTTGCTTGCTTGCTTGCTTGATTGATTGATTACCACACACTCGGGACTGCATATGAGAAAAGTCATTATGGCCTATGGCCTAACCACCTAGGCCCCTACATTCTCTACGTGCATCCCCCCCCCCCAAACATACATGCATATATATATCATCCCAGCAAGCCCAAATGTACTAGAATGTTGTGGAAGTGCTCCACCGCCAGTTAAAGTTATGAGGTCTTCAGCATATATATATATATATATATATATATATTTCCAGTGGAAATCTTGGTCTCTGACCAGGTAGTACTTGATGTATGCATTGCGGTCAGTTACAACTCAGTGCTGATAATAAAGTGAGTAATTCGCATATTGACTGTAAAGATCATGACTGACCTATTTGTCACAATACATATGATACAATACATAAAACAGTAAATAAGTACAGTAATTCTTTTTATTGACTAGAAAGGTCACAAGTGACCTATTTGTCACAGTACAAGTGAATAATACAGAATATGTACAATATATAAATATACAAATATTAGCACCTGGAAATAAGATGCTGTCTGCCTATAAAGAACGAATAGAAAGTTAAATGGCACCTGGAAAGGATGCTGTAAGTTCCAGGTAGCCCTTCTTATAATGTCCTGAGATCAACTTCTAATCTATAGTATATCTATCATCTGTATCATTATATGTTCTACTGAACTTTGCACCATCTATTGCTATATGTGTATTATATGCACCATTTAAAGTATGTTACAAATGCACCATTGCAGTAGCATGTGCAAGTGACCTATTTGTCACAGTACATGTGAATATAAAATATGTAAAATATATAAATATATATATATTAGCACCTGGAAATAAGATGCTGTCTGTCTCTAGAGAATGAATAAAAATACAATGGCACCTGGAAAAGGTGCTGTAAGTTCTGGGTAGTCCTTTTATATTGTCCTGAGGTCAACTACTAATCTATGTCTGTATGTTCTACTGAACTTTGCACCACCTATACGTGTATTATATGCACCATTAAAAGTATATTACAAATGCACCATTGCAGTTGCATACATAAAAAAACATGTGTTATGTAAATACTTGGTATGTCTACACATATTGCTGATGGGGGTTGTGTCGTTTCAGCGTAATCACAGGGAGTCTTAATGGTGTACTTTTAGTCTGACATGTTTGGCTTATCAATACATTTATACAGAAATTTACCCAATGCAAACAATAAACCTGGGTGTTTGGTTGATAGGAGGCTTTTGAATTGGTCAAAGGGATGCATTGTTCCAAAGTGCTTAATATGCAGTGTCGTGGCATGGAGCATGTTTAATCTCTCTGCATTATGGGAGGGGCAACTAAGTAAAGCATGTTTTTCATTTTCAACTTCATTTAAACTACATTTTCTACAGATTCTGTCCTCGTACGCTTGTTTCGGCCTGTGGTGTCTTCCTAATTCGACTTGTAGCCTATGTGAACTGAGCCTGAAACGGGCTATGGCACCAATGAAGTGGGTACTAGGGACTTCGAGTAGATATGTTTCCAAACAATAGTCTGTTTTGAAAAGTTTAAAGACTCTAAGCTTTTGGTCATCTCTCATACTTTGAAGGTCTTTAAGGCTGCTTGACAAGTAAAGCTTGTATAGTTTCTCCTCTATTCACTATTGAAGGCTTTCTCATCCACAATACTGTACAATAGCACCGGAATTAAGACAGTAAGGTTGTTTTCATGATTCCATCCACACCTCATACCACATAGTTTTCGTTTTAGTTGACCATGCACAGTATACCACCCCCTCAAGTTTATAAACAATGTCACAATACTACATAATGTCTAAATGTCCCTCTAAGCTAGCAAAGTTACATGGTAATATATAAAGGCATGCATGCACACAAGGCAGCATTCAGTTTATATTGCACCACAAAACTGTGCAGTTGAAAGATACCAACTCTATATACTTCTGGGCATAAGATTGTACGTATCCAGTGGGAATAGCACTTCCATGTATAATAGTTTTGAAATTATTCACAATTTCAACTTCGTGTATTCACCTTATTTGCATACATTAAAATTGTGCAACTTTGGTTCATGGTTCATTGGATGCAACTATGTCACCAAATTGTTAATTGATGATGGAATGGCACCTGTATCTATAATAGTTGGAAGTTGTTCAATATTTAAATCAACCTAATTTGCATAAAGTAAAATTTAAAATTTTGGATATCGGTTCATTGGTTCATTGGATGCGTCAATGTCACAAATCCATAAATTGAAGCTGGAATGGGACCTGTATCTACAATAGTTTTAAAGCTATTCAAAGATTAAAATTTTGCATATTCATCTAATTTCATAAATTAAAATCCTGTAACTTTGGTGCATGGTTCACTGGATTCAGTTTTGCCACAAACCTATAAATTGAAGATGGAAATGGCGTCTCTGTGAAATACATGTAAATTTTGGACATATTCAACTTTTGAATTTATTGGTGCCCCTAATTTGCATAAATTAAAACTCTACAACTTTCATTCACTGTCCACTATACCAGAAGCTTACAGAGTCACATTGAAATCATGTGTCTGTCTGCAAGAGTTTGAAAGATATGGAGGTTTTATAATTCTGATTGCCCCTAATTTGCATAATTTTAAGGACGTGGCTACTGAACCGTGTCCGGTTTTGGTTGTTGAAGTGACTACAGAGCTGGGCCCAGTACCACAGACAATTTGCATGGCGAGCTGGATCGGGTATTCTATCCAATACTGTGAGCTACCTTGCTGGGTCTGGTAATGCAGCCAAATACTATATGAGGGTGGGGTCCGGTACACAACCAAAACTTCTATAAATATCACAGAACCTCCAAACAAATGAATGGGGTTTTTTTTACAGCAAAAGTAATGATTTATAATTTCAAAACTATGTATACATTGAAAAAATTTAAAAACCACTGCATCCATTCTTGATAGATTATATAATGATATTGTATATCACATAGTGTTTTTAAAGGGAAAATATTGACTTGATGTTAGACTTGTCACATTTGTGCCACATGCATCTCAAAAATTATTTGAGGTCTTACACCAGTTACATGCCATATTCTTGCAATGCTGATGGGGGCAATGGCAGGTGGGGGCATTCATGTCCTGTGGACACTTTTCTAGTTTCTGTTTTTTTTGATCATCATATATGTTCATACTGGTCATTATTTTGGAATATTCTTATTATTCTCTACACTCTATTATGGCACAATTATTTCCTGTACTGGTGTACTGGGACATCCCCCCAGCCCACCTGCCCTTCACTGTACAGTCTATCCAGTATAAGATAAGATAAGATAATTTTATTTCAAGCCACTAGGGCCCATAAAGACATTACAAATATGTATATACACAATGGTGAAGTACAATGATAGATAAAAATGATCCATGTATCAATAATGTTAAAAAGGTGCTTAGTATTATGCGACACCTGAGACTGGAGACCACAAATCAAACATATCTAGGGTTTCAGGATGCTGCACTCTGGGAGTAATTCCCAGAGTACAGCAGCCTGACCCACCTATCATATGTGTACAAAGCCATTGATCCAAATCCAGTATTTATCATGTTCTGAATAATGGGATTAACCGAATCAAGAACTCTCATCCAAAAGCTATATATTTCTTTTCTAATGAATTCACCAAAACTATTTATTCTGTTGTATGTAAACATCTCGCAAGCACTACATCTTCTTGGTAAACCTATAACAATCCGAAAGGCATTATCATATGCGACCTTCAACCGATTCAACTGATAAGCTCTGACACAGGCCCACAGTTGACTACAGTAGGCATTTCCACAGTATGCCCTAAAAAGATTTATTTTGATCTCATGAGAACATTTAGAAAACTTTCTAGCCAGCATGTTGGCTCTGCTATACAAACTTCTGATTTGTCTTTGAACATCCTCATCATCACTTAAGCAATTAGTAATAAAGGCTCCCAAGTATCTATAACTTGTTACATATTCAAGTACAAAATTATTTAAATTCAACAATGGCAATCTTACAAGTTTCCATCCCTTTGGTGAAATGCACATACAAACAGTTTTCTTTACATTATACTTTATATCTAATTCAGATGCTTCTTTGTGACATTTATTTAATAGTTTCTGTAGACCTTTAGCAGATGGAGCAAAAAGACACATGTCGTCTGCATAGATTAAATGGTTAACAATTTTCTTTTTCTGTACACATCCAACATTAATCTTATTAAGTTTCACAGATATCTGGTCAATATAAACATTGAAAAGAGCGGGGGACAATAAACTACCTTGACGGACGCCATTGGAGACTGAAAAATAATTAGACTTAACCTTGTTCCATTGGACGCACATGACCTGATTACAGTACCAAAAAGCAAGAATACGAACAATGTATGACGGAACCTTACGATCAATCAGTATCTTAAATAATTTCAAATGTCTCACGCGGTCATATGCTTTGGAAGCATCCAGGAAACAAACGAACATGGGAATTCCTCTAGAGCTGTATGTATGTAAAAACTGTTTTAACATAAATATGCACAAATCAGTCGAATGTTTCTGTTTAAATCCAAACTGGTTACTAGATGTATCAAGAAATTCTTTACATCTTCTTAAAATTACCTTTTCTAAAACCTTAGACATCATGGTAGCTAAAGCAATAGGACGGTAATTACTTTTATCATGCATGTCACCAGTTTTATTTTTGATAATCGGCACCAAAATAGTTTTCATAAAGTCTCCTGGAATGTATCCATGTACCAACATTGCAGTAAAACAACTTGCAAGCACCTTGTTAATACTTTGCCCTGCATATTTAAGATGTTCTGCACACACCCCATCATGACCACCAGCTTTACCTGTTTTCAAATCTGCAATACTTAAATATATATATATATATCTGTGGCACTGACTCTCATTGAATCATAAGTCTCATTACATGTTGGAATTATTTTAACACACTCATGGTAATCATGACCCTCATTAAAAATATCAAAATAATGTTGCTTCCAAAGTTGTACAATTTGTTCATCACCATGTGCCTCTTCAATCCTATCAGTATTACCAAGTTTACCATTATTGATCTGTTGTATCTTTTTCCAAAACCCTTTAAAATTTTTATCATTGAGATCATTAGCCATTGCATCAGCCCTGATTTTATCTTCATTTCTTTTACACCATCTCAGAGCAGACTTAAATTGTAGCCTACTTCTATACATAGCATTAAAAATGATCCCATTACGAGCATATATCTGAGTCCCAATTGTGATCTTTAACTACAAGTTGGTTCCACTGTGTAAACAAGTCAACCACTGTTAATTGCATGGAGGTGTAAATGGTAAACTGGGTCATTGGTTGTGTTGTTGGTGTGGATAGAGCTGGTCAAAAGCTGCCTCAGCCTAGTGATGGGGCCAATACAGTTAGTGGGGGCAGGGAAGTGCTGTTAGGGGGATAGTACACTGTGCATGGTCAACTAAAATGAAAACTATGTGGTATTAGGTGTGGATGGAGTGGTGAAACCAACCTTATGTAAATCACTGTCTCAATTATCAGCACTTATGTTGTAACTGACAACAAAACATACATCAAATACATCCTGGTTAGAGACCAAGATTTCAAGATTTTCAACATTTCATCACATAAAAATCTAAGACCACACATTTTTTTAGTTTAATGTACATGCTGCACATGCATGCAGTGCTCCTAAATAAATTTAGACTAGGAGTATATTTAAGAATTGCAAGCTAAACACGTTTAGAAGTACATGTATGATTTCATCGTTTAGCTTGTATTTATGTGGGATATATATATATATATATATATATATATATATATATATATATATATATATATATATATATATATATATGTGTGTGTGTGTGTGTGTGTGTGTGTGTGTGTGTGTGTGTGCGTGTGCGTGAGCGTGAGCGTGCATGCGTGTGTATTTCTGTGCTGGAAGCCTCATAATTGTACCTGGTGGTGGAGCACTTTCTCTAAAAGAAAGAAAGAATGAAAGAAAGAAAGCAAGCAAGAAAGAAAGAAAGAAAGAAAGAACGAAAGAAAGAAAAAGTTTTTACACAAGTAAATTTTAAGTTCTTGCTTTGTGGTGATTTCACTCAATAGAGAGAGAGGGAGGGAGAAAGAAAGAAAGCTAGTTTTTACACAAGTGAATTTTATGTTCTTGCATTGTGCTGATTCCACTGCATAGAGAGAGAGAGACAGAGATAGAGAGAGTGAGAGAAAGAAGAAAGAAAGAAAGAAAGAAAACGTTTTTACACAAGTAAATTTTATGTTCTTGCTTTGCGCTGATTTCACTCAATAAAGAGAGAAAGAGAGAGAGAGAGAGAGAGAAAGAGAGAGGGAGGGAGAACGAAAGAAGCTAGTTTTTACACAAGTAAATTTTATGTTCTTGCATTGTGCTGATTCCACTCAATAGAGAGAGACAGACAAACAGACAGACAGACAGCTAGAGAGAGTATGAGAAAAAAGAAAGAAAAAAGAAAGAAAGATAGAAAGAAAGAAAGAACGAAAGAAAGAAGCTAGTTTTTACACCAGTAAATTTTAAATAAAAAAGAAAGATAGAAAGAAAGGGAAAGAAAAAAGAAAGAAAGAAGCTAGTTTTTACAGAAGTAAATTTTATGTTCTTGCATTGTGCTGATTTTACTCAATAGAAAGAGAGATGGAAAGAAAGAAATAAAGGGGCAGAAAAAAGAAAGAGAGATAGAGAGTGAAAGAAAGAAAGAAAGAAAGAAGAAAGAAAGAAAGAAAGAAAGAAAGAAAGAAAGAAAGAAAGAAAGAAAGAAAGAAAGAAAGAAAGAAAGAAAGAAAGAAAGAAAGAAAGAAAGAAAGAAAGCTTTATGTTCTTGGTTTGTGCTGATTTTAATCTAACAACTGCTGAAGATGTTCTTACTGCAGGACAGGGTATTTTTAGGGTCCCCTGTCAATTAAAAGAGCCCTGCTGTGAGCCAAGCCTTTGAAGTATGTCTGCTCTTTCTTACTTGTTCTAGGTTTGTACTGATAGAAACAATGAGCCCAGGCAAGCTCTCATCATGTCTGAAAAGTTCTTACTTGTACTGACTCAGTACATTCCAGTACATTTCAGTGCAAGTAAAATTACTTGCTTCTACTGACCATTGTTGGTTCAGTACAAGTCAGTACAATTAAGAGGAAAAAAGGACAAGTCAGTAAAGAAAGGTAAAATTCAGTACTTTTTTTGTCCTCTTAGTGTAAAAAGACTAGCATATTGATCCATTTTAGTCGGTCTTTGCAGACCACTCATCGGACCTCTGAGCAGTGGCTCCTTGTGAAGGATGGTCCGCAAGGAAAGGTCAAATATTAAACTAAAATACACTGAAGGGGGAACTAGGACTGTACCTGTGTGGCTTCCCAGGAATGTACAGTGATATAAAAATAATACATCTCTTACACGGAACTATTATTTACTCATACCTGATCACACAGTGAGTTGATTATTACACATTTAGGAAAGGCATTTGAACACATTTTCATTGCCTGAAAGGTGCCAGCATTCCAATTATGTGAAGAGGGACTATAAATATATGACCCGAGAATGGGCAAATATTGCTATTCAACAAAATATTTCAGAGAACATATTTTGATCGTTTTCCCCGGCCCGGCAGTGTATTTGTTGCAGTCGGGTTCTTCTCAGCGGTAAGTTACTTTAAGTGGTTGCAGGTTCAAAGGTTAAAAGTAACTATTTCTGATATGTCGTAAAAGTTAAACCTACTAGCTCCTTGTGCGGGAAACATATTCTGCATCTGAAAACTTGGTCTTTTATAAATATGTTTTACTCATAAATAGACTTCCCTATAAAACATCTGATATGCTGTAAACGTTTAACCTGAATCCCTGCACTATCAGATCCTCGGCGGGAACCATATTACTTTACAGATGCACCTTGTACGGTACCGGATACCACAACGTCCATACACCCTGAATTATGGGGTAACCAAACAGTATCTGGTCAAACAGCAAGTACGGAGAGAGGCGTTGCTACACTGGACATCAGAGAGGGAATGCTTGCCTGTGCAGACGGCTGCTGCTTTATATATGGCCCATTTGCAGGCCAGCTATACTTATCAACCCAGCCTCTGCAGTCATTGGGCGCCACTGCATCAGAACTTACTTTATCTACAAACTCCTTCAATGACGTCATAACTACTGATGTCCACATCCTACCGTCTTAGCAGTTGTTAGATGGCAAGTTACCGTCAGTTACAGCACTGATTTACTTCATCAAGCCAATATGTTCGCTAAGATAACAACTTCAGGAGTTCATGCTTTCGGGGTGGTTTCCCAGATATCACTCAGTGCTAAAATAGGCCAGCATCTTTTGATGCCGCTGGTTGTAAAAGGGATATATAACTGACAAGAACTGAACCTGAACAACACAGTTATGCTTAAAATAGAAAGAAGAAAAGTATGAATCTGCCACAGGATAACTTTTCATATAAGGTTTAAACGACCACAATATAAGTTTGAGTACATAAAGGAACTGGTACCAGGAATGTACACAAAGCAGGTTGCGGTAACATATGCACAAGAAGTGGGTCTAATTAGCCTACACATATCCTTGAGAATGACACCACTTGTTAATTCCTGGGCTAAGCTAAAAACAACCACAGGTGTGTATGCCTAGGTGCCCTGATGGTAGATATGCAGAATATAGGGCCTCTACATAGAAATAGATATTGACCAAAAAAAAAAAAAAAAAAAAAATACAGTGTCATCGAAGAATATATGTAGATCGCTAGCACCCACATTGTGAATCCAAAAGACGTGTCTGAATTAATCTTGCACAATTAAGCTGTTGATTATATATAAAATTTTACTGGTAGTAAATGTGTTACTTCTTTCCATAAAATACGGCTATGCATTAAAATGGGATACTTTTCTTAACAGGAATAACTGACATTGTCATGATAGTCTGGTTGCCAGTGCACACACACACACACACACACACACACACACACACACACACACACACACACACACACATACATACATACATACATATATATATATATATATATATATATATATATATATATATATATATATATTACCATTTGTTCATGATTGATGGATAAAATTAGTTTCATACATAAAACATTGTGTCCATTTTCTTCTCTTCCTCATAATGCAATACTATCTGGCACATGAATCTACATGGAAGACCAAAACCAATCATCTTCATATTTTGCAGTATTGTCTTTTTTTTCTCCTTCGAAGACTTGTTAAGTCTGTGTGTGAACACATATTTCTTTTTTTTCTCAAATATTTTATTCTTTATTTATATATTGTTTGTTTGTTTGTTTGTTTCGCACACTATTTTTCAGAACAGTGTCAAACTTGGCGTGGTTGAAGACCTAAAGAGTGAAGCTGTACATTGTTTGGAACAGTCATGATGTTAAAAATTATGCAAATTAGGGACAATTAAAAGCTCCGCATCTTTCAGATTGACACAAAATTTAAAATGGTCCATACGGGTTTGTGATACCTGCCAATCTAGTAGGAAGTGAACAAAAACAGTTGAATTTAAATTAAGCTAATTAGGATCACTTGAAATATTTCAAAGTTGAATACCTCAAAAACTATTATAAATAGAGGTGTCAGCCAAACTTCAATTCATAGGCTTGTGACATAGATACGTCCAATGAATCATGAATCAAAGTTGTAACATTTTGATCTTTGCACAGTAGGTGAATACACAAAATTGAATTCTTGGATAACTTCAAAACTATATTGTCATTCAAACTCCAGTTGATAGATTTCTGGAATAGCTACATCCAATAAACCATGAAGCAAAGTTGTAGCAGTTTGATTTTTGAAAATTCGGTGAATACACAAAATTTAAATCTTGAATAGCTTCAAAACTACAATAGATTGAGGAGACTTTACAAGTTCAATGTTCAGGTTTTCGACAAAGCCGCACGAAAAAAAAGTATTGTTGGAGGCGTCAAATGAATTCTGAGTAGGGAATTTTTAAACATTTTCCAGGCACACAGACTGATTTGTTTACAAACAAATCAAATTTGTCCAGTTTTAACTTGCTGTCGGATCCAGCTCAGTCGTCAGCTCGAACCAGCAGCAGCAGACTCATATCGTACGCTGGGCTTACTCCAGTTTAGGCTGTGGAGGCTCATGTTTTACACGGGACTAGCGTATGTCATATGTTGAGATGACTTATTTCCATTGCTAAGCCACAAGGAATATCAAAGATTGTCCAAAAATCGTCAAAATAGTGAAGTGTCATAACAATGCCAGATTGCTGGCCCTGTCATACCTGTGTTACTAATGGCTTCACTAAAGAAACATTTCGCTTAACTGTTTTTAATTAGTTTTGCTGGTATTATTAAATTTGGTTTTTATATTTGCCCCTTCATGAAGATATTAATAGTTAAAATAGACATTGAGCAAAATAGAACAAGCGAATCCACGGCAGCAGCGATATTCGCTACACCTGGCTACTGCAAGGATGATGTAGCAAGTGAAACTGGAAGAGGTGTGACCAATAGAAGAGGTATGGCCTATAGCAATTGCGGTTATCGAAATTTGAAGCAAATTCATTTTCCTTGCATTGGCTGGAAAGAACTGGAAGGAATGTAAATAATGACTTTTATGACTGTGTGTAATTGGCGGCTTGAGTGAGGAAACCGCTAGCAGAATTGTTTTGCCTGTCATATGGAGCCTACTTCATACAAATTAAATTATTTTTAAAAACAGAGTGATTGGCAAAACAAGAAGCAACGTAAATTATAAAGTTGCGTGTGAAACAGTGGGTGACGTAGCCTACGACACATCGGAGTTTAATTAAGAATAATCCCAGATGGGCCCACTAAGAGTTGTCGTATGAAGTCCTACTGGAATTACACCAACGGAGGCACCAGTGTCAGTGGTATATCACCAACTCAAAAACAGATCAGGTCGCAGGAATGCGGGAAACACTGCAATGTAAAACGTCATGTAAAACCATCTTTTGAACCATTACTGATGAACCGAAACTATTATGCTTCGAGAACATAATGTAATACCTTTAAGCACACTGTGAATGCCATACGGATTTGACACAATTTTGACAAGTTTTAAGTTCATTAGCGACACTTGGTCATTGGGTGTGTGAACGTCGTGATAATGGCCCCAAAAAGGGTACGTTTTTCCTTTCCCTATGTGGTCTTGCCCTCCTTGGCTCGCATAAAAATCCAGTGCCTCAACAAGTGCCTCGTGATCTTTTCACGTGGACAAGCTGTACAGATCTTGCATTATTGGCCACTAAACATGTTTTTCTCAGCTGTGTCATCGTAACACCCGAACTCCTACAACATTTAACTTTTTTCTTTTCAGATGCAATTATCGATGTACATATTCTTGTAATTATTTTAGAATATGACTTAAAATTTTGAAATGAAAACTTGATGGCATCATCGTTTTCAACGTGCCTAGGCCTTGTACGAGCGTTAAAAGTTAAATCACCGCTAAACTTTAAATTTAAATTTAACGTATGGAGGTAATGTTTTCACCTCGAAACGTTAAAATTGCAACTAAACGTAAACTTTAGAGGTTACCTGTTAGCGCAAAACATTGAATTGCCGCTAATCGTTAAAAACGACGAAGGTGACATGAGAGCGCTAAAACGTTGAAAACAGTGGGGATGACACGTTGCTGGTAAACGTTATAAAAATGGCCTAAAGATGAAACCTGGATACTTGAGAATTACAATGCTGCTTGAAATGCAAACATTTATGGAAAAAAAGAGAAACTTTTGTCATAGGCCTAAATGTTTCAGTTTGTCAACACACAAATGTTTGCACCTGTCAGTATATAAAATGAAACAAAAAAGCCTAGACCATTTTGTGTGATGCAAAACGCGACGAGTTTCAGGAGTTAAATCCATTGAGCCTAAGACACACATTCCGGATTTTTACTCTATTGTGTATATTTGTTTATCTATTGATTATCCTACATACCCGGGTGCAAAAACATTGGGCCCGGAACCTGTGTTTTAAGAATATTTTCTGGTAGATCCCGGGTACCCGAGAACCGAGTCACTGCACTAATGTGGATATATGTTCACAAGTTAGACTGTCAAGACTACCACATAAAACTTCCTTTTCTGATACTTATTCCTCTATGTGACCTTGAAAAATTGGTGAAAGTCACTCATATTATGCAATATTAAACTTCTGAATATATACATGCATGATGCCATATATTTGGTATCCTTTACCTTATTCCTTCTCAACGTGTTCAATTTAATGTTTTTAACACATTGCATTCCATGACTTCATAATACTGTTGGAGGCGACTTTTTTTGTTTCTTTGTCGTTTTGCCTGATTGACATTCTTTCGAAGTTTTTTTTTTTTTTTTGTTTTTTCCATTTTTTTTTTTTTTAGATATTTTAACTGAGAAAATGGCATGCTCTTGCAGAATGCAAAACACATTCTCCAATTCTTATTTGAGCGACCTTACACATATATAGAGAGACTTGCTGCAACCCTACAGTATCCCCACACCCTCTCAATATGCAGACCATACGCTGGCCTTGAGAGAGTTTGCCTGAAAAATCTCTGAAACGATAGTGATTTCATTTGTTTCAAACTGGGGTACTAAATTAAAAATGCTTAGCCAAATGTACTTGAATCTTCAGTGCAGTCGAGGATCACTTCTGTGGTGAGCAGAGAATTGGTATTAGAGTACATCATGCTCATGGGTATATCAGTATATTTGGTTGTTTCTTTACCAGAGGTTCGAATGATAGCCCTGCACCAGTGTGGTGATACATCTTTCTAAGGAAATATAGAAGTAATAGTTATTTTATTTAAACGTAGGTAGGTCTGGAAATACACGATAGCCAACCCAGATTACGTCGAGTGGCGAAGCCATGAGACGTGATGTGGGTTGGCTATTGTGTGATTTCCTGGTCCATCTACGTTTAATGCAAAATATCTATTTTGTGTAACGTGCAAGCAATCAAGGAAATAATACAATGTTGCAACTTACAGGCCTTCCATTCTGCTCAGGCATGAGAAAACCTACGTAAAAAAAACTACATTAGTATCACTAAGACCCAAAGAAATTAACAAACAATCAACACATCTAATTGGTCAATCAAAATTAGATTCTGTGAAATGCCTCTTGCTGACTGGTTGATAAAGTTTGAGTCTTCCAAGTGTGCACGCATGCAGTTTTGGAATGCAGTCCTTGCGAGACCAAGAAGTTGAGACGTGGTTGCTTTCCAGGTCGAGACGGTTGTGGCAGAAACCTTTTCATCATGTCGGACTACATTGGCGACGGCAAATTGAATGTCATGTGGAACAAATAGCCGAAGATAAATCAAATTGAATCCCAATGGGACCTGAATGATATAACCCTTTAACAGGCCTTTGAGAAATTATTCGAAATTACAGAGGAAATCAAGGTGGTTTTTACTCGAGTTCTTCAGTTTCCTGCACCACAGACAAGGTAGGAGGTATAAGCCAACATCTATGCCATGGAGAGTGACTTGATAAGTAAATGCTTGACTTCCTTCACAATCCATGTGAAACAAATGTGTATACTCAAAAAAAGAGAGAGAAAAACTCATCACTTGTTTCGCATACGTTGAACTTTTCAAAGACACCTCATTTTAGTGACTAAATATCTCAAAGGAGGTCTTCTGTTTGTTTGTTTGTTTTACTGAACAAAAATCCATTCAATTGAGCGAGTAGATTTCATGTGGCAGGATAAAACCTCAATAATAATCTCTCGCTTTTAAAATAGCCGAAGTTTCATTACATAACATTTGTTTAATTTTGAAACAAAGTGGCTCAAAACAAAATGGACAAATATTTGAGAAATAAGTGGGAATGGAAAGGAAAAACTTAGGTATGTGATTTTCCACTTGGTGATATTTTTATTTTTATGGAATTGGAAAAAATAAGCATCTATTTTAAATACTGTTAATCGTGCGCAGTAAAGAAATACCTGTATAGTGAATGCGAATCACAACTGTGCCCTATATTCCATTACAAGGTATAATCATTCAATTTTTGCGGGTTAGAGCTCTCTCAGATTCGTTTAAATCTTATTACAAAGTTGAGGCAACCTGTTCATTAGAGTTTCAAGCTTTTGCAATTCAACATACACGCTTTATGTTCACATCTTATAAACTGCTATGGAATCAATGCATAACACATAATGTTTTAGGTCTACACAAAGAAAGAAATCACACTCTCATAAGAGTGTATCATTGGCCCTGATACCTTAAATAGTTTTAGCTTAGCTGACTTATTAGTCAGCTATGCATATCTTATGACCCCCGTCCCTCCATCCGCCCGTCAACAGTTTTCAACTTCTCAAGTTTGACAGTTGCTGAATTGTTTTCAGGACACACGATCGTGCCTTGTGCCAATATTTTCACAACTTTTGAACTTTCAAAGAATATAAATTTATTTAAACTTCGTGACTAAAATATCATTGTTGCTAATCATGCGGCCTTTTTCTATATATAAAATTACAGTAAACGTTGAGGTGTGATGATGTTAGGGTCAGCATTGATACACACCGTTTTGTTTATCCACAGATTGTTAATATATTGTATAAAATGCGCCAAGTAACATGTGTTAAAGCTTATCTGTTCCATTGATGATACAACATAAGTAGTTTCAGTACATAAAAGATTTAATTGGTACAATTAAAAATCACAATCGGCTTTGAGTTTAAAACTTAATTTGGGACCATTGTTGTTCAAATCAGAACTGGATTCCGCCCCCCCCCCCTCCACAAAAAAGACAAACAAAAAAAAACAAAAACAAAAACAAAAACAAACAAAGAAACAAACAAAGTACAAACAAACAAAAACAAAAACAAAAATAAAACAACAAAACCGAAAAAGAGCAGCACATTTTAGCATGTACAAACATATGTTATGCTTGGTATAGTTTTGTTGTTTAGGAAATTTCCTAAAAAGAACATTCATTGAGTTCATGATTCAAAAAGTAACCGCGAAAAATAAGATTGCTGGTTCAAGACCCGGCCGCTCTGTGGTCACAAAACATAGAGGTACTAGATTGGTTATGGACAGTTATACGCAGACTTAGGGAAAAACATGTCATTAAGCCTGCTTTATAATGCACTTGCAAGTAACATGAAATCCTTGTTTGGGTGAAACATAGTTAAAATATACAAAATTAACATTAATTTATACAGCATTTGTTTCTCTCAATGCCACGCACATCACTTAAATATGAATTTAACGAATAGCGGCAATAGGCTCTTTTTATGGTTAACGAATAGCGTATTTAACGTTTAGCGGCGGATGCAATTTTTAACGTTTAGCCACCTCCAAACGTTAAAAAGTTAAAAATTTAAGATTTTGCGGTGATTTAACGCTTAGCGGCTGTACAGGCCTATGCCATTTAATGAGCTGTGTCCCTCCTGCGTTGAACACGACATGTGACATCCAACAGGGTATGTACATATAATAAAAAAAAAAAAAAAATAAGCACGTCTTGCTATGTAAAACGTTCATCATGCAGTTAGTAGAGGATCAATCAAAACAAACCACAGGCACATGTTTATTAGTTGGACCTCGATGACCCCTCAAGCGCAGAAGCAACGTCCCTAAAGCGGCGGATGGGTGGGGGTGGCAATGGGTAAATCATTTCTTGCCTGTGAAACAGACCGATCTTTCTCTTGTCTGTCCTGTACTTTGTCTGCCCTTTAATTACATAAGTATGATGTTAGCGCTGCAAAAGTGACTCAGTTTGTACTTGGTCTATTCTGGCTACGATCGAAGCAGACTTAAGTGTAGCAGGGCGTACATACTGCTACCGGCATGGTATATAATGGTCAAATGTCTAATGAGATCATCAGACCACGAGGAGGCTAACAGGTCACAGTTATTATTCTGACTATAAATAAAATCTTGCTGTCCTGGGGCAGACCAAGTGAAACAATGATGATACGGAGGATGGTTTGCTTTGCAGGCAAGCTCATTTCAAGCGGTAATTGGATTTGTGCTGGAAGGACATATGCTTATAATTAAATTGTACACATGTGCCCACAAGAGGTAAGCAAATATCACTTTCTCCGTTTGTACCGAGAATAGGAGTTTTGATCCAGTAACCGCATCTTTTGTTTCCCTGCAAGTACCACGGACATCGATATATATATATATATATATATATATATATATATATATATATATATATATATATATATATATATATATATATATATACATATATATATATAAATATAAATATATATATAGAGAGAGAGCTTTCTATAACAACATAATTATACAAGTACTAAATAGAAACAAAAGTACTCACTTGTTCAATAGAGATTTCTGTACTTTTGTTCACTCAACAAATTGGATTATTGACAGTATGAAGTGCTTCATGCTCTGTGTCAGTACTTATGTTTGCTGCATAGCACCGGGAGCAATTGTGCAGAATAATAGACAATGTGAGTTGGCTAGCTTATATATGGCCATCAAATTATGCTATGGTATGTCATTGGCTTCCTTTTATTTGACGACATAAACAAGTCAGACAAATAGACATGGATGAGGCAACAGATGAATTGATGACTGCGTCGGTGGGTGAATGAACGGATGGAAAATGAATGAATGGATGAGTTGATAGATGTATAAAGTTGTTGCAGCAGGGATTAGACAACCAAGATGGTTGTTGACTTGGTTTCTACCTTCAACATTATGACTGAGGCTATTTATGAATCATCTTTGTGCTAACAGCATCCTTGCTAAAAAGTTCGTAAGCTAACAGTGCTTTAGATTGGTTTGCATGTTTTTTTAAGTGTTTTGTTTCATCCAATCATTAAGTTACACACTCAAGTCATATGTTTTGAGAAGACTCGATAGCGGCATAATGATGATGATGATGATGATGATGATGATGATGATGATGATGATGATGATGATGATGATGATGATGATAATTATAATAATAATAATTATAATAATATCTGGCGACAAGAGCACCGATAAAGTCAAATGGAAATGTGTGGAATGGAGCAAAATATAAAGGGATCATTTCTTCCAGGGAATGAAAATTTGAAATAACAAAAATATACTTTTAATTGTTTTCCTGTGTCACAACTCTGTTTTTTCAAATGAGGCAGCTGATATGAATAGCATTCAGCACGTTATTTTTGACTTCAAAAATATTTTTGCATTGAGATGCACCTATTTTGGTTCAGCGTGCATTCGTGGGTTTTCCACGAGCTTCGTATCTAAATAAATTAGATCAACTGACTTGCAATCACATAATCAAATGGACCCTGGACAAGGGAACCAAAACACACTTTTGCATTAGATTGAAAGAGTCTAGAATACTCGAAAGAAGATGCATGTGATATTGCACGATGATTCAACATTTCGAGATTTCCGCATGGATCGGTAGAAAATCTTCTTAAGCTGTATTCCTGAGTATAGCTGTATGCGGAAGTATGCTGGCAATGCAACTGGCCAATTATTACTAACAAAGTCCCAAAGTAGTTGACAGCTTCCTTTCTACGATTATCATCACTGCATAAAAATGACAGAGGCTGACGTGACCATTTATATATAACAGAATTTCAGACATTCTGGTTTGTTCACAGTCGAAACAAAGAAGTTATTGATCTTGAAAATGGTATTCGGACTTTTGTTTATCAGATAAAACTGTATCAGTTCAACCAAACTTGAGGCCAACGATATGACTGAAAAGTTTTGACATTTTCTATTTATCTGGAGCATTAAGATTCAAGCCAAACAGGCAAATTTTTAAACATAACACTGAATAAAAGAAAATTACCTGAAGCTTACGGGTATAGCTTGATATAGAGGAGTCTTAATCATATGTATATGTTTTTGTTCGCCAAGACACGCTGCGACAGGAACACCATGTGGCGGCGTTACGACATTTTGACGGCCAAGGGCGGGGGATGGCAGCGATTGGAGGGGTAGGGTGGTATTTGATAGCGGTCTGCGGTCAACAGCGACGATCTGCCCCTGAATGCCACTGAAAGCAGCTACAATTTCACCTGACAAGGAACCTTTAGAAGAATCCAAAAAGGAAAACATTCAGACTAGAGTCCCAATTTCTTTACAATCCTTTTATGATGAACTGACTTATGCCAATACCATGAAAAGCATGGACACAATATTGCAAAGTGATGCAAATGAAAATTATCTTACTTTGAAACAATTGTACAGACTGCAATGAAAAAGCATCTTCCATCAAAAATGGTTAAATATAACAAATACAAGCACAAGCTTTCCTGATGAATAAATCATAGAATCTTACAATCTATCCGAATTTTTCGACTCTCAAACAAAATCTTCATGTTTATAATCAGATATTAAATTGAAATATAACAGAGCTTAAACAGCATTATTACTGTTTTCAATTTGAAAAACTCGAACAATTCAAACAAAATACATTTTTTAAAAAAGCGGGAAACAATAATATATTTCTTAAGTGAGGCAGAAATGAACGAGTATTTCCAATTTCTTTCACAATTCTGAAATAGCAAATACAGATGAAACTGTAAACAGGTTTTATTAATACTTTTTCACAAACATGGCTCCTAAATTGGCTTCAAAACTAAATACCGCCAATACACCCTCCTTTACATCTTACCTAAGTAATCAAGTATAAAATAATTTCTTACATACAGAAGCAATCATTAATAGAACAGACAAGTTTAAAGCCAAGACAAGTACAGGTCACGATGACCTGTCAATGTACCTCGTAAAAGGCTTAATCAAAGCAGTGTCTAAAGCAATAGCTCTTATCAGTCTTCCCCAAACAGATTTTTTTTTCAAACTGACAAATTGTCAAAGTAATTCCACTGTATAAAGAGGACAATGAAAATATTATTGAAAACTGCCGACTCATTTTTCTGCTACCAGTTTTCCCTAAATTCATTGAAAGAGTGATATTTAAACAGTTATATGAATACCTTGTTTCTAAAAGACCCTTTTATATGCAAGTCAACAATCTCATTCTACTGACACAAGCTCTTGAGTGTATTGATTGCATCATGCAATTTCTAGACCAGGGAGCATTACCTATAGCCATATATTTAGACTTATCAAAGACATTCGACACTTTAAATCACGATATGCTTCTACATAAATTCATTATGGAAATTACAGGCATTTCTCTCAACTGGTTCAAAGATTATTTTACGAACAGACAACAATATCATTTTTATGTTTATAAAATATGTTGCCAGTGACTATGGGAGTCTTCCAAGGTATCAATTCTTAGGCCCATCTTGTTTATGATATTTGCAAATGACATACACTTGGCATTAAAAATAAATTTCAATCAATTTTGTATGCTGCCGACACCACATTGATCAATTCTCATTGCCCCTTTACAAGTGCATCGCATATTTGTGATACCAGAGACATATCTAACTCACTAAATTTGGAACTTCAAAAAATATTTGTTATTGGTTGATATCAAATAAACTATCTTTAAATATTACCTAAACGAAATATAATAATGCCATTCCACTTTCCACAAAAATAAATAAATTTCAACCTAGATTTAAAAATTAATAGAATCCGAATAGACAGGACAGAAGTGCTTGATTTCCTTGGATTATGTGTACAAGAAAATTTAAGTTGGACCCTTTATTTAAGCTAAATTGGAAATAAATTACCCAAAGTGGTCAACATTATAAAAGACTACACAAGCATGTATCCACTAGAACTCTCCTCGGAATATGCAATTCTTTACTTTTATCTCACGTGAATTATTCTATTTTTCTTTTTTTTTTCAATGTCGCATCTTCTTATTTTTCGAAAATGAGTAATGCGTGTAAAATGTGTTTCATCTTACCTTCCTCATACAGTTTCACGTTTTAAAAATTTAGGTATTTTAAAATTGCTTGGTATACTAGTTATATATAAGTTAAAAGCCCTCAAATTCTTTTACAGGTGTACAGAGAAGGAGATGCCTGACTATTTTCAGAACATGTTCCGGGAATCCCATGTTACTTATGCTTACAACCCTCACCAGAGAGGAAGAGCCACAATCCCAATACCCACCAAATAAAAAATATGTAAAAGGGTCACTAGCTATTATATTTCAAACTTAGGAAAAAATTAAAATAAAATAAACACTTCCATGTATCAAAGATAAAATATTGACACATTTTTCTAGTTTCTCCCCATAAAAAAATATGAATAGTTATAAAGAACACGGTATCATACTAAACTGCGACATATGTAACAATTAATGAAAGTTTAGTTTACGATTTATGTCCTCTTTTACTGAAAGTAGCGCCATACACATTTTATAAGCTTACAGTGCTGTATCTTAATGAATTTAGCTCAGGTGGCCCCAGAGTTAGCGCATATGCAATCTTTCGTTGAGGTCATCCTGACAGACTTGTTTTTCTTTCTTTCTTTCTTTTTTTGTACTTGCATTAGAGTAGTATTTTTCTTGGTACCAATCTTTCTTCCTTTAACTCTGTATTGTGTATGTTTTGTGTTTACTGTTTACGTTCTGAGTTCTTGTATCTTGCTGAGTTGCTGCGGGGCTGTATAAGCAAATAGCTCTTACTTTTGCACTTTGTTATATTGTTTCTGTTGCAAATATATTGGAAAAACACACGCCTGCTGATTTTTGTGAAAAACCACCTGAATCCAAGTAGGAAGTGTCCATTTAGAGAACATGTGGTACTATTGGGCCTATTAGGGTGAGTTCTGTGAGCATTTACAAATCATGGATTACAGCAATGTTATTATAATAACATGTTTATTTAGTCTTAAATGTCAAGCAATCCTGCAAGCTATATTCTTTAAGCTTTAAAATCAAGGTGCAAGTTACAAGTGCAAGGTGCAAGTTATCATGTTTACGGGTATGGGATAAAACAATCGCTGTTCCAGCTGACATCATGCCCGCAATTGAGGTACCAGGCCTATACATAAATACACATCTTCGAAATTACGGTACCGTATGATACCAGTGTCTCCAGTTAACACCAGTACAAAATTAATGTACTAAATACTCAACTCTCCTTGGCTGCAAAGCAGACCAAGTTCCAAGCTACTCCCACCCAGCGGATCAGACAAATGATGCAGCGTGGGTGTGCTTTGGAGGCAACAACTCTCCTAATTCATCTACAAATTACTGTGTAGTACAATCAAATTTATTTTTATTGTTCCTGGCAAAAAGGTCCTTCTGCTTGACCACATAGACCACTTCGAACTTTACATTGGACCATTTGTCCCGGACAACAGCAGGGCTGCATATTGTTTTGCCCATCATGTGGCTAAAGCGTCTCCAATGGAGAATTTTACTATCTAATATTCAGTTGTGATGTACTCCTTTGACTTGTAGGCACTTTATATGAAATAAAAGATAAACTTTCGATTGATAATGAAGCCAATAGTAGCTTACACTGACAAGAGGTAGCTAAGATATATGCAAACGAATATGCATCAGGTGTTACTTTTGGTGAAGTACACAATATTTTGTTCCTTAATCGGACATAACAGACACTTATATATGAATATATAATAAGTAAAAGGAACGCGCTAGACTGTGATCAACAAGTTTTCCAAGTGCAGAGCAGAACAGACTGTTCAGCAAGATGGAAAATGTAGTCGTTGCGGAAACACTTGAGGAAGATGTTATGGAAACATAACAATAGCCATAATTCGTGACTGTATCATTATATGAAAGATTGGTAAGAAAGTTGCCAGTAACAACTGAAAAAATGTTTAATGTGGTGAATGGAAGAAACCATATGAAATATCATTATTTGATAAAAACAAAAGGTTACAGCACTTAAACGGGACACATGTTGACTCCCCTTTTGCCCATAAGTGCATATATTTCTTCACATAGCTTACTTCTTGAACAAACAAATGCTTCCTGAGCTGCTTTGAGTCTCTCAGCAGCAGAAGGCGGAGACTGGCGGTGGTAGGTAGCCATGCCGTTCATCCCCGTCCATTCCGTGAAATGCTCCTTCAGATATGAAAGTGCAGGCAGCGTTCCGCGGTATTCAGTCCCGACGGGCAGGGACCGCCACTGGTGGCCGCAGACCGCCGTCAAAGGCCTCCCACCCCCTCTAATTGCCACCTCCCCCTCCAATGATCGCCAAAGTGTCAAAAGGCAGCCGAATGGTGCTCCTAGCGTCATAGCTCAAAATAATTTTATGTTTCTCGGTTTCACTCATACAGCAATATATACTTTTCCATGAGATAATAAAATACAAATGAGTTATTTAATAGACGAATGTGGTATCGTAATATTGCACATCAATTATTTAGATAAACTAAATGCTTGAGAGACACTATTTGTTCCATTATTTTAATTATACTTATGCGTTGTCTTTCTTATCCGTTCCTGATCAGAATGAACAAAACTAATTAACTTTCTTCGGCGTGGTTAATTACTGTGTTCAGAAAACAGGCATGCACAGGAGACTAGCCGATAGTTCATTTACGTCATTCTGTTAAGATTTTCTACACATATGAGACTGAGCGCTGTAAAGTGTTGTCAGCAAATCATTTCTTTGATGCTCAGTTGGATTCTATTCAAGAGATAATCTTTTATTCATTGGAAATTTGATCACTTTGATGCCTGCATTGTATCACAATAGGGAGGAAATCTGGTTGATTGAAGTGGAAGGTGTTCATTAGTGTGAAAAGATAACAAACTCAGTGTCAACAAATTAGCACATGGGTGGTCATCAGCAGCAGCTGCCGAGTTCAGCGATAAGTGACAGCTCCTAGGTACAGGGAAAAGCAGGAAAGCAATCCAGCATGAAGTTTATTTTATAAAATTTATTTTTTCAAAAATGATCAACAAATCAGTGACTGCAGAGCATTCTGATCGGGAAAAGCACTGTATCCAAAACAGGGCGAATGAGATACATGTAAACAGATGGAATGGCCATAGTTACTATGGTTGACAACCTTTATGCTGAGAAGCATATAAACAACGATAATCAATGTAATGTGCTATTCTTAGTCCTCGTCAGCTAAATAAATGGACTTTGATTACTCCGTAATGGTGGTGCATGGGCATAATATTTTATAGTACTGACCTAGCATCGAAAGAAAGGGGTGATAAATCAAAGCCGCAGACAAGCAGCACAAGCGGGACTGCTGAAAGCAATGTGGTGATGAATTGTATTAATGGTAACACACCATATCTAACGTTTTTATCTATCTACCAAAACTACTCCTATATATCCATCAGCCCATTTGCCTTCCTTCCCTCACTTTGAATATTTATTCATTCAATTCGTCCGGCAATAGTTATATTTGTTGATATATGTCTTTTCATATATCTACGTATATTTACAAGACAAGCGGATATTGACCCAAGTCTATGCACTCCCTGTTTGCAAGAGCATGAATTCGTGAGTGTTTCCGGTCGCTGGTAGAGAGGCCTAGGAGTAGTAGCTGACTGTGGCGAATCATAAAGCACATTTGCGCCGAAAGATTACAAAATTTCACAGTGACATCTCAATATCCCAAACATTCCAAAATTTCTCAAGGATAATGCACATAGGATCACAAGTTGTAATACGAAACACTAGTCTTACAGAATGAACAGTTTATTACATTCTCCAAATACCCATTGTTTGGGAAGCCATATCATGAGCATTGAGTTCTTTTTTTTATTCCAATATTCACATCAGCTTGAAATTACAAAGTGTATGGCGTTCAACTTGTCTATGTAAGTTTACTTTATTATCCTTGTAACCACCACCAGATAGCAGGTGTGCACCTGTCGGCTGACCATGCATGAAAGGGCTTCCGACCTAGTGGCAGAGTTGTCTAGACAGAGTTGGAAAACTCAGTGACATTTAACAGCTGTTTGTTTGTTTATTTATTTATTTATTTATTTATTTATTTATTTATTTATTTATTTATTTATTTATTTATTTATTTATTTATCTAGCTATCTAGCTAGCTAGCTATCTATCTATCAGCAAAGCTGTTCTTCCTTGGGGCCCAGTTACATAAAACAGCAAACACACATCAAGACACATATGACATAAAGTAAAATATGTACAGTACATCAAGATGATATCATAAGACAAAAGACACCATAAGATACACGAAGTATTGCAGCAACACAATGTCAGAAGACTAAGTTTTGAAATTGTGGCACATTTAAGTTCCAAACATGGATGTCCTGTATTTACTCTTAAACTGTTCCTAGTTGACGGCAGACCTTAACAAAGCTTCAAGTCTGTTCCAGGAATTTGCACCGTTGTAAACTGGAGACTGCTTGAATTTCAATTTTTTACACTTTGGTACATGAGGAAATTATGGTAAGAACTTCTTGTATTGAGATTATGAATGTCACGAGTGAAATAAAATTTGTCTCTTAGATACTCAGGAGATAAGCCATGAGGACATTTGTATGTTAGAGTTGCCAAATAAAATTTTCTGCGTTTTTCGAGTGACTGCCACTCTAGTTGTTGCAGTATGAGCTCTGGGCCTACTGTGTAATCAAAAACACACGTGACTATCCTCGCACACCGATTTTGCAGTCAAGTATAGTTTGGTTTTTTTACAACATTTCTCCCAAACTGTGTAACGATAGTAAAAGTATGGTAATATAATGCTATTGTATACAACCTTTAACAAATGTGTAGGTAGAGCATACCTTAGCTGACTCAGCAGGCAAATCTTTGGGCTGACCTTTGATACAATATAATCTATATGAGAGCACCAGGTGAGTTTGGAGTCGAATACAACTCCAAGAAGCTTTATGGAGTCTGCAGCGGCCAGGGATTCATTGTTATCTTTCATTTGACATTGGTCGTTATCACAGAGTTTTGAATAAGCAATAGTAATTGTGCTAGATTTCGAAATATTTAGAGAGAGTATATCAGATAAGAATTTGTCCACCTCAAAGCTAGTGTAACGACGATCAGCAAAAACAAGTGAGAATTGTTTTTCTAGATATTAGCAAGGCTTTTGATAAAGTCTGGTCTTATTCATAAACTGGAAAAAAACGGCATCGTTGACAATCTTCTGACATGGTTTGAAGATAAGCTCTATAATCGGAAGCAACGCGTCGTTTTAAATGGTCAGTCCTCCAGCTGGGGAACTATAAGCGCTGGTGTCCCTCAAGGATCTATATTAGGTCCTTTACTCTTTTTGATTTATATTCATAATATAGTCAACGTTGTAAATTCAGAAGTCAAACTCTTTCCGGATGATACGTCCCTTTATCTTACCATTGAAGATCTTGTTCATGCTGCTACTGTCATGAACAATGATCTGGCCTCCCTGGATGAATGTTCTAGGGAATGGCTTATATCCTTTAATGCTCGTAAAACAGACACCATGCTCGTCTCTCCAAAAAGAAATCCCCCCTGATCACCCTCCATTGGTTTTCCAAGGTCACCAATTAGAGAATGTTTTAAAACACAAGCATCTGGGTCTTTCCTTAAGATCAGATCTAAAATGGAATGAGCATGTTAAACAAGTTGCAACTAAAGCCTGTAAACAAGTAAACATTCTGAAAACTCTACAGTATCGCCTGGACCGGGACACATTAGAAACGATTTATACCTCCGTTATTCGACCTATTTTACAGTACGGAAATGTGGTCTGGGTTGGCTGCACGCAGGATGATGCAAAACTTTTGGAAGACATGCAACTGACTGCGGCCCGCATCGTGACAGGAGCAATGAAAACCACCCATATAGAAAAGCTATACGGGGAAACTGGCTGGGAGACCCTATCCAAACGAAGAGAAAGATCCAAACAAATCATGATGTATAAAATAGTTCATAAATTAACCCCTAGCTATTTGGGCTCCCTTCTCCCCAATATTCCAATATTCCAGCGTAATACTAGGGCACAACTCGATCAAAGCAGACGCTCAGACTTACACTCTTTCAATTGTAGAACAATCTCATTCGAAAACTCCTTTTTTCCTTCTGCTATCACGTTGTGGAACCTTCTCCCATCGGAAACAATAAATCTTCCAACTTTGTCCCAATCTAAGAAGAAAATTTCAACTCCCAGACAGTTTTCTGTTATATTTCCCGAACTTCTTAATGTAGGCAAAATATATCTGTTCATTTTACATTCTCGTTTGCGTATGGGCCGCAGCCAATTGAACGAACATTTTTTAAGATTGGTGTAAAAGATTCAGCAGTTTGTTCATGTGGCGCTACCACCGAGAGTATCTGGCACTACTTTCTCACCTGTCCAAAATACATTGTCGCTCGAGATGCATTACATACAACCAATGGCTCCTTTGGCTCCACTTTCTATAAACACAATTTTGTTTGCCAGTGCTTCTTGCAGTCTCGAGGACAATATTAATATATTTTTATCTGTTCAAGAGTTTATTGAAAAAAGTTAACGATTCCAAGGTGAAACTGTAGCTTAATCATTCATATCGATAATTCGAAACTGTAAATTAATAATGTATACTGGTAATATTGATAACTTTATGAGCCCCGCTATCTGTGTTTGTTCTGGTGGCATCTATCCTTCCGTTTGTTTTTCTCCTACCACGCTGGTCATCAAGTCCCCTTACAAGAGGGATTAATATAGGGTTTTGCCCTTCTTCTCAAATGTTTTTCTTTTGGAAATAAAATACGTTTAAACCACATCAACGACGATCGATTATTTCCTTGGGCTTTTCCTTGGGTATATTCATAGTAACTACAGTATATATATAAGAAAGTGGTCGCTCAGAGAGTTTTTGAAAGCATCTGAGAGACAGTGTTTTTCTGAACAGTTTGATAGGATAAGGTGAATGGTTGTTGCCGACTTAGGGGTAACTCTTGTTGGCTCATTTATAAGCTGTGTGAGGTCATACATGTTTTCCAACAGTCGTATTGGATGTTTGTCATTATCGTCAGCTAAAGCATAATTCATATTCAAATCTGCAATTACAACAAGATGATGTCCCTCGGCATCGGCTCCTTCAATAGCATCAACTAAAGCGTTATAATAACTGTTACTCACTTTGTGTCTCTATGAATTTGCGAAAAATAACACACGACAATCATTATGCGCAAACATTGCAGGCTGGATCCAGTTTACCAGGTTTGATTAAAGGCAGCATGTGGGGCTATATTTCGTTATGGCGGGCATTCCTCTCAGCAGTATTAATCAATTTTATTGGGAAACGTGTTAATAAACAAGCCGATTGACAATACGACGTATGCATATTAAATCCCTCTCGACAAAGCACGGGTTTGACGCCAGATGATCATGTGGGACGTGCGGGTCACATCATTGTCACAAACAGGGCCATAATCTTATTCTCATTTTTCACAGAACTAGCGGTTTTTTTAGAAGATTTAAGTTCACAAATGCCAAACTGACGTTTATCTAGTGGTCCCCGAGCCATATACAAGAAAAATTTCCCTCTGCCTTTCATAATTATTCTTTATTTCCAAAATTTTGGTAATATCCTGCTTGTTCCCACAGGAACGGACCCGTATCTCGACATATCTCGCCAAGTGAGACTAGGCAATCAGGTATGCAGTTGTGGCGGAAAATTAATAAGCACGTCTCGTATTGTCTTGCGAACGCATTGTCTCTCACCTTGTCAAATGGGAGTGAACAGACTGTAGGAACACACGTGGACCCAGCTTTGAGTACTTCTTCAAGATATTCCATTGAGCTTTACATTATCAAAAACTGTTAAGACGACCTTCTCAACCATTACTATTCACCAGTTACCTGATCTAGCAAGAAGAGGATCGATCGATATCTGATTGGAAAAGGATGACAGCCTTTTCACAGCTAATTGTGCCTGACTACCAATGAAATGACATCTCTTCCTAGTCTTTCAGTTTGTGTATGCAGGGTGTCTCACTATGGCTTAAAAGAGTTTAATCAGCAGCGTGCAAAATGACTTTAATATTGATCTGCTAAAATATATTCGTCTTGCATAGTGAACTTTCTGCTGCTTGAAAGATGAAAAATTATTACTATGCCTCGTCTTTCAATGTCATAAACGGATGTCTAAATTGCTTCACCGCATCCGGAAAGTACTTATAGATTTCACATACGCCTACATGAATGTTGATACCAAGAGATGCCACGACTAGACAAGCACACATGAATCGCGTGATTTAGGGGCCGTTGCAATTTCAGGTGAAATGATATTTCGCATAAAATATGTCCAGTTTCGTGCCAATATAATAATCTTTAATAGTACCGAAATAGTATGTCCATCCACACTGTGTTGATGACTAAAACACATAATTTTTAATTTGGACCTTGCTTTCGTCATACGGCGTATCAGACATGTGAAGAAAGCTCAAAAAAAAACTACAAAAAAACAAACAAACAAACAAACAAAACGATACAAAACAAACAAAAATGAAAAAAAGCGAACAAACAAACAAAAACAAAAACAAAAATATGGTGCAGGATTAACTTTGCTGTCGTGACTCTTACATGTTAAGCAAACCTGGGAAGGTCCCCCGCCCCCCCTCCCCCCATTTTTAGGTACGTGGGGCTTTAGCAGGTTATGTCATTTTGAACTTATGATTGTATGATTTCCTGTGATCGACTCTCATTGGAAACGCCACACTTTTTAGCACATTTTTGGCCGGTGTAACACTGCCGGTCGTAACGGGCTGGAGGTGGGGGCAGGTGTTGATGGCTGGCACGTTACAGTCACCGTGTAACAGCAAACATGCGGGGGGGGGGGAGGGGGAGGGTAACATGTGTAATTTGATCGACACAATTTGTTTTACCTTATTTTACTTAATTACTTTGACCTGTTACTGACCTTTATCTATCTCACTTTAAATGCTTTTCTTCTTGTTTACTTTAATCACTTTGGTCTATTTTACTTTAATTACTTTTTCATTTTAATGACCCCTCGTAACGGAGGAGGGGCATATAGTGGTCGCCTTTCCTTGTATTTTTGTTTTTTCGACCGCTTGTTTGCTTGCTTTTTGTGTGTGAGTTTTTTTTTGGGGGGGGGGGAAGTGGTGGTTCTTGTCTTTCCCTTTTTGACTAATTTTGGGGTTCGTGTCTTTTTTTTCTCTTGTCATGCATATATAAAGCATTTCTGCAGCTTTGAGTTTGGCGTATCCTGCTGACTCATCAAAAATGAAGCGACTCAAAAAAAAAAAAAAAACCAGAGCCAATTTTCTTACTATTTTTAAATTCTTTTTCTCAAAAGGTGGCTAGCAATTTAGTTTCAAACGTTACCGTCTATTTTCCTAACAAATTAACATCTTAAGGGTCTAATTTATCGTCGCTAATATGAGCTCAACCTCTGTGGTACAAAACAACGAAAAATAGGAAAGATCGCGATGGGCGATAATTGGGTTATTGGACGTACCGATGTTTCAAAAGCTTCACAGCAGCTTCAAATTTTCGTTTTACTTGCACAGTACTCCAGTTTGTATGTTGATTGGGCAAATTTTCACTAAATCCTGTCTATTGTATAATCTTAAAGCTCCAACAGTATGGATCTATCTCCTCATACTCAAAGCTTGTGGTAGTACATGTGGCCACGTGGCATTTTCCATTTTCAATAATTCTTCAAAGTAACACCAGATGACACACTAATCAGGAAGTCTTGACAAGCACCACATGTGTTCCTGCCTTATTGAATAAATTCACTGATTAATAAAGTACACTTCAACAAAAAAAAAGAAGACTTTTATAAGGAATTTGGTAGCTTGGGCGGTATTTTTTAAGGGTATGGAGATAGTTGAATGAGATATTTTAATGAAAGACAGATGTCAAACTATCTGATAATTCTGGTGATAAATGCAGGGTATCATTAGGATAAGCATCAAAACAACCAACGCTTCACAAGATATCAGAATCAAACAGTTTACATATAAACACTGTTTAAATTTATATGGAATATATGACCAAAATATTTTGTGGGTCTAATCTCATGCAACACGTCAATTGTCAGACTGGTATTGTGAATTTCGTCCACATATTACAGATGTGTACTCAGAAAAATACAATGAAAGAATAGCAAATAAAATTAAAAAACCCAAAAAATAGAAACAAAGAGAACATAGATATATCTGCATTCACAAATTGATTAATTGGCATTTCGAGCCTATGTCAGCCGAGATCCCGTCAGATCGTATATGTCTGCGCCTGCACCGCGCACTTTTATCTCAACTGTTTCAGTGCCAACTGCGGCTAAAGTCAAACTCCTTAAGACGAACAGCTCTGAACTATTATATGGATGACAGCTTCATATTCTTTGTGACAAAGCCTTTCATCCAAGCACGAGCATGCCGGTAGTTCCACAGAATATGATGGTTCGGGTCAGCAGCTTTTTTCGCTGCATCCAAAGCGTGCCGAGGAACGCTGTTGACTCAGCCCAAAACTTTCGCACTGAAAGAGCTGACCCAGAAAATCGGCTTGTGAATATGGAGGAGCAACTGAAACTTTCCTACAAGGTTTTCCAATTTTGTTGCCAAGTCATTCAAATGTTTCATTGCGTGTTTACAAAATGTTATGTTTGGTTTTGTTGTTAGTTTCACTTAAAATTCGATGCGAGGAAATGCCATAAAGTTGTTGACTTCATCAAATCAAGAATATCTTATAAAGAGGTGTGTTTCTCCTAAATTGACACAGAGACTTTGAATTAGCGGTGTTTTTGAAGACTATTGTAATTTTCATATTTTCTCTTGTTTTGATAGACACATTTTCAGAATTTGCGCTTGAAAGCAATGATAGTTCCACGAAAGTTGGTATGAGGCCTGATGATTTTTTTTTCAGAAATATGACACCTCCCACGAAGGTTGGTGTGAGGCCTAATGAAGTTTTTATTTTTTTGTTTTGTTTTGTTTTGTTTTTGTTTTTGTTTTTTGTGTGTTTTTCTTTTCTTATATGACACTTTATGAAACGCGGGCACTCAATACGTCGTTTTGAAATATAAGTTTTGATTCCCACCTATTCTTGTGCATGCTAGAGGTCTCAATTCAGTTCAACTCCAACCCTTTCCCTCAATGTAGTCCAAAGGCGCCAAGATGTCCAGCGTCGTCTTATTCGAGGATATTCAGCTTCGTCTGCTTCGATTATTTCACTTGGATCTCTTGTTAATTTAGAACCTTTTTAAATGAGAATTGCACCCATCAGGGGAGTATGTCAGGTCAACAGCCTGTTGACTTAGTCTTGCTAACAAGGTAACAAATACATCGCTAATCACAGCAGAGTGCAGAGGTTGTTTTTGTGTGCAGCGTCAATAGACTTCAGATATTACTTTCAATCAATCATGTCTTTCGGTTGCTCTGAAATGTTTCTCTTGTGTTGTTTCATTTCCGATCCCGAGTTGTCACAGCAAATACGTTTGTAAGCTTTTATTACGTAACACTAGACGCCCTGGGTGGGCAGGAGAATGAACCCATGTCTGAGTTCATTTTCTTCCTTTACAGGTCGCATTCTCTTCTGCACCTGTGAGGAATGCGCATACCAGTTATTATTAGCTGGGGAAATCTTCGTTTTTGGTTAAGTTTTTGCCTGATTTCGCACTCTGTTGGAGCAAAAGTTAATCGTGGATATCACATGTATAAAGAAATTCATGACTAACTTGGGCCGATGCAAAAGAAAGTAAATAAAATTGAAAGACAAAGTGCAACGGAATGCAGCAAAAACACTCATGTTTTGGTACTTATTTATCCTAAACAAATTCTGTTCAGAAATATGGCCCTAAAACCTATATTTCCTCGAGAACTGGGCGTGAGGTGACCAATATATATATGAGTCATAAAGAATCTGTGATTGTCCATTCTCTTGTTTTACAGTCATTAGCTGACATTCTCTTGTTTTACAGTCATTAGCTGACGTGATAATTTGTAATAACAGTCTTGCAATTTGCTGACAGTTCATTTACTGTGGAATCTCTCTATCAAAACCAAATAAGGGCCTGGCAAATGTGGTCGTAATCGAGGAGTGGTTTTAATGGGATTTAATTAAAGATAAAAACATGCCTGTAAATTGGCGGTATTTAATATTGAAATGGTGGTCTTTATTGGAGATTCTACTGTACCATGCGGTTCATGTTAGCCACAGCTGTTACAAAAATCCACAAAACTAATATCACGTAATACTCAGTGACCCGTAGCCCAGAAGTACTCGAAAGCACTCAGATTGAAATTGCCACAATAAAAATACATGAAGAACCACACTGGAGCAAAGACAACGGTCGTTAATCGGTATTCTATTCCAGCTCAGTGCACAGGACGAAAGGCTTCTAGGACAGATAAGGGCCTTGAATTGGACTGATTCTCATATCAGCACTGTGTTTAGAGGGATGCTCTTTGTTATGCGCTGGTCGAGTATGAAGACCCAGACCAAAGTTTGTGTACTTATTAATCATGAGCTTAAAACATTATCAAGATGTGTTCCACCTGGCTTCGTGGCAGACTCTTCAAGGAGGACGTATTTCCAATGCAACATGAAAGAGTAAAAGCATAAAACATTTATTATTTAGATTTTTTTTCCTTTATTATATAGTGTTGATATTGATTCATCCAGAATCGGGCAAAACATGTTGCTATAATATGCAAAATGGTTGAAGGCCACTCTATGGATGATATTGGTTTTTATTTTTTTTTTTTTTTTTTTTTTTTTTTTTTTTTTTTTTTGCTTTTTTTTTTTTTTTTTTGCTGAAAAAGACAACATATTCGAACGGGAACGCTAAAGGTGTCAAAGCGTAAAGTTTTTTTCTAGAATAGTTTGATAAATCCTCTAATACAATTTGGCCGTATATCAATTGAAAATTACCGTTGTACATGATTCCATTTCTTCTGCTTAACTTGCATCAATCAGATATGGCTCCATGACTAATTTCTCGTTTTCTTTTTTTTTTTTCTTCTTTTTCTTTTGTTTTGGTGGTGGTGGTGGTGGTGGGCTATTGTAATTTATGACTGATATTTTAGACTTTATGAAGAACACTTCTAATAAATGAAAAAGGAAGAGCGATTTGCTAAACATATTTTTTATAATATTATAAAAATATATATCTTTAAGCATTGCAGCTATAACAAATATTTAAAAGTCCTTGCAAAGAAGCAAAATGTCAGGTTTTCAAGAGTTGTGTAAACTAATCATCTAATCACCAGCAAGTACAACATTTGTTGGACATCTGGGGTTCAGACCCAAATATATGTAGCTGTATCTCTGGGAAAAATACAGCCTCGTCCCCTCGTCAAAATTAGGTATGTGCCTCATATGTGTGGGTAGTTTGTTTGTTTTACTGTACCAGTGCGTATATTACCTCTTTTTGGAGGATGTGGTCGTCTTGAAAAGGCCGTTTTCGTGTGTTGGAGGCTGCACGCATCAATAACGGGTATGAACTTCACGCCCAGACCCTCTTTAACCTACTGCTGGTGAGCATGGCAATCTCTGCCTGAGAAATTTAGTTCCTCTGGTCTGTGAGCCACTGTGCCAATTGGTCCAAGGTGGCAGCAGTTTCGTTGTACTCGTCCCTGACTCCACAGGTAAGCACATGTCATAATTGTCTAATGGGGAGTGGAGATCGTGTTGGTTGTAGCAAGCTTTGGGTGTTGTGCTGCTAGAGATACAGCATGCCGACTCGTGCAGTATGCGGCATTGCATTGTCTTGTGGGATCGTAGCCCCCTATGTCGCTGGGACCATTTTGCGACTGTTGGCAGGATCTCATTCACATGGGATGATGGTCTGTTAGAGTCGCATTTGCCTTGATGGTATTTTTTTTCTTTCTGTCGCCGTGTTCTACTTATTTCTGATCCAGTCATTATGTTTTGACACCACTGTATCCATACATAATGATTAGCGCGACACAATGATTAGTTGTGTTGGGTCTTCGACTGAGCTAATGCTGCAAATCCATTTATATTCATTTTCAAATATCCAAAATCGATATACAATGTTGCTATTTCAAAAAAAAAAATGTTTAAACAAATGAATATAATAATATTACCTCAATATAAATTTGTTAATCGCATTATATGGCAGTCAAAAGTATCGATATGTAAATGTCTATTTAAATTGTCACCAGACGCTCTACATCGAGTAGCACAATTACATTCTCCTGTGAGTTAATCATCAAAGTTAATTAACTGGCTCTCAAACCTTTTTAGGGGCCTTTCTGCGAAAGTGGGGTGCCTTGCAATCTAAAGCCTTTATGGCAGGTGCATGGACACTTGACATAACAGATGCGTTACAATAAAGCGTCGTTTGTTCGTCTCATTATTCTGTTTCGTTCATAAGCAGAGGTACCTCATCTGATCTTTTTGGGAACTGTATCTTTGAATCTGCATTTACGAACAATTATGTTTTAAGTCACACAGTCCCTGCAGGAGAGCTGTTCAATTATGTGTTTTGTATCTGTGGCTGCTCTCGTTTTGCTTGTTAACATATTTAGGAAGGGCTTGTTTCTCGGAGAGTATGTCTTCAGGGCAACTCAATATTTTACGCTAGATAGACATCACATGGAGGTATGCTATAGCCATGTTTTAATTGGCCAGTTGTCTTCGTTGATTAATTAATCGGAAAAGTTCAGCGTGCACCCTGACACCATGCTCATGTCGTTTCTTAGAAACAATTTCAACAATCCCCCGGGAACGTAATCGTTGGTAGATGACATCGCTCTGGCTAGTAATAACTTGTTGTGCGGTCAGAGGAACATAATTCCACCAATCATCCTATTCAAAAAGCTCGATGGCTATGACCACAAGCCTTTGGAGTGGATGATCAAGTCATTCACGCAAATGTGCATGAAAGATGTAGGTAACTATGTCATACGTGCAGGAAAGGCCACTGCTCGACGCTGGACGCTCGTGGTCTTGAACGAACAGCCTTCCAAGGTCGGGCCAACTGATCCACAACTTTTGATCGAGTACCGAATACTGTTCCTGTGTCTATTGGATGTTAGTATCACAGGAGTAGAGCATCCAAAATTAAGTCCCATCATAATTTTGATTATGAAAATACTTATTAACTGTGAGTTTTCGAGATGCATTGCTACACTAGAAATATTTAAAATCATTTGATAACTTTGTGTACTTTTAGAGACATATTCATCGCAGGACAGTCAATCATAGAGGTACAGAAATGCACGTGCAAAAAAACCCCTAATCATGTGACCCCCATTTTCTTGGTTTTAAAGTGTTCCTATCGGTATAATCATGAAGTGGAATGCAAAGGAAGTTGTGATCTTACGTTTTAAAATCGGAGAAATAAGCCAGTGAATGTTAGTATTTTAACATGTAAATGTATTAGGCCTAGGTTACAGGTTCCAGACGTCGAGCTTGCGAGTGGTACCCTTTTCGACGCGCATGCGTACATGGTTGCGCAAAGTGGCTACGTCATTTAAGTCCAGTGTTTTCGGTGCAAGCTTGGATGCGTGCCGTAACAGAATTTTTAGGCGACAAAGATTCCTCTGCGCATTTTGGTTTGAACAAAGGAGCCATCGCTGAATACTGTTGTGTTGGATGCATGAGTTTTCTCATCTGGTAGGAGCTGGGTTTTTTTTTTTTGTTTTTTTTTTTTTCTGTTCTGTTTTTTGTTTTGTTTTTTCATTTTCTGTTTTGATTTGTTTTTGGTGGTTTTTTTTTTTGTTTTTTTGTTTTTTGTTTTTTTTTTGGGGGGGGGTGGTTTCTTTTTTGTTTGTTTGTTTTTTTGTTTTGTTTTGTTTTTTGTTGAAAGTGTGGGGCAGTAAAAATCGAGTGTAGCCGGTGATTTGATCATCCAGCTCAGCAAGTGACCTCTTCCGGCGGGAGATTCTTTATTTTGAGATATATAAGGATGGCGTGGTGAATGGTACCATTATCCGTTAGCCTTCTGATTTCCACTGATTATTTTCTGGGTTTTGAAACACAGAGAAAAAAATAACATTATAACTGAAGTTAATGTTTGTCTAAAGTGTGCAGACATATACGCAATGTCTAATAAACCCAAATACCCTTAATCGCCAAATGTCGTTTTTCTTTGGTCTGCTACATTCCTGCCTTATGGACAGAGGGGAATCAGCTCGCGATGACCAGTATTTATTTATTTATTTATTTATTTATTTATTTATTTATTTATTTATTTATTTATTTACGAAACTACCCCTTTTACACGGGGGCACCTCAAACCAGGGGTAAAATTGTGGTGCGTTCACATAGACATACATAGTCATTTAAAACATCAAATAATATATATATACAGGAGTAAAAATATAGTCACACTTTCGCCCTGCCCCCCAGGGCGGTGTGATCGCTGACATTACCGTCCCGGATCACAACCCACATCCAGCGAAAAAAAAACAAAAAGAGACGACAAACGGGACGAGGGAGCGATCCGGAAAAATGCAGCCAACACACACACCTCCCCGTGGGAGACTACTTTAGGGCAATATAAATGAGAAAATGAAACTAAAAGTATGTGATACTAGTTAAGTCCCCTCCACCAAGGACTTACGGGTAAGCCAAGCTTCTATTAAAAATCGTTTGCATATACCATAAAAAATAATCCCAATTTGGTCGTCATGAATATTAGCTGAGTTACCCAGAAGAAAGCACAATTTACTGTTGACGGAAGCGCCCATGAACTGCTCCCACACGTGCGTATAACCTGTGTCGCATAAAGTGGATTCGAGTTCATACCACAGTTTCAGATGTATAGCATTGAGTGTTGGACATGTAAGCAAAAAATGACAAATATTTTCTAAGCTGCTACCACACAATTTACAAGTCGCAGATGATGCTAAATTCCATTTATATAAATTCTCCTGTATACCTAAACATCCAGAAAGTGCCATAAACTTCAAGCGAGCCGATTCAAAATCTTTCACTGTAAAAAGATATTCCTCCCGAAAAGAGGATCGCTTCAATAAGCTGTAAAAATGTAATGATGACCTATTGTCAATCTCGGTGAAAAAGCTCTGTATAAAGTTGTCTACACTCAGTTTATGAAATTTGTCAACCCACATTCCATCTTGACGGTAGATCAAATTATCGAGTCCAACGTTAATAAATATTTTCTTAATCTCCTTAAAATAAGGCCAAGAGGTACTGCCTCCATTTACAAATTCATTTTCCATTTCCAGAAAAATTCTTTTACAAAGTCTCGACTCCGGGAGCAAGTGTTTTAATCTATGGAAGTACTTTATACGTATTTTGTCAAGAATAAAATTTAGCGGTAGCCAACCCAAATCCCCCAAAGTGGCTACCATTGCGGGTGTGCCTTTTATTCGTAAAATTGCACGTGCGGCTGAATATTGAAAAGATTTAACAGCTGTTACACTTTCCTTAGAATTACACAGCCAAACTGCAGACCCATGTGTCAGCGCTGGCATTATCAAACTTCTCCAGAGACTGTCCCCAAATACTACTCTGTTCAAGTTTTCGTGGGCAGCCAAAATACTGCACATGTAACCGTTAAGACGGGTGGCTTTGGGTTTAACATATTGTTGTACATGAACACTATCAGCTAGATATTTACTGAAAAGTATACCTAAATATTTATACGAATCACATTCCGTTAATTCAATATGACCCAGCTTCCATCGCTTGTTTTTATCTATGCGTTTACCAATTGTCATAAATGTTGGATTTATTACCGTTAAAATTCATTCCCCATTTAGTAACATAAGAATGGTCCACTTTTAACATCGTTTGAAGTTGATTATCATTTTCTGCAATTAGGACAATGTCGTCTGCATATAAAATTGCTGGTATATGTTCATCCTGGAATGGTATACCTAAATTTTGGTTTTGAAGCATTGTTACCAAATCTGTCATAACTACCGAAAAAAGCGTAGGGGACATTATACATCCTTGTTTTAGGCCATTTTGCACGTCAAACCAGTCACTTTCAAATGGACCGAAGATTACCTTATTCTGTACATTTTCATATAATTTCTGTACCAAACGCCAAGTTTTACCTTGCACACCATTTTTCCATAATGAACAAAACATACGATCCTTATTTACAGTATCAAAAGCTTTACTTATATCCAAGGAAGCCAACCATGTTTTTTTCTTCAAATTTTTCCTGAGGCTACATAAGCCCTTTAAAGTAAAATAGTGGTCTTCTAGGCGTTTACCCTTTCTATAAGCACCATGTAGCTCGCCTAAGAAATTAGTATTTTCAAAAAATGTCATCATATGATTTTCAAGCAAGGACGCAAAGAGCTTGTATAGATTAGACGTTAGCGTGATGCCGCGGTAATTGCTCAAGACTTCTTTGTTACCCTCCTTATGAATGGGCTTTACAATTCCAGTGTACCATTCACTTGGAAAACTTTCAAGTAATTTAAAGACATTGAACATATTGGAAATAGTACGAGTGAGTGTAGCTCCTCCGTTTTTGAGAAATTCATTAGGGATTTTGTCAACAGCATATGATTTACCATTTTTCAGCTTACATATAGCTTTCTCAACCTCTTGTACCCCTATGTTTATCTCAGAAAGACCGCGTCCATCACTTGTGCAAGAATGTAAATTTGCGACTTCTTCTTTCAATTTTGCCTGATCTACAGATTCTGGTCCGGAAGATCCCAAATTTTGCCAATATTTACCAAGGATTCTGTTTATCTCCTTAGGATCATCCACAGTTTTACCAGTATCGTCAGGGTGAACAATTTTGAGGGGATAACCATTGTTACAATTCAATCGTTTTAAGGTGCGCCAGTACCCCCTGGTATTCTTTGTACCTTTGTGACAATTGCGAATAAATACATCAAGTTTGCCTTTAACCCGTTTCGACTTGATCTTTTCCTGAACAGCGTGTTTACGGTCTAAGTATTCTTTCCATACAGCCTGTAACACATTACTGTCAACAGTAGCATGTTTCGCCCAATACCTATACAGCCTGTTTGCAGATTTTCTGCTTTGTATGAGACGCATAATATCCTTATCCATGGCAAAGTGGCGATTTGAGTGCCCTCTTACGTGTTTCAAACCAATCACCTTTTCACCCGCTCTCAAGATAATTCCCTTCCAGCTGTCCTATGCATCATCAGCTGAATGAAAATTATTACAATCCCAGTTTGAAAATACATTATCCAATTCCCTTTTAAATGCGTACCAATCAGACTTCTCTGTAATGTTCCAATAACTTTTTAGTTTGTCACCCGTAATCTTGTTTTTCGGGTCTTCTGAACAAGAATCAAGGAGGACATGGATAGCGTTGTGGTCACTTCCGATGTCATATAGACCTAGTTCATCTATAGTAACTGAAGTAACACCATTGTATACCGGCTCATTACACAGTGCATAATCAATGGTTGACTTCAGATCACCTCTTTGCCATGTATAGGTACCTGAACATACCGGTGATTCATTAAGTACCTGGACAGCTGTAGTTTCAATAAGATTATGTAAAAGATTACCATTAAAGCTTGGTCTGTTATCTTGTCTGAAATTTAAAAGCTTGCCATTAAAATCACCAAATAAAATGCAGTCTTGGTCTTTAGATTTTAAGGTAGATATGTTTTCTATTAATTCATTGCATAGAGACGTACTGTTATCTTTATCAATATTGTCATTTGGGAAATACACCAAACCAAAAACCAACATTTTTGTCCCTATCTTGACCTTAACCCACATTCTTTCATGATCATCATACAGCCCACCAAATAAATTTTTGTCCATGATAAATACGTCATTTCGTAATAGGATTCCTAGACCCCTTCCGCCACTTTTGTAATGATTGGATCTCGATTTCCCGACCCAATTATAATCTGGGTGCAATGAGTTGAATAACTCATCGCTATCATCTTTATGGAAAGTTTCTGTCATACAAAAAAGCGTGAAACGTTCATTGTCCAACAAATTGGTCAGTTCATTTCTTTTAGCCAAGCCTAAGTTTTGGACGTTACAAAAAGCGAGAGATGATGCAACAGTTCTTAAATTACGATTCTTAACCTGCTTACCACCTCTTTTATGTCGCCTTGGTTTCCGGGCTTTGCCGGCACTCTCTTCTTGGCCGAACCTCTAGCGGGAATTAAGCTTTCGCCAGCAGGTTGATTGTTTATGTCCGAGTATCCCACAGTAATGGCATTTTATTTCACGTCCGTGACGACAGACATTGGATGTATGTGCCTCACCGCAAAAGTGACATTTAGGCTGATTATGATTTCTACCGTTACCGCTCATGGTTGGTCTGTGTGATGGTCCCGATCGCTGCTTATCATCACGTTGCGGATGTTGCACTGGGGGTCTCTGCTGCTGAAAGCCCTTGCTTCTGTATTGACTCAATTTTAAGGAGGGTATTGCAAAAGCATCAATCAGAGCTTTGGTTCCAAAGTGGGAAGGGTGAAGCCCGTCTACCGAAAGTGCGCCTTCGTTGATGGAACCATCGGCTAAGCGAAACTTCGGATCATTAGCAATAAATGTGCAGTTTGTCTCCGCACACAAAGCTTCCAATTCGGTGTTTACAACTTCAATACATTCTTGAGCGCTTACATTGTCTGTTCTTGGACAGATGCTGGAAACTGATACCTTATCTGCCACTGCTTTGGCACCTTGTATAAGCAAGCGGTAGTCTGCGACTATGTCGTCAACTACTCCTGATTTTTCGCAGTCATTTGTACCAACATGCAAAATCACCTGTTGGTGTCTTCTGGTCTCCTTTGTTAGTGAGGTATGTACGTCATTAATATGACCTCCTCTCAAACAATTAACGACAGTATCTTTTTCGACGCTTTCAATATTCAAAGTATAGTCAAAGGAACCAAATGTTTATTTACACGATGCGCTGATAGTTCGCCAGCTGAACTCGATTTTTGCTGGATGCACATGTAGAACTTCGACACGCTTATTTGCAAAATGGCGTCATTGTATTTACAAGAGCTTTGGCCTCGACCAGGCACTCTTTATTGTGCGACCTGTCGAAGGGCAGCCGAGGAAGTTGGCGGTTATAAGGTTGTATTCTGAAAGAAGATAGATCATGCTCAATCAGTCTTGCATGCAACATATGTTTCAATCAATAGATGTTGGGGCATCTGGGAATAACAATCGTTTCTGTTCCTTGGGACGATGTGTCGGTCAAGTTGTTAATCGACATTTCTGTTTTTAAACAACCAGCATCGTATTTCCTCACTTCGTCTGCATAGAGAAGGCTTGGTGCTCATCAAAACTACCTGCAGCATTGACCCTTTTCCTATGAAATGTCTTGAACAATAACAGTCTTCTTTTGAAAATTTAGGCTCGACAACAAAGACACAATCGTCAAGTCTATTTTGGTCACAAACCGTGCTACGCACACGGGGCGGAATTGTAAACAAACGCACGTAGTTACGCTACGTTTTTCATGTCTTGCGACAGCGGAATTGACTCCGATTCTAGGTAGAGCAGCATCGAGATTGATTCATTTCATTCATTCTTACATACCTTAAATCGTGTACTGACCTTAATTCATATAATATCTTTAGTTTAGTTGGCGACACTGCGATTGCTAAAAATTGAATACTATGTCAAGTGAAAATCTGGGCTTGGAAAATCTCACTGACAACACAAGAGACAAAAAAAGAGAAACGAATCTTATGTAAATACTAGTGAAAACATAGATACAAGCTTATCAGTCCAAATAGGTTTGGTTATCCAATGGGCCATTTAAAGTCCCAAAACTATATCTGCTGTGAAAGATGCCCCAATATCAGGGATCCTAAAATCCGTGAAAGACCACTGCGACAGGACGATAACGCCTGTTGAACTTCATTTAGACACAGTACAAGCCGCAGTCAAAATACACGACAACATGCTTTTTAACGTAGAAAAAAGAGAGGCTGGAATCGGACATACACCAAGAAATGATGGCCTCAGGCAGACACAAAAATCTACTTATTAACGGGATTGACAAGACTGAAGGTGAACGTAGTTAACAAATTGTTCTTGACATGTCTGAGAAACTATTTGTGAGTTTTGCGGGAACATTAACTGCCAACAGGTTCGGTCAAAAGCAATTAAGAAGAGATCTGTTCTTGTCAGCTTCGTTTCTGTCTGGGTGAAATGTAGACTGTACTGCCAATGCACTAAACTCTCAAGCAAGGTTGGAATGTTGAAAACCTGCATCAAATATATTTTATTTCACAAGGAAAGCAAAACAGGAAAAATTGATAAAATCTAATGGCTCGACTTTAAAGACAAGACTGAACGGAACCGATGTCTTGAATGTGTAATACTTGCTGATTTCAAACTTAACCTGCCATGATTAGATTTATTGAAACACCGGAATGATGGAAAGTAAACCATTACTTTGCCTTGTGAACCAAAACTAGCCTTAATTTTTACGAGAATCATTTCTTTGTATGAAAGTGAGCTCAGTGCTGTGCCAAAGACATGGACGTCTTCGCCTCTAGGCCTTACGATTGCTAAGAAAAGTCCTATTTACAGCCGTAATGATCAACGTACATCGCCGTAATATAGCTCCAAGAGCAGTCGCGCACAAAAATCTCAAGATGGCGCCCAATTATGACATCGTTTGAAAAATTGTTCCATTTTTTTTCTCCCTCAGATATTCCACAATCTTCAATTCCCTGTGTTTTTTTTTGCACGGTAAGACAGCTTGAAGCTTGGATTTTCTTTGGTAACATATCATCTACAAATATAATATTCCTTGGAAATTTTAAATTAAGAACTCTATTTTTTGGAAATAGTGTTAAAGGGATTACAAAGGATAGAAAAGGAAATTTTTCCAAGCTCTACATGAGCACAGAAAGAATTCTGGAAGGTTTTAAATATAAAGAATATTCATTTTGGTCAGTATTCACACTTTTCACATTTCTTAAAGAGACTTAATATGTGTCAGCACACACCGATTCAATTCAATTCCGTCATCTTCTATTTCTTAATTTGAAGTCCTGTATATGTCTGTCTATCTGTGTAATAGTGTTCGCCATTTCAATGTTGTGTTATCATATCTGTACAAGAGGGCTTAATATAGGCCTGTGAGCCTGTTGGCCAATTGTGTTAAACAAAAAAATGTTTAAACCAACATCTCATCGGTGGCCTCGTAGCTACAGGTGGCACCAAAAGGTTTGTTCAGTGAGCAACACTCAGATTTCCAATACACTAAGCACACGAAACTGAATAATTCCAGGTTTTGGGAAAGTTGGGTCCAAATTGCAAGGGCCGGCAGCGGCAATGAGAAACTGCAACCTGGAATTCTTAGCAGCAAAGTCTGTTGTGGGTTTTCTTCCTTTTTGTACTTGCATTGATCGACCTTTTATCAAATTTCCCAGATACACGTAATCGTTACCTTTCACCACAGTAAGTAAGTGCACACTATCGCTCCAGGCATGAAGTGTCGTTCTGCATGCAGCAGAAAACGCTCGACTATAATCAAACAATGGTTGTCCTACTATTAGCGGCCAAGTACATTCATTTCATTCAGATATCTGGGAAGTGGAAATACGAAAAACTCCCCGTGGGATCTTTGATTGTAAAGCATGATGGATCGAATAAATTTTTCCTTGTTCCTAGAGAGAAACGAGGTAGATCCAGTAAGAGCAAAGTGTAACTGAATAATTTTATTTCATTTTATTTTATTTCATTTCATGTCGACAGAAATTTTCCATTCCGCCTCTGCAAATATCAGAGTAAACAAGAGTTTTAAGGGTGCTTGGCCAGTACCAGTGCCTTGTTTGTTTGTTTGTTTGTTTTTGTTTATTTATTTTTATTTTTGGGGGGGGTTGTTTTGTTTTGTTTTTTGTTTTGTTTTTTTGATATTTTTGTTTTTTGTTGGTTTTTTTATATATATTTTTTCTTTTTTTTTTTGTTATTTGGGTTTTAGTTTGCTTTTGCTGCTTTTGTTTTTGTTTTCTTTCAGTTTCTTTGTTTTTTCCCTTTCGTTAAAGGCCTATATCATATTTTTGTACCAGACGACAATATTTTGAAAATTACTGCATCTCTGCAGGAAAGGAGTTAAACATAAATAACAGACGAAGAGCATAGACTGAATTTTAAATCAACGTATACGGAAAGCACATTTGTATGATGAAAGAAGGAACACAAAATTCAGCTTTCAATTAATTTCCTATTCATATTAAGGAAAAGAATATATCTGGGATTACGAACATATCCAAAAAATACCCAACCGGGTCAGGGAGCAATAAGATGGTCATTGATATTTAAAGTGAATAAAGGTTTGCGGAAAAAAGTAGAAGGGAAGCCAATAGGCACAAAAGCTTCTGGCATATGATAATTCTGGTGCGGGACAGTTGTCGCTAGTACCAGTCAGATGCGGGGCAATCAATTCAATAGTACCATTTTATTGAAGAATTAAAAACGTATTAATATTCTGAAGATATGTTACGTGGTCATGTATCTTGCAATATTTAAGAAATCATACATGCTACGACACACGTCAAAACGTGTATGGTAGTATCAACATCGACTGAGTGAATTCATTTCCATATCAATTGTCATAGGGATTTCCATTATAAATATTCACATGCCTGTTGCAGTAAGGGTCAACATATTCGTGCATTGAAGTTACGACTACAAGCTGGCTATTGCCTCTTGATTTGATCTTTACTCTGGTGGAGAGAATAAATGGTAATTCACTGATGCTTAGCAATCCTTATTAACATTCTCGAATCTGTAGAATTAAGCATTAGTAACTATATGCATATGTATTGAATTTTGCTGCTCAGTGTTGTGTTAGCGACAATGAGGCAGATCATCAAAAGCTGTTACTCGTGGCATTACTGGAGAAAAAATGTTTCGCATCTGAGACCTGACCTTCCTACAATTTAGCCCATATATGGATATTGAGAAAGAAGATATATTGTTTTTCTCTTGGCCTACAGCTGCTATGAATCGTAGCTTTGCAAATAGACCGTTGCTGTTTGCTTGTTTTTACCCGAATTCGCTTACAAATCATCAGAACAGTGTACAATTCATTTTAATCGACGCAAAGCAAAAAGGGGCGCAATGCTTTGCCCAACATATGATCATTTTGGGAGACTCCTCGCTGCCCAATAAAAACATGTTGGACACTGGTATATCATTACAAATGTCTGTGTTTCTCTGAATTGCACACTGACTGTGTTATTGTTCCCTGTTCGGGAAACGAAAATTCACTTATCCAGATCGTAAATTTACGGCACCTGGGCAGGATCAAACAAAACAGCATTGAATTTGATTGGATCGGGTATGATTCTCCTGATTTGGAATTTACAAACACGATTATCGTGCTGGCACACTTGGTGGTCTGCAATGCTGTACACAGAGACGTATAATTCTATACGCCTTCAAGGACCGGCAGCTTATTTGTAGGCTAGGGATGATGAGCTGTCTGTACGAATATGTATATGGTTATTATAGCGGCCAAACGAGGTCATCTTGACGGAAGCAACAAAGGACCAGCGGTTATAACACCAGCTAACGCAGTTTCTTTAGTATTTATTTTCAAAAGCCAAATTAGATATGAAAGTGTGCTGATTCTTACCCATTGACAAAAAAAGTCGGTATAATTTCAGTGTCATGTTGCAGACTAGGTCAATAGCTTTTCTCGAGGTGTTTCTGGTGCAATATGCCAACAGCGCCAGTTTATTCGGGTCCTTTTGTCATTTCTGTATCTGATGTATTGTGATACTGTTTACTTCACCTATGCTGGTATTGGTAACATATTTTGTATTTTCACCTATGATTGTACTGCATGGTAACTTTCTTGTTGCGTCCTATGTGTTTTCTGTATATATACTGTTTGTCTCTCTGTGTTTGGAGAGCCAACCTTTTTAGTATCTAGAAGCACTATACGGAAATCCAGGATAAATACAAGTAAATATGTTTAAACTAAACAACGCTTAGGAACATTTTTGACCGAGATCAACAATGGGACTAGGTATGGGTACTTGACTGAATGGTCTGTTTGTGCACAATATGAATCTGGGATCCTGTTACCAATTAGATTGAGTTGTTTTCACGATACTTGGACAGGAGCTTAAATTGCCCTTGTTTGGCGAGACATTCATGTTGAGAACCAGGTATATATCAAATTATAAGTTGCGCCCTCTCAGCATGCTCAGTATTGCCGATAATAAACATGTATGATTACTGTGCTGATACCAGCGCATTTACATTACATTTTCGAAGTACATACAAGCTGCGGATCAGAGTAACCTGAACGCTGGATTTAAAAACGTTTTAATGGCATATTTTCGATAACTTTTTGCAGTCGGCATTCTTCCCACTCTTCGAGAATGTGAAGTTTTATATCAGACCAACACTGTGGTACACCTATAGTCACGCAGATTTTATACTTTCGAGTTTTTCAAATCTACAACCTTTTACGCTGCCAATCACGTAATTTTTATGATATGCAACCGAAACTGAACTCCTATTTATGTATTTACTTGAGATATGAACAAATGTTAAGTCGCATTTCTTATCCTACTTGCACAGATTTAAATCACAGGACTTTCTTGGTTGTTTAAGATTCAGATAAACATACACGAACTAGCAACGATCATAGCATTTTCAAGTTTTCTTTAAATTTTAATTACATTTTGAAATTGATTTGCGGTGCAGATATGCTGAGTTTTGACGGATTTAAAATCATGGGTACCAACTGTCTTTAAACATGTTAAAGTTCCCGAACTATGCTCACACGGCACTGCGTTGAATTGTTGCCACAGTTGCGTTTTGTTGCTCAGATTGACGAATGAATGCACATGGAAACTATAAGTTATCATGCCGCCTCCGTTCAAAGCACGTTCCATCTTCGATGTATGATTTAAGGTATAGTCGTCTTTATATGTTTTTATATTGTTCCTGTCTTCTTCATTCAAAAGTAATGAACAATTCTTTGGTAAGCTGTCCAGTTTTCTCCAATTGTATGTGATGCAAAAAATTAAACCAAACTTTGAGACAGTGGGCGTGTCACGCCACGTATATTGCTTCTTTCCCCGTAGCCAAATTAAGTTGTCCTACTTTTCACTGCAGTTTTATCTCCTCGTCTCTCATATAGGGTGTACCTATGTGTTCCTCACAGCAATGTTAATGGGCATCCATGCAAATGAGCACATAATGTGCATACACGCTACAAAAACGAGTCCTCGTAACCCGAAACGCCCGTCAGGGTCAAAAACCTGTACCCCGGTTGGTTTACGCAGCTGAGGTCAGAGATTGATAAACTTACACGAGCATGCTTATCACATAGAGACAAAACTGTTTCGTGCTTCAAGTTTCGCAGAAAATTGTACGTATATCATCTGCGTAATTCTGGTGACCCGGGCCTGCAAAGGATTCAGCCCTCAAGAAGCCATGCAGGCATGGCTCAGTTCTGGACCAGTCCATTGTACACTGTCAGGTTCCATTAACCTACCTACTGTGCATGACTGGAAGCAAAACGATGACATGGGTAACCTCAAAAACGACGTCGGTAGTTATTCATCAGGATTATTCCATGAAATTTACCAACCCAAAATATGTAAATACCATGTTAACAGCCTCTTTCATTAATATAATTACAATATGTTATCCAACATTACGTTCAGTATTAACAAATTTATTCAACAATGATTATTTACTTCATGATTCAGGTTCATTTCTGTTTATAATTGTATCATTGCAATGTATCAAAATGTTATTTATCTGGACGAGACACACACAATAAAACCAATGATTTAAATGATCCCAATTCAGTCATTGAGGGAAGTTATTCTTTAAATATTTTCCAGTCCAGTTTATCGCATGCATTGAAATTGCCATTTAAGTACTGTTATAGATACCACATATTTAAAAACCCTCGGTACTTTCAGACCTGTATCCAGTAACCTTCTCCCCTAGGCTCCATCTTTCACTCAATAGGGGGCCTTGGCAGGTCCGACTAGCGGTGCTACTTATATCATAGCCTGGGGGCGATTCCAGTGTCTGATACAAAATCCATATTCTAGGGCCCACCGCTGCCTACAACTGCTATTTGTACGGTGTTGTTCTCACATTTTCAGGTAATGCTCAGTCTGGAAAAGTTATTTATTATACATTGTATATTACATTCATTCGACAATTTAACCTTCTCATAATACTAATCACAGATATATTTTGGATAGTACCACTTCAAAATATCGAATTCGGACTAACCCATAATGGCTGCCATTTAAAAAAATGTGAATTCCGCCCCCAATGGTTTCTAACAAAGGAGGATAGTAGTGGGATAATCTTGGGGGGGGAGTTATACTATATGGAGCCAAGAGTATATATTATACAAATATTTCAAAGCATCAATAATGGTATGATATCTGCTGTGGCCGCCATTCACTTTGATATCCAAATCAAGTGTATTTTTGTGTGACTGTCCTGCCATGCAAAAGGTACAATATCGAAATCTCCGCGATGTCAGTGTTGTAGATATTTGTAGCGCCGACATTTTCATGCTTTGGTTTAGAGATTAAAGCGGGTGAAGCTCACCCATGCACATACATCGTTATATGCATTATTTAGGACGCCTGTATTTTAACGGTACCGTGAAAATAGTCAGTCTGTATTATTTGTCATTTATTACATGATTAAATGTAAATTTGAATGAAGTAATTATGATCTGAAGCTCTTGCTTCAGGTATGGACGTGAGCATTTTTTTCTCTCTCACTCTTTGTTTGTTTCTTTGGTTGTTAGCCACTGTAATTTATCATGGATTTGAGCATTTGTGTTTACCCCCTTTTTTTTCTTTCTTTGGTGGCTATGCACTGCTTTCCCCCGCAATGCATTGCACCGTGTTTAAAACGGTACTCACCGTAAGTGTCACCAACCTGCATGATTTGTATTGCCAGGGCATCGTGTCATATTTGGATTTGTAACTAACCTTGATAGCTGCTTCAGACACAACCGAGCGGGCAGACTAAAGTTAATAGTAGATAGTAACTAATGTTTGAAATGTTCTTTCACTACCGTTTGCCCTTGTAGCTCAGAAAACGGACATCTGGAACCGGGCGAAATAATCATATATTACGATAACGATCGCCATACAAAAGGGGCTATGCAGTTTCACCAAACAACCGCGGCTGTGCAGCTGTGCTATTCCTCCGGCCCAAATAAACCGTCCAGAAAAGTTGAAATAAAAAGCCGTGTTTGACTTGACTTTACTGCAAAATAACGGCACACGACAGCCACTTTCTCAATAAAATTTTGCAGCTAGGGTCGATCAATATTAGGTAAGGGCGGCTTGACACTTTTTCTTCTTCTTCTTCTTCTTCTTCTTCTTCTTCTTCTTCTTCTTCTTCTTCTTCTTCTTCTTCTTTTATGATGTTTCATAAAATTTATTAGGGTCGATTTTTTCAGTAGGATCGGTCGGGTCACTGGAACCGCACATATATTTCTCTTGGGCCTTAGTTACCTTGGACATCTGTTTAAACATGTTTATAATGGATGCTCGTTCCCCTTTAGTGACGTCAGTTTTATTTGCTGAAAACATTTGTGTGTGTGTGTGTGTGTGTGTGTGTGTGTGTGTTTCATAAAATTTATTGAGGGTCGAATTTTTCAGTATATTTCTGTTTGGCCTTACTTAACTTGGACAGTCGTTCAAACATGTTTAAAATGGATGTCCTTTTCCCTTTTACACATTACCTACATTTACGTCAGCTTAATTTATTACCTGGGCACAGCCGGAGGCACCGTCTTGTATACTTTTAAATTTAGTATCATTACTCATAGTTGTCTTCAAAATATTCCCAAAGCGTAATGTAAAGAAAAGACAAACCCCTGAATTGTGGAGATCGGTCTGTTTACCAAGCGAGTCCAATAAATTGGTCTCTTTGACGTTTATTCCAGAAAATTTTGTGATGGCTCAGATTTTAGAAATCGCTACATAGAGCGAAAAATACCGGTAGGTGTGAAGCAGCTTGCAAGGGACGGTGCTGCTTGATCGGCCTCCGTTATTCGACAGCGCTTCACTTTGCTTTATTTGTCCGTTTCTTGTGGTGCCACTTTCCAGTTGCTGTATCTGCCCGTCTGCCAAGTCGTTTGATTGGGCACATGTATAGCACCGCTAAACTATTCCATTAAAATTTGGGATCGAATTGTAGAGTTGCTTCCACGGACGTAAAATATACAACAACTGATATAGTTTGCTCGTACGTATTTCTTTATTTATCATTTGTAACCAATCTTTTTTAAAACAAATCACTCAGCTAAATTTTGAAAAAGAAATACTGTCATTTAACAGAGTGAACCGCCAAGCAATGTATTCTGACAGTATCGATTACTTGTGTGGCTTAAAGAGCATACGAAATATTAGGCAAACGAAAAGCATAACTTGCAAGATCACTGTAATGCTTTGGCGGGGGGGGGGGGGTTGTTGGTTGCTTGTTTGGTTTTTGTTTCTGGGGGTGTTTTTTCTTGTTCTGTTTGGTTTAATTTTTGTTTTTGTTTTTTGAAGTTGAAATGTCCGAGCAAATGAAATTTGGATACTTTAAAAATGTTGACATAGGCAGCAAAAGAAGAAGGTTTCGAAAATGGGGTCTTTATGTCATTGCCAAAGGATTTTCTGAGGATCTTGAATGGAATTCTGGTCTCCTGGGTATAAACAGGACAGTCGAAGATTACGTGACACCCACTCACGAACATTCCACGAGAGTGACATTTGCGATCAATTACAGCGAGTTTTTGCCATCGACCTGTTTCGATGCGAAGTTTATTTGAGCTTATTCTTAGGCGCCACAATGTTATGCTATTTTTAGTATTTCAATTGACCATGCTTTTTTAACTTTGGCTCAGATGTAAAATGACAATAGATCCTTGTTTTTAGTTTATCTTGAAGTACATAATTCCACTCTTGGGAATTAATATCTCTTAGCCTTAACTTATCTAACTAAAAATTGATATTGTACTGCCTGAGTATACCAAACATCACCGAAACCCATGGTGCATAAAAGATTTTTAACCTTGGATACACAAGTTTTAATATTCTCATTCTCACGAAATTCCGGTAACGAAATTTTACATCACGTATGTAAATCTTTTGTATTTATTGTACTGTACTGTGCTGTACGTGTGTGTACTGTTTTTGTTATATTTTTCTTTTGATTGTGTGCATATTTTAATGTGATTTCCTTTTTTTTTCTTTCATACTCTAAATGTGTACATGTCGTATATTTGACATATTGCTGTATTTTATGTAACAGCGCAGTCAATAAAGATTCATTCCGTCATGTTATTTTACATAATTTTGTCTCCCTAATTTCAAGAACATTAGCCACCATTTAAACATTCCCCCATATCAGAAAACATATGAAGGATAGCAACCAAGCTTACCATAAACCACTTATGAAACAATGTTTTTTCTCACAAAATAATTTTCCATTATTCTACGTGCACCTTTTCAATATCATTTGCTTTATGGAAGCCTCATATTTTGCAGCCATAACAAAGGATCTGATATTTTTTTAATCCAATAACTGTATCCATATTTCACGATCAACGTTTGAATATTTGCTACTTGAAGATGGCTTCACGTGTCTGGTTTGCTAAAACTTATTGGGGTTCGGTCAAACGACCTTGTGACATAAATAAAACCCCTAAATACACGAAAAGACTACTTTGATTTGATTACCATGGTAGTACCACTTATCAGGACGAGGAAGTCGTCCACCCTTTCTGAAGAGGACGCTTTTGGTTTTATCAGCGTTAACTATAATTATTCAACCGTCATAGTATGCTTTTAAACAATCAAGTCCGTGGGCAATTAATCTCTTGTTTCCGTGGATATCACAGTCATCTATATGTAACAGAATAAATAACTTGATTAAACAGATATTACTATTACATGTCCTATTTTGTGAAAAATAATGTTTGATATCGTGTAAATAATACATTGCGAAAGGAAAAGGTGAAAGACATTCTCCTTAACGGACGCCCATCAAACACTCAGAGCGGTAACAGCACGAATCGTTATACCTTTCATATGATTTATCCTTAAAGGAACTAAACCAAAACGTGCCGAACTGTACTATTTAGGAGAAAGGAAATATCCCATAATTCACTCTAGAATGAGAATGGGCTGCAGTCAGCTGAATAAAGACCTGTACAAAATTAGAGTTGTTGAATCCCCGTCGTGCTCATGTGGGGCAAGTCGGGAGACTGTTCACCGCTGTTTCTTTGAATGCAATAAATATGTTATACTAAGAAACGAACTACAATGTAAAATAACCACATTTGGTAATTTTAACTTGTAAACTGTTTTATTTGGAATCGAAGGAAGCGAAATTATTATGAGACAATACGAGGAGATAGTCAAGGCCGTTCACAAGTATCTTAGACTCTCTGGAAGATTCAAATTATAACTTGGATTTAATCTGCAAATAGTATAAGTACTATTATTTTAACAATGTACACACATCATCATTGTTCCCCTTCCTTTCTTTCTTATTGTTGGTCCCGTATGTCATCTATCCGTGTACTGATGTTCACGATTTTTTTACTGTTTTATGTTGTCCTGTTGTAAATGTACAATAGGCCCTAGTATAATTTTGCGAGCCTGTCGGTCACTTGTATTTACAAATAAAATATGTTTAAACCAAAATGCATACTCTGAATAAGAGAGAAAACTTTTAGCTTTAATACCTGACGTTAGAAGCTTATGCTACAATATGCCTCCAACCCCAAAGTGGAAAGCCTTTAATTGGAAATTTAAAAAATCTTAACTTCTTCAAACAAATCATTTGAGGCGATCATGCAGTCCACTGAACTCTCGCCACTTGCCATACGACCTATGTGCTCCCTCACAGCGGCATCTTCACCTGCGCCACAGTTTACTCTTCTAAGGCCAACAGCCTTACAGCAATTTAATCGCTTTAAACCATGGCCATTCGGTGGCATTTTAACCTTTTGAGAAACGCTACCACGTTCGTAAGTACCGGATAAAGGCAAATGCTTATTACCGTCATTTTAAATATAATGAAACAATGTGTTTCTTCATGCATTTAAGTCGCCAAAAAGTTTTGTTTAAACATATTTATTTAACCTGGATCACCGAAATGGTACATATGATGTGGTGATCGAGTGGCCCTGCAGACAAAAGTCCCAGATATTATACAACACACACAGGGCATACAAAATATACATACAGGGTGGAGACAGGTACTAATATATAAATATCTTCGTTTCAACAATATAATTTTGCACCATTACATTTATATCATTTGGCAGATCAGTTAACCCACATAATAAAATATACATGTATGTTAGATGTCTAAGGGCCAGATGTATCAGAAAAAATGTGAAGTTCTTATGCTATTAGATCTCTGATGTCAGCAAGCAAAGCATGTCTATGGGTATGGAGGGGGGGGGGGCAGTATAAAAGAAAAAAAGAATCGACTCTTCCGAATCCTTGCATTTGCATGGAGAAGATGGAAATGTGTTTATCTGGCATAAGTGTTGATTTAGACGGGTATAGCACAGACGCAGCTGAGTCTGACATATGTTAGCGAAGTGGTTCCCACAGGAATAGTAAAGTGGTACTTTATCGCTTGCTAGTAGATTTTCTTTCAAATGCAATTCAAACATGGAAATTGGAGTAGAGTTACGTATGTCTGGAAGTAAGTTATTCTAAAGACGAATTGTAGAAGGGACGAAATAGGTAAAAAAGCGATCTGTTCGGCATCTGATTTGCCTAAAGTTTGAATTATTTTGAATGTACCAGATTCTGAGGGCACCTGGAACGAGACCCCAGGGGTTGGGACGGCATAAGTTATGAAACATTTTGTAGAACGTAACAAATATTAAGTATTGACGTCTGCAACTCAATTTGTGTCATCACGGTTCAGAAAAAAGTTTGTCCCGTGACTTGTGGCGGAGAACGCCAATGCATAGTCTGGCCGCTTCATACTGAACCGCTACGGGAGCTCTTGACAAGCCGATGCCACAATTATCAAAAATGGTGCACCCACACTTTAGAATGGGACGCACTATGCAGAGATGCAGTTTACTTATGGTATTTCTTGATAGTTTGAATTACAACATTTTGAGTAAAGCTGAACAATTGAATGTCTTACTTATGACGCATTCAATATGGGTTTTCGAGCCTAAGTCCGAATACAAAGTGATACCGAAATGAGCGTGAGTAAAAGCTTAAGGAATTACATCTTGTGCAAGCAATAGTGGCGGATCATTATTGAGGTTGCGTTTTGGTGAAAATTAGACGGACAGGAACTCGTTTGTATTAAATGATACACGCCAGAGTTTACCCCAGTTATGAATGAGGTAAGACACCAAAAATAAATCCCACTTTATTCACTCGTAGCTCAAAATGTATTTGCGTCAGGATAACAAATCATATATGTGTATAATCGACATACTCCAAAGAACTTATATGTCCCGTATTTGGGTGTCTGTGATTTTAATTGTCAAATAAACAATTGAAGGTTGACCGCAAAGCATCCACCCCATAAATGTCGATATAAGTCATTATTTTTTGGTGATAAAATCATGATTACCCTTGCATCTTAAATCTGACATACTGGCAACAAAACCAATCCTGCGATTTTTTGTTTGGTTTAGTTTTTCTGTTCTCCATCCTCAAAGTTTGACGTTTCTATTTTCCCTTTGATTTCCAGCATGTTCATTTTCATTTTATAGAAAAAGAACGAAGCAAAATTTTGAAAATCGCTGAATCGTTTTTGCAGTTCAGACATTACAAAATCAAATGCCGTTAACCGGATTAAATGTCACCCAGCCGTTTTCATGGAATAACCATTACTAGGTGGGGTCTTCGTCCTATTATCCTTTCCGAGAAAACAAGCTTCAAAGGCCTTTGATGTTGATCATTTGCCTCTGAAACAATACCGTTGGCTCAAGTTGAGCTGATAATTGTGCAAAACGTAGTAAACATCGTCCGTTAACATTTGGTGAGGTTGTCAATCAATTATTGGCCAATTACATGAATACAAGAGCTTTTGAAGTACGGAAAAGATTCTTCAGATCTGTCAAATGGCAACAGTGACAATATGGTTTCAAAGGGTGACGTCATGTAGGCGGGCCTTCCGGCCCCGTGACCTCGAGCCTGGCAACGAAAATTGGGTTGCCTTGCTTCGGTGGGGCGGCCAACGACCCGTGGTCAGTGGACGGATGGCGTGTTTGGTCGTCCGCCCCCTACCTCTTCATCCCGTTTTTAGGGGTAGTGTTTTATTGTATTTACTCCTATCTGAAAACTTAATGTAGTTAGCTTGTTAGACTTGTCTGTGCACTTTACTCAGTTAGCTTGTCATTATTTTGTAGTAATTTTCTCAATGAGTGTCATTTCGCTTTTCAACCTGAGTTTTTTTATCGCTATTTTGTGTTTTCTCTTCTGTTCACGTTAATGCTTATTTCGATGTGTTTATTTGTACTTTTAGTTCCTCATACCTGGGTTTCGATCAAATATTATTGTGTACGTGGGCATTGATCACTATAGTGCCAGGGGTTTTTTTCCACGCCTGTCTTTGGTGTGCAGGACCACTGGGGTAATCCATCGCGGCACGACCTTTGAAGGGACATCGTCTGACTATTCCCGCTCCTCCTGAGCATTTAAAGTCTTCCTTCATTAGAACGCAAAACAAGCAAGATAGCTATTAATTAAACCACTGAGGGCTATAATAAGTTAGCATGTTTCCATCTTTTCCCTGCCCACAAACATACTTTTGGCGTGCCGCCTGATTTCAAGGTGCTGCCGTGATACCACTCTCCTCTTGCCATGGGATGTTGATACCTGTAGCCAAGTGACAGGCTGTTACATGTGATTGATGGGTGGCATTGTTCCGTTTGGCTGCTGAAAACCAAAAGAATGACACATGGACGTTCGGATGTCCACATGCCTGTGTATTTTGTGGCGTTTTTTTTTTTTTTTTTTTTTTTTTATATTTCTACTTTAGTTAAAAACTTGAAATTTTGACATCTTATGAAAAGGACATTCATGCTGTAAAAACGGTAAAAATCTCAAAATCGGTCATGGAAAGGATTTTGGTGTCTTGATTTAAGCGCCTACCTGAGAAAGCTAGATTATGAACTATTTCAAGGACACTGACGCCATCAGCGAAAATTATGATGTCACAAGAAATATTGTCCACTAAGTCACTAATGAAAACCAAGAATAACAGAGGACCCAATATGGACCCTTGGGGTGCTCCTGCGTCCACAGGAAGCCAACATGAGCACTCGCCTTGTACAACCAAGCGTTTGTTGGATAAATAACTTTCTACCCGACGGACCACAATGGACCCAAAACCTAGCAACCGGAGTCCCTCATGCCAAACTTTATCGGACGCTGTCGATATAAGTGCAAGTGAGCCGCCTGGGGATAAACAAACATGCTCTGATTGGTCAATCGTTACTATCAGGAAGTGGTGTAATGACTTCCTTTGTACTGATGGTGAAATACAATATTGTCTTGATGGCGAACTAAACAAACGTCTTCTGCAGACCGCTGAGCGAGTGGGACACATCATTAATTTTCTTTTCAGTTATCTTGTACTGTCAACTATCCTGGAACGTCTCTGTGGCATCAATACCAGAAGTCCGTTTATCAAAGTCTCCGTGTCTGTCATTCATTGTCTGTCACTGACAGATAATTGAATAAATGTAATTTTGACCCCTCTTGAATATTATGTTCTCCATAAGTAGGTTTATATTGCATTTACAACCCCAAACAGATGCCAGTGCAAACGGGGAGCAGCAGAACCAGTCGGCAGTATATTTGACAACTTGCGTGTTCGATAAACGTTGATAATGTCATTTTATTTGCATATCAAATTTATCAGTCACGGTAGGGGACAGCATGTAAAATCTGATATGATACTGTTTCCGCACGCAAACTTTTCAATACTAAACAGGAAAATGTTATCAAATTTTGATATCTGAACTCAAACAGACCAAAATATTTGCATCCCCTGAAAAAGCAATTAAGCTCGAGGGTTCCTTAGATACGACAGAACTGGTGGAAACTCAGTCAGATATAATGCAGCTGACAGGTTTATTCTTCTCATAGTAATTATGATAATGTGGTTTTAATTACATTTTATACGTATCGGTGAAGAATGATACACATATTGTTGTCTGTACTAGGAACAAAGCTTTCTGTTGAGAAGCGTCAATACGAATGTATACTGAATAACAATATAAAAACGAAGACTTTTTTTAGCGTTAAAGGGGGATTGAGCCATTCCTTGGGCTTAAGATTTGGATTGCGTTAATTCTTCCATTAATAACTTGAAAACTTATTTTAATGAAGATAACCTCAAGGCAAAGGTAGTATTGGACACATAAAATAATTTATCAAGCATGAATTACACAATGTGCGCTCCATAACTTTTTGACAGGGTATGTGAACGTGACAATAATATCAAAATATACATCAAAAGTACAAAAAAACATTAAATTATAAATCTATTAAAATTTTGGGTTAAAAATTTGTAATCAACTTAAAGGTCATATGAGGAACTTTTGCTTGCGATTGGATGTTCAACACCCCAGGGAAGATGTATCTAAAACTACAGCTGCATGCATATGCGTGCAAACTTTAACAAGTTATTATCCAATAGTTTTAGAATGTCTAGACTAGTCCTGAACAGGTATACCCAATGAAACCACCAATTTTTTGGACGACCGAGCACGAAACTGTAAGACACATCAAGTGTGGCACATATCCCGGGAATGCAGAACCATGTGATACCAAATTTATCAGAGGTACCTGTAAGAAACAAGTGTCATTATTTTGACTCTGGCCTTTTGTTCTGAGTGACATGAAAAAAGTGCCTGCAAAACCATTTTGTATTTTGTAGCAGCAGAGGTATACAGGATTAGGCCTACATTGCTCGCTCCATAAACATATTAATCTTGATTTCGATATTGAGGGTCGGTCAGTGTGCCGTATTCCGTGATCACCGCCCACAGCATTAGTTATACCTGTCCTGCGTGGCGCTTAAGTTTTCCAGTCACATATCACTTGGCATTGACTATATCTGGATGTTAAGGTCAAAGGCCGCACCGACCATCATCGATGCATGGAGGTACTACATGTATTATATACACAAAGGACAGAGCAACAAAATGACCCTTTTCTCCACACTCCTACCCCCCCCCCCCTTTTTATTGGGGGAGGGGGCGGGCTTATTTTTCGTACCACTGAAATCCTGATCAAGTTACCGATGATTATGTCTCCCGCTTTTGTTTGCTGGGCATAAAGATAATCCATCGGTACCATGACGTAACAGGAGAACTCTTGGGTTGGGAGTCAGAGCCATGACAGAGATTGGCATTTCAGATCAAGAATATTGATGTACATGATGATGTAGTACAGTACTTTATTAATCACTACGTTGCTAATGCACTCTTGACAATTAATAAGGACAGATCGATGTACAAGACAAATACGCTCTGAATTGCTATTTGGGTTAATTCTATACTTCTTGTGTGTAAACATGCGTTCTTACTGAGACCCCGCCTCCCAGTAGGTGTGATCAATGAAACAATACATTCCTTCAATGGTTGAGATCATATATTTCCCTAGAGATCATAACTTCCGGATAAGCCTATGCCTTCCAGTACCCGAGATCTGATATTTCCAATGAGATCATGGCTTCCAGATAAGTCTGCGCCTTGCACATGTTGCAGAAGTGGTCATCCTATGTGTACCCGTGGCGGCTTGCGTCTGAAAATCTTTGGTCTAAGTGAGCTACACGCTCGTATTTTGTCTTTCTTAAGACCCTTTCTTAGTTAATTCGTTAAAAACGAAATAGCTAATGAATATTTAAAAATAAATGAGGGGGCGGTCATAGCGTCGAGCTGGTTTGTTCCAGCTCGACGCTATGACCGGCCACTCATTTATTTTCATAACATTCATTAGCTTTTTTTGTTTTCATAACGAATTTATTTCATTTATTTATTTATTTATGAATATATTTACCCTGGGTAGCCCTTTCAGAGTAAAGCTCTGTTCTTACAAGGGGTCCAGCATACATCAAGATAATAAATACACATACAAGGAAAACACATTGAACAATATATGCACAAAAATATATAAAATACTACATAGTAGCAGGGGTACCAAAATGTTATTAAAAGAGCATCCAATTCAGAAATAGAAGCGTTTATATAATACTTTAAAAGTGGGCAGGTCTTCTGCTCTCCTGATAAAATCTGGTATTGCATTCCAGGTGATAGCACCATTGTAAGCGAATGACTTTTTAAAAACGTTGCGATTTACGGTTGGTACTAAAACATTTAATGTAGTGGTACTTCTTGTGGTGTAAATATTTACATCTGACACACGAGTCACTTGATCTGACAGATAATGCGGTGCTAAACCATATATACATTTATACATTAAGACTGCAGTGTGAAAACGCCTGCGTACGAATTAACTAAGATAGGGTATTAAGAAAGACTGGCTCGTACTAACAGCTACAACGTGCTAGGAACAAGATAAAATCCTCATTCTGCCGGCCCAGCCAACAACCAACAGTTAACACGGGAAATGAATCTGCATATCGGGTGCACATCAGCTTTTAGACAAAAACTAGGAAAGATGATTTGCTGCATAGCAAATCAGTGTGTGTGTCCTCAAAGCATATTGGTATGGCAATGTACAACTATTCCATAACACAGGAGTAGAATTTGGAATGGCATCTCTATCTATTATAGCTTTGAGGTTATTCAAGATTTAAAATTTCTAATGGTGCTATTAAGCATAATTTAAATTGCTACAACTTTTATTTCTAATTCATTAGGTGCGCAATGGTCAACAACCCCCTAGTAGAAGTTGGAATGACATCTGTATCTATTATAGTGTTGAAGATATTCAAGATTGAAAATTTCAAATCCTGCTAATTAGCGTAATTTAAATTGCAATAACTTTTGTTTTAGATTCATTATATGCACAATGGTCAACAACCCCTTAGTAGAATTGAGGTCACATCTCTATCTATAACAGTTTTGAAGATATTCAAGTTTTAAAATTTCCAATGCTGCTAATTAGCATAATTTAAATTGCTACAACTTTTGTTTTAAATTCATCAGATGTGCACTGGTCAATAACCCCCGTAGTAGAAGTTAGAATGACATCTCTATCTATTATACTTTTGAAGATATTCAAGATTTAAAATATCAAATGCCCCTAAATTGCATGATTTAAAACATCTTCATTTCTGTGTATAAAACGGTCAAACTCCTTGTATGGAGCCATGCCAAGTTTGGAGTCTCTATGTACAATGGTGTCCGAGAAAAGAAGAAAGAAAGAAAGAATGGAAGAAAGAAAGAAAGAAAGAAAGAAAGAAAGAAAGAAAGAAAGAAAGAAAGAAAGAAAGAAAGAAAGAAAGAAAGAAAGAAAGAGAAAGAAACTGGAAAGGATTTGCTTGAAAGCAAATCTGTCTGCGTGCCTTCAAAAGTTATAAATATTAAATGTTACAACTTTTATCCTTTGGTACTTCACATTCTATTAAGCTAATGGCTGCTTGCAAATTTCAAAGTCCAAATGACCTTGACCTTTGACCTTTTCTGGTCACATGTAAATTGCACAATGTTACAATACCCACAATTTAAGCCAAACATGAACCAAATCGAATGAAAATTGACCAAGTTATGGCAAGATGAAACTTTCAAAGGGCCAAATGACCTTGACCTTTGCCTTTTTGAGGTTACATGTTCTTATAAAAATGTCCAGTGTAGCAATACCTACAATTCGAGTCCAACATGATTAGAATTGGAAGGAGATTGGCCAAGTTATGACTGGATGAAACTTTCAAAGGTTCACGTGACCTTGACTTTTGAATTTTAGAGGTCACATGTAAATTCAAAAATGTCCAGGGTTACAATAGCTACAGTTTGAGCCCAACATGATCAAAATTGGATAAAAATTGACCAAGTTATGGCTAGAAGAAAGTCACTATCAAAAGTGGCCTTTGACCTTGAGATGACCTCTACCTGAAGTGAACCTTGACCTCAAAAATGACATTTTGGCTTAAAATTGATCTTTGCCCTTGACATGACCTTTGACCTTGACATGAACTTGACATTTGAGATGACCTTTACCTTGTTATGATCGAACTCCTATACACTCGGAACCACATCTACTACAGTATATAAGATATTGAACGTTTAAAACTTTAATTAGCCCTCATTTGCATAATTTTGAAAAGCATGACGTCTCATCATAAAAAGGCCAGACTTTATCCACAGAAATATAATTGTGCGAAGTTTGGAGTTTCTACATATAAGACTTTTCAAATGAAATGTCGGACAAATTTGTCTGTAAAGAGAGAGAGAGAGAGAGAGAGAGAGAGAGAGAGAGAGAGAGAGAGAGAGAGAGAGAGAGAGAGAGAGAGAGAGAGAGAGAGAGAAAGAAAGAAAAGTGTGTGTTGACACACACACTTAAACTGGTGGTAGTGGAAGAACAGATGTATGAGAATACCAAGGCCACAGCAGAATGGCATAGACACGAAGTAGCAGCATGACCACATCAACAACTGACAAGGCTACAGCTTTCCAAGGCTCATGCACTTTCCCCAGAGCGCACCGGGGAAAGCTTTCCCAATAGACACTGACGTCTATGGTCCGTTTACACTCTGATTTATCACTTCATCTTGAAAGAGGATAAAGATCACACAATTTTTTTATACAAATACTCGAAAAACAAATAGCATTCTCGTTTCCACATTTGAAACGACAAAGGTAAAACCTTCCGGCTAATATTAATTTTTCACGCTTTCTTTGTTGGTTTCTGCATTGTCCTTCTTCTAATAAACAGTAAAATTTATTTAACTTTTGTGTACAAATTCGCAAATTAAGCTTCAATCAGAGGGATCTACGTGTGTTCATGTTTTTAGATTAAGCTCGGGGATATAATCGGTCGATAAAGATTAAACAATCGGGAGACAAATTTAAACAGCTGTGATCCTGGTGAATGAAAAACACGAAATGCAATCTTGTGTAAAGTCATGCCACAATTCCTAAATGCAGAAATGCTGTATGATGTCCCACGAGACCCATTATGTCGCAAGGTGATAGTCTTCATTTACTTCAATCACTTTGTTATATTCAGTCATTTATCATTTCGAAGAATAAAAGAAGTAAAGGGCCGACACAAAATTACTGTCAATGACGTCTTGGTTATTTTTGTATTGTAACATCTGTAAAACATCTTACTTTTAAAATTTGTTCATACAGTAGAGAGTTTGCCAATACTATCAAATTGTATATATGTAGAAATGTACTATTTTATGTTCAAACTTCAGCATTAAGTGTGCTTTTGATTATATTAGTATAGGTATTTTTCGGAAATTAAATTTCATCTTTTGCCAGAAATTACATTTTTTGCATAAATTTTTGCATGTTGATTTTTGAGTCATGTGTTTTTATGACTACCTTACTCATATTCCAGATTTCGAAATATTCTGTAGTTATCAATATTTTACAAAGTGTACAGTACGTCTATATTTTCAGTGTTAATGAATTTGGGGTAGCCAGCGTCGATTAGTACATGGTTGATCAAAAAATTTCAAGAGACCTTGGAGGAAGAGGATATGCTACCTCATTAGTCTTAGGCTTTTGACGCGGACAAGCATTATACCATATGAGATGAATTGTCAACCTATGTTATCTAACACATCTCTCGATTTGAAGTTATCTTACCGACAGATCATAATATGTCAACCATTTATTGTTATGAAATTGCTGAAGTCTCATCAATTAAATGCAGTGTACCTCAATGACCTTTTCTCGAACAGTAGTTGTAATTATATATATACAGTAAAACCTGTCACTGTGGACACCTTTGTAATACAGACACCTGTATAATGTGGACAGTTATGTCCAGTATCGAAAGATCAATGTTCTTGTTGAAAACACCTGTCTATGGTGGACACTTTTTGCCAGTCCCAGAGGTGTCCACAATAGACAGGTGTCACTGTATGTATAAATATATATATATATATATTAAAATTATATAAGTTAAAATTTACCTTCTTTGCAAGTTGCTCACGGGCAACCAGAATATTTTTCTCAAGTTACCCCCAAACCCCTGAAGTAACCCATTTTTCTTGCTGTAAATAATTCATCAAATTATTGTATACTGAGTGACACAGCACTTGATAACTTCACAACAGACAGTGCTCTGGTGCAACTGACTTGCTATTACTGATTGGAAGAAATATTGATTGTTGACATAATGAGAGATTGTATGCATCGAAGTGAAAAAAAAGGTTAAACAATTAAAATGGTACAAAAGCTACTGGTTAATTAATGTGGAATATGGTGCAAAATCATTCCATGTAGACCCAACAACAAAACAAATTTCAAAATGTTCATTTTCAATTCACAAAGAGAAACTTAGAATTTAATATTTCATTTGCATAATTATAAAAGCATATGAAATGACTAAGATCTATGTGTATTACCCACAAGGTCATATTGTGTTACTTCATCTTTAAAGGTAAACATCTTTTTTGAGACCTTCAAGAATTTAGTGTTTTCTGTTGTATATTTAGCTGAATACAGAGATAATAGTTCATTGTGACCTCTCCTAACAATCACTTAGTGATAACCTAAGCATTAGGTTCAGGCACTTACTCGCGGGTTTTCCAGTTTGACAACTCTATACTCCGTAAGTATTGTTTGTTTGTGGACTAATATGAGACCATTGATTAATCATACTTGAAAGGAACGCAATTTATGAAGTTTTTGTTAAAAAAAATCCCGAGTTCTGTGTCAGACTCAACATGTGCTGCAGCAAGCTTGGTTTCGTAACTGGCCCGCTAATTGGTTACCCCTTATATGGCAGGCTCATTAAGATGATTGACAACTTAGTTGCGGGGTAACCACTGGCTGGCAAAGTAGAACAATATATTGAGGCCAGTATGGGAAATCCGTTACTTTGGACTTGGTTTACATTGATCCGAAGATATCAAAGCATGGCAAATTTCTGCATAATGCGCAGGTACTATTTAAGTCAGTCAAAAGCTGGAAAATGCCTGTACCTGTACATAACATGCAAGCAAAAAATACATTAGAACAAAGGCCAAGCGTACACAAAACATTGACCAAACATCGGCCCCAAAACTAGGCATTTGAAGAAATACACGTTTAGTCAATTGATGTCAATAAAATGATCAACGTTTTCCCCCTATATACTCTTAATTACGGTCTACAACAAGCTTGTGCAGTGGAAAAGCCCGCGAAAATAAACAGTTTTTAGCGAGTGGAGATCGTCATTGGTACTTTCAGTCACACAACACGCATCTCCAACACATCCACTTTTATTCATATCTACTTACTACTGTAAGTTCATTAACTTATGCAACCCCCCCCCCCCCCATAGAGCAAACAAAAAAAAAAAAAAAAAACCAAAACAAAAATCAAAAAACAAAAAAAAAAAAAAACAAAAAAAAAAAAAAAAAAAAACAAACAAAAACAAACAAACACAAAAACAAAAAACACACAATAAAATTTGCGACTGGGCCAAACAGAAAGTTTGCGTAAATTTCTTGTAAGTTTCGATGTGTCGGTAATACGGTATCGTCATCTTGTGTGCAAAATGCAAAAATGGCGGCTCGTTCACTTGTAGACAACGGACTTTGGATGTTAAACACAAATAAACGATCGTAGTAAAGTTGTTTATAAGTTATGGTGTTACTATGAAATGGTTCCAAAGTAACTATTATGCATTAGAAAAAATGATAATAATTACGAGATATGTCATTCTGAAAAATGTAAGAATACCATTGCTGGGCTTTTGCTGAATGTTAATAGTAAAGTGATACAAAACAACAATAAAACTACTTTTGAAGCCATTTGGCTTAAATTTTACATGAACATTTTCCAGTATTATGAGACATGCCTTCTGGAAACTAGTCGTATTGACTTTGAATACCTTTTATAAATGCTATTATGCCATTTTCAAAATGTAAGTTAAAGGTGTTAATAAAATCAAACAAATCAAGTTTCATTACATATTCAAATATTCCGTTTAATAAAATTCTTAAATTTCACAGTTTAAATTCAAATATTGGGTACCTGGTTTACAAATTGAAATAATATTCTCCTCCACATGTGAAAAAAAAACTCTTTCTAAGGACATTACAAATATCCATAAACACAAAATATTTAAATTTATGTTATTTGCGCGGTATACAGTTTCAAAATTTAACTCAATTTTGTTTTCAAAATTGGATCTAGTATAGATGCGTTCAAATTAGGCATAGGTATAGTGTGCTAATAAGTTTCTTGTGGTGTGAAATAGAGGAAATTGTGAATACATCAATCACATAACTGAAAAAGACACTTCACATAAATTCGATTAATGAAAGTGGCATTTACAAGGTAAACCATGTCACAGGAATGACATGGGCGTATACAGCAGCTGCACAATGCACTCCTGGATAGAGAATGTATGCCAGACAGTCACATTGTCTGACATTTTACGCTATCTTCCTCAAAGTTATACAAAGTAAGAAGTTTTACACTACAATTCTTCAGCTAAGTTCAGGGTGCTGTATCGCAGGGACACAAACAATTACAATGCACAGGAGCGGATGCAGGCAAGTCAGGAGCACCAGATCCTGAGGGCGGTTTGCGGGTGGGAGTGGGAGTGGGAGGTGGGTGAAAGGTCATCGGAAATCCATCTTGTGTGATACGCCGGAACGCGTGCCAGGAGCACTCTCCTCCCCCGCATCCATGTCTACAGCCGCCCCTTGGTACCTTTGTTCCTTCATAGAATATTGGTGAGGGATATATAGGTGTTTTTGTCTTGTCATTCCCGGAGGTCGCTTCAAAAGTGAGTAGTGAAGAGACAGACCAATTCATGGCGACCTTAGCTTAATGCGTTTATCATTTTGTCATTGAGAATAGTCAACACTTTCAGAATATGAAAATATTGCCAACCTTTCATCGGTGATACTAAACAAATTTCATTGACGAATGGCAGTTTTCCCTCCTCAAAAGCAATGTATTTCACCCTTTGCACCTATCGCTATATTCCAGTTAAAAATAAGCCGGACTTGTACACGTGGGATCACCTCTTATCCTCGTTTAAACACACCAGACGTGCACACACGGGGAACGGACTGCACGGTGGGCATAACCACAAATTACAAGCAGATTAATACTAAAGCGTTCTCCAATTTTCGCGTGACAGGTACACCTGTTTGGGAGCGTTTCTCCATTCTCACTAGGGCGCTTCCGAAAGGGCGAATAGGTTCTCAAAACCATCCCGGATATTAAATACTTGTCTCTTGAATCATCTTCAATATGCTATTAATATTCGACTTTAAATAGATCATTTTCAGCAGCCATTAGGCCTATAGTTTTGGTGCTAAGAAGTGCCATAAACATGTACAGAGTAATACTGCCGGTGCAAAATACACCTCCAAACTTCCCGCTATGAGGCGTAATGATCACGCACATCCTGGCCACACAGTTACGCTAGCCTCTTGTTGCTGTTGTAGGACAACTTATCGCACGGGAATAGCGTTGGGACATTGTAGTGTTGGCACTCTGCCCCCAACAAAATGTACGGAACAGATTATATCAAATTCGGACGGCCCCCATGGCAATCCGCAGGACGCCTGACCATGTTCAACCATTCTTTCCTCTGTTGCTTTTCCTTCTTGTGGGGGAAACTATGAAAAGTAATCCCCCCATCCAGGTATATTCGGTTTTGTTTGCGTATTTCCTGGTGTCCGCAGAACAGTTTTGCACCTTGCAGTTGTACACAGGCAATTTGATGATATGACAAGCAATACACGCAATAGATTATCAATGTTTCTCTACCTGCTTCCAGTCGACTATGGGCTTCTCAATGTAGCGCGGTGGCTGCCACAGCTGGGCGTCCCACTTCTCGCAAAGTAACGGAGTCTCGCGTCGCGCGATCCTGGTGTTAAAAATGGGTACTAGACATATTGACGCCATACCGGCGGTATTACTCAGCCAGCACTGTAATAAGGCCAATGTCGCTTCTGTAGATTTGATGCTTCATAAGCCAGATACAACAGCAGGTTTGCCGTCCATTTTCAGCCGTATGACATCAAACGAGGCAAGTGAAATCAGTGTACCTGGCTCTCGAAGTGGCCACATAAAACTTTTTTTTTTTATTGCATCGTGTTCACTTGATTATAAAATATTTCAACCATGGAAACTTAAACAAGATCGGAAGGGATTGCTAGTGCTATCTATTATTCTGCAATGCCGTTACTCTAGATAAATGCTTGCGCTATTTCAAGATGTTAAGACTAAGTTTACTGCCATACCAACCAAGCGAATTTTCTCGTCATCCGTTTTTCTCTCTTTTTTTTTTTCTTTTTTTTTTTTCACATTTCGCGTTTGGCGAACCAAAATATATGGTATGCTTGTAAAGAGAGGAGGTCGCTAACTAGCAGGGAAAAGTGCCTTTTGGTCAAATATGTTTTACTACTTGTTATACTTTAACAAATATTATAAATAGAAATACAAAAATATTACACAGAGGTCAACCGACAGCCTTTCGTTACGACAACCAACTCCAGGAGAACCTATAAAAAGCCACTCTCACCTTGACGAAAAAACACATAGGAAATTTACTTTAAAATCTTTCTCTGCTCAGTTTGAACGTTCAACAGGGAAATGCACAGAGAATGATTTTTTTTTTTTACTTTACTGGTATTTTCTCTGCGTTTTCGAAAAAAAACGCCTAGGTTCTTTTCCTGTCAACCTTACCATGGCATTTCTGGGTACAAATACCAAGAAGTGTTGTTCCATAATAATCGGTGGATTGAATACTTTGGCATTTATTAGCATTTTAGTAAGAAGAAAATCAGCAGGATTTCAAATAATAATGATCAAAACAGAGTCCTTTCCGTGTTAAACATTGCTCGAGTACGTCTGATCTTCTATTTCATATACACGGCAGTTGGTAAATGATCTGTGGAGTGTCATGATAACTTGAATAATAGCTTGCTAGCGCTGAAAAAGAACAATTTCTATTACTTGAGTACCAACCGAGTCTCCTTCACGGACACACATGGTGGAATTTAGGCAGCTGGAGCCAAATTCTGGAATCTGTAACGCAAATGCCAGCACAAAGCTAGGTAAAGTAAAACCTACATCAAAAAGCTCGATAATAATTCGTGTACGGCAGTAAGTCACATCATTTGTAAAGTTGAAAAAGGAAGCACCAACTGCAGCTCTGTTGAAAATATCAGTACGTATTAAATGCAAGCGATAACTACTTTCTCCACTTTATGCGATAACTCACAGAACGATAAGAAAATATGATAAAAATCTAGAGCTGTTGATGCGGATCGCATTTTAGATTTTCATTTGCTGAGCTGACTTGTCGGTCAGTCACTGTAATTATTATTATTATTATTATTATTATTATTATTATTATTATTATTATTATTATTATAAGTAGTAGTAGTAGTAGTAGTAGTAGTAGTAGTAGTAGTAGTAGTAGTAGTAGTAGTAGTAGTAGTAGTAGTAGTAGTAGTAGTAGTAGTAGAAGTAGTAGTAGAATTTTACTTTACTCATTTATTTGGAATGCAGAACATGGAGCGCATACGATGAATCACTCGATATTTTAGATTATTGCTCGTTGATAACTAGTTGGCGGGCTTCCGGAATGGGTAATATTGTTATGGCAAATGATTGCAACTTTTCATATTGCACGTTGGCTCTCAAAGCAAGCCAGATGAATTTATCACTCAAGAATACATTCTCGAACAAAACACCCCTGTTATCGTAACAAGGATGGGCATTTTTTTAAATCAGACTTTTAGAAATATGAGGTAAAACAAGCATAACTTTTAACAAATATACTCATGGACTGATTTTTCCAGAGCTCAATCAAAATACATCGTTGATGTTTATTCTTAAGGCTCTGAATGGAATTAAGAGTGAAATGAAGAGCCAGAATTCAGCTCCACAGTATCACATTTTTATGTAGTATCTTTCAGTGTTGAAGGTGGCAAAAGCTACGCTGATGTGATTCTCTTATTAAGCCTCTCCTCAAAGAAGGGGGGGGGTAGGATTTTACCGTTTCTACAGTTTATTTCTTCAAAGGTTTGTTTCGCGAATGGCCTTTACCATAAAGCTTGCAAGTCTACAATTGGTCCAGAACCATATCAGATTTTTCCCTAACGTTTGCAATTTTGATTTTGCGATGACTGTGACCCTACTTGGATCTGCAGACCAAATTTTAAATTTTCAACTCAATACTTTCTACGAACACTTGAATTGGTCGCGTACTTTTTGGGTGACCACGACCTGGATTCCCAGAATGCCTGTCACACTGTCATTTTTGGACTCTCACCATGACTTGTATACTTAAAATCCGATCGTATTAAACTAATTTGTGTGGAACGCTTGGTAGCCTCCCCACATTTTGTTATTGTAATATATAGGGTCGCAGTTGGCGGTCAAGGTCATATGGGCAATTGATGTTGTTTTTTATTTTTTTTAATTTTTTTTTTTAAAACTGAATTCTGTACGCGCTGAATCTTCGAAACCGTAAACCCAGCTGAGGTGTTGCTGTTTTATCACAGAGTGTAAATCTCACTGAAGTTGTGCATGTATTTCGTTAGTGTCCTTGCCCTTCTTTTCTCTGATCAGTCGGCCATATTGAAAAAGTTTGCTTTTGACATAACTCGAAACGTTATAAACCGATGTCAGTGATGTTGAGCCCTTTGGGTAACTGGACTCGGGGCCCGTAAAATCATGTGTCTCAATTTTGTGGGGCCTCATTTTCAGAGTACATGGTTTGCTGTCTCTCGTGGCTTTCATAACCTGAGTTTAGTGTTTGCTTCCCTATGGTCTTCATCACCCAAGTGCAGTGTTTGCTCCTTCCCATGACCTTCATAACCTGAGTGCAGTACTTGCCCTAACCCCCACCCCACCCCCTGGGCTTCATAATGTGAGTGTAGCGTTTGCTTCTCTCATGGGTCTCATTTTCAAAGTGCATTGTTTGCTCTCTCTCTCTCTTTCTCTCTCTCTCTCTCTCTCTCTCTCTCTCTCTCTCTCTCTCTCTCTCTCTCTCTCTCTCTGTTCTTTTTGTTTCGGGACTATTTTACAATAATTCAAATCAAGGGATATGCTGGGATAGGAACCTGGATGGCTGTGGACAAGTTTGTAATGCGAATGAACTGCCTTAACGATTATTCATCATTGAGTGCGTTGGAAATGAACGACCTTTTTCTTTGAGTCTGTGCATAGAGTGCATGGAGGTTACAAATTATAGTTCTGTGCAGTTTCTTGGACTGCTAAGCAACATGAAGTTCAACTTATGAACAGATGTTGCTCTCCCAAAATGAAAAAGCATACTTTACGCAAGGAGACTCTTATGACAATCGTTGGTTTGTGTATCAGAATAAATGACGAATCACGCGCTTGGCGCACTTTGGTTTCTTATTCCTTCTCATACAAGCTCCTATTCTAACTTGTGGTGTATCCTCACCAGAACTGATTACGCTGCGCAATTTGCTTCTGTTGGAACGTTCCAAAACGTTCGCACCAAAATCATGTCATTTTAGTCTCAAATCTCCTGCACCTTAATTTACGCTATGTAGCTTACATTCAGTGGTCTATAATTTCTATTTGCATAGGTCTCTATACGCTTTTCCACTGTTTGTAATTTTTCCCATTGAGAAAGCAGCTTACAGTTACGGTACGTAAAATGTTACTATAAGATTTATTTGACGAGGCAAAAGTCGAAGCACTAAAAATATGCAAGGATCGGAGTTTCCCGTCATTCCCGGAGTCATTAATCTCATTGCTATTGACCATCCGGTAACTCAGGGAGTTTTACCAGTACATGTGAATATTCATTCAGATAATGGCTTGTATGGAGCGCTTGCTTTGGGCTTTCAGAATCAGTAACCTTCTTTGCATTTTTAACCTTTTCTGTCCTATTTCTTTCAGGTTTCAACTTACCTAAAGGTCCTAAAGGTGTTCCGAGTCATATTCTTGGAAAAAGAAAGATCATGAATATTTTGACTCTTTTCCTAAAAAAACTGTAGAGGTGCTTATTTGTCTCTTAAATACATTTATCGTCATTTTCCTTTGAGTAGCATAGTCTAAATTGTAACATCAAAATAAATAAATCAATTAATTAATTAATTAAGAATGAAACCAAGGCTGTGTCCTATTATACTGAACTGTCGTTTAATGCTAAATTAGCCCCAAGTCTCTTCTTACTTTTGTGCAGTTCTCTAATTACTGTTAGTGGTGACTCGATCGCATTCTGAAACCTGGTTTCCCATGCACATTTATGTCTTAATATTTTAAGATTAAGGCAAAACATCCAACTTAGGACATTTGACACTTTACAACTCTACATTTTGTGCCAGACAGTATACAATTGCTATCTGACAAGCTTTTACCTAGTAGCTTACACACAGCAATGTGTCGTTGTTGTATGCCATGCAACTGTTACAGGTAAGAAGGAAAGATATATAATTACGACACAGTACATGCATAAGCACTTCGTCAGATCTCACGACAGATGGCTGCCCGGTAGTGTACATGCACAGCTACCCATAACCACTGCCGTTTTAGCGGGTGTTTTGACCAGAATACTGTGTACTGTAGGTTCCCCAATGGACGCAGAGTGTATATCAGCAATTATCACAAACAAAATATACCCACTGCGTGGGAAGCTGTTTCACAATCGGTGCAAAAATAAGAAAAATGCGTATCTTTTATAGTATTATACAATGAGAAATCTATCTTGGCTTGTTGTGTCAGTACGAAAATGAAATTTTTAATGCTTGTGGGTACTTTGGAGTCGGCACTTGCGCAATTGATCGCTGTGCTACGGTTTCTCACCACTCCATTTCAAGTTGGTGGTTCTATATGAACATTGGTCTCTCTCTCTATTATCTCAAGTATATCTTTCCTAAACAGCTGTGTCATGTGTTCCAGAGTACCGACTTTATTCTTGAATATCTGTTCTGTTGGTGATTAAATTTACGTAATAAGCGGTGATAAAGGCATCATTTCAATACACTGTTCGTCTGATTATGTTGGAACATTTTCCAAAGATTCTGGCCAAAATCACACCATTTTACTCTGAAATACTCTGCACTTACATAACGAACCTTCACTTGAAATGATAAAAATCCCTTGTCTGTTATTATCATTAGCTACTCCATTTCTAGCCACGTTGCGCTCCAAACTGCGAATTTTCTATGGCATTGGGTTTATATAAAAATTGTGTTTCCGTTGGTCACTAAGCGCCACGAACAAATCACAGAGCTTCATTCCAAATAGGGCCGTGACAAAGTATACTTGCGCGCTCGTTTCCTTTCAAGTATACGGTCACTTTTTTTCATGCACGGCGAATAAGAAATTTTATTCTGTGTCCAGTTCCATTAATTTATGCTATGCAGCCGAGCGCGTGGACAACCTGTTGTGAGACAGTGCATTCTTGCTCTGTCAAACTGTCACCAACATCATGCTCTGTGACGGTGCTTTGGCTCAAGTTTTTGTTTCCTTAGATTATGCAAATATAGCGGTGTCGACTTGTCTGCCAAAGAAAATGGTGTTTCATGTGATGAAACATGCAGCTGATTGGATAAAAAAGGAGTCAGCTGGTCATTGCGGTGGACTGTGAATTTCACTGTGTTCTAATTTTTGCATATTTACCTTAGCTTCAAAACTATGAAATTAAGAACACGGTGAAAAAAGTAAACATAGAATTGCTTGGAAAATATAATTAAAATATATAAAATTACAGGCAATGGAAACGCACATATATTTTTGCTTCAATGATTTTTAAAAGACATAGTTCTGTTAAAATCTGACCTTAGATATCCTTAGTGACCCTGTCGGTGAACTTATGAAGCAATTTTGTCTTCACACGCACCATTGCGTCGGGCTTCGTATTGCATAATTTCACCCGAGTGTACCGACGTATCGTTGGGTTTCACATGTGGGGTGCTTTTTTGATCCATTTCTTATACAAAGGTGTCAGAAAAACACAGAAATAACACTTCCATACGGCAAGACGCCACAATTGACAAGTGCATATGTCTACTGCCCCTTGAGGATGACACAGGCAAGACGCTCCTATTCAGAGGTGGCACGTCAAATGAGATGTGCTCGTTTTACCACCAGTAGGTTGTTTGCTCGTCATCAGGAAGCAGTGTTTAAAGACGAAAGGCCACGTCCAGGATATGTATATATTTATACATATATATATATATATATATATATATATATATATATATATATATATATATATATATATATATATATGTATATATATATATATATATATATATATATATATATATATATATATATATATATATATATATATATATATATTTAATGCAAAAAGAAACTTTACAAACCTAATTCTGTAAGCCCATGTACTGTTTGAACACTATCAAGTCCGATATTCTAAGAGCAAAGTCCTATTCCGTATCATTGACTGAAAAACTGCATAGTTCTAAATCATAATAGCAAATTAATTTATAAAAGGAACAAATCATATTCATAAAATTTGAAATATAGAAGAAAGTTTTAGGCATTATTAGCCTTTATAAAATCTTTATATGAGTGTATATATATACACATACATTATATGTATAGTGCATATTATTGCATATTTTTTGGCCAACAGATGATATTTGATGCCTAAGCAAGTCTTTGTGTTCGGTGGTTGTGGAAGGGTTTGTGTGATTACTTTGTGTACGATCCCCTCTTGATACAGCTAGTCCACAAAAGGCCGTATTGTACGCTATACTATGGCAGATAGTACAGACATTAGCCCATTGTTCTGCAAAAATAGTTGTAAACAATGTGGAATCAAGTGTTGCCTAGTTGTCCTTTTTCCCTTTGTTAAAGTGGCAGCTGCCATAGCAGAAAACTGCTTGTAAAACCTGGATCCCGGGAAATGAGTTCTCATGTCTGCACTGTCTGCCAAAAACTGCTTGAGTTCCGTCATTGTTTTGGGGATAGATACTACCTTAAACAGACATGTTCATGCTAAGCGCCCTCCGCTTTGAGCTTTTTCACAGGGATGAACTACACTTCATTCATCTAAATATCCGGTCGCTTCCAGCTAAGCTCTCAGAAGTAAAATTGTTGGCCAAAAGATCAAACGCCGCTTTAGAAGCCGTAACTGAAGCGTAGAAATGAATCGTTTACGGACAATGAGATCAAAATACAAAATAGGTTACGCTGCTATTCCTAAGGATCGGCACGGAGTAGAGCCGCATAATGTAAAGTCGACGCAAAATGTAAATTTTACATTTTGCGTGACTTTTTTGACGCAAAAAAAAGGAAACGCAAAATGTAAATAACCAACAAACTTGGAACCACAAAATGGCAACGCGAAATGTAAAGAGGCAAGTTGATAGTGATCCATGAAGGAATTCTGGACTATTGGCATAAGAAGTTAAAGGTTTGATATTCACTCTTGGATTTTCAAAACCTGGGCTATTGGGCTACAAATATTGTACTTGTGTTTCAGCTTATCTGCAAATATAAAACAAATTACATTTAGGCTATACTTAAATTGAGAGGTAAAATAATGCGCTTTCGACATTTCCTGCAAATGACTGTGAATTTTTTATGAACGTTCAGATAAACCTGGGCAGTGTTTAATGTTAGTATCGTCAGAATTAAGTATAGGCCTACACACACAAAATTTTAATCGGATGTTTTCAATCTAATGTACACTATCTTTCTAATAGAGATTTTTCAAAGTTGAGTTTAATGAACTGCGGGTTCAACAAATAGGTAAAAAGCGGAGCGGCGCACTTTCTAATAGGTCACATAGAGTTCGTTGGGTAAACTATTCCCTGCCCCATACTTCATTCAACATTATTCGATTATATAAATGATTTAGTAGAGGAAATTCTGAATTAAAATAAGATGTCAATATTGGTCGATGAACGTTCCATGAATGTAACTACTGTAGTTCTAGATATGTAATTAGCTCCCTTACAACTGCTGATATCCCACGTAGTTTTCCAATTTCTGTCGATATCGTACGTAGTCCCTAACTATTGGGTATGTATTACGTAAAAATTATTGATATCTAAGTAGCTTTCTTGCAACTGCTGATATCTAACGCAGTTCTCTAGTTATTAATGCTATCTTGACACTTTTCTAATAATACTGTTGAAGTCCTACATACTAGTTCTCTATGCATTGCTAATGATACCAAAGATCATTTCAGGTAGGCTGTAGGTGGTTTACAATCACGCAAGTGCCCCGCGTACATTTATAATTTGAGATTTAGTGTATGTATATATATATATATATATATATATATATATATATATATATATATATATATATATATATATATATATATATATACATACATATATATATATATATATATATATATATTAGGTTGAGGATACTACCATGTACAGTGGATGCAACTTGATATGGGGATATGGTTTTAAAAAAAAAAGCCCTTTTCCAGTAAATAAAGATATAAAGCTATTTTGTAGGTCTCTGGTAACTGACAGATGAAAGGTAAAGGTACCGGTATAACTGAAGTATACTACATACACAAGCGCTTCCTTTATCGCCCAAACTCAAATTTCGTGCAGCACCTTCGAATGAAATCACGTTACCCGTAGTAAGTGAACCAAGCTCAATACTCTTCATGTATGTTTGTGTTACTACCTACATGTCAAATTTGAAAAAAAGTACCATTTAAAAATTTGTTTTTATATTGATTTCGATCAAAGCAAGTTCAACAGATGATATTCGGAGGGGACCCTATCGGCCAAAAGACAAGAAAGGGTCTTTACAAGTAACTATCAGAACAAGTTTTGGAGCCTGGAAGAGTATGTCTGTCAGCGGACGTTTCTTTGGCGTAATATTTAACCATGGAACGCTTTTTAAGAACATGTGAACATGAAATGATAATGATATAGCGAGCAAACCTAATCAGGTACTTGATTAAAAATGCAAGCCCTGTAAATGAATGGCATAAGTATGTCGCGTGTATATTTGGAAGAATGTGTAGAATACCAACATTAAATTTAGCCATTCGTTAGGCTACAAACCTTTACATCACATCTCACGTCAAATGAAAAATGGAAGAATGCATTTGTCGATGATGATGATGATGATGATGATGATGATGATGATGATGATGATGATGATGATGATGATGATGATGATGATGATGATGATGAACAGGCCCATTTATCGTTTATTGAAGTACAGAATCGCCGATGCGAACATAGCGCACCCAGGACAGCTGTTGCCCCGAATATCATATTTTCTCGAACTGAAGGCATGCTGGTACACTAATGAAAAGTTTTATCACAAGGAATGTGAATCCAACATCCTTGTTATAATTAAGTGCAGTTCGTCTTAAGTAGTTCAACTTTAAGTCGCAGTTGCCATTAGAAGAGCTAAATACGGCCACTGTAATCCAATTACGCTCCAAAACACCTTTTGCGTCCAGAGATGTAAGCGTTTTGTCATTTATGTAATTCATGCTGTAGATTCGATATCAAGATCCTGACAGACCCCTATTACATTGATAATCACAACAATATGACGATTCCAGGTTCAAATAAAAGACACCTTTTCATCGCCTCCTCCCGTATAAGGACTCTTTCTTTCTCTTTCTTTTTTGCTCTCTTTCTCTCCTTCTATCTCTCTTTCTTTTCAAATACAGCCATTTAAGGTCAAATGTCCTTCAAAACATTAAACTTTTGCATTCAAAGAGGCGATCGTCTTGTCCTTTTTCAGGTCTATAATCCATGTAGTAGATTTGTTATCAGGATCCCACTGTAAATCATATCCTCCGGTGACACTCACAACCGCAGAGCGATTCCATTATACAGTCACTGATAGAAGACACTTGTTATTCTACTCCACCATTCATTGTACTCTCATCATGCCGACATTTCTAAAGAAAAGAATTGCCAATGATCCGGGTCAACAGCCTCCTCGGCAAAGTTGTGTGCCCAAAGCTCCTGACTTAGTCTCTGACCTAGATCTGAACGGTTAATAGAGGCGGTTGCCAAAGGAGTTCATACAGGCTTCTCCATAGTAGGAGAATTCATCAATGCATTCTGCAGGAAACGTATCAAACATTTCATCAGGTACAGTTCAACGACACACTTACTTGTCGAAGATCTTATCTGCTCGTATTTTTTCTTTTTTAAATTATGACAATAGGCCTATTTTAATGTTTTTTCTTGGGGGGGGTCTAAAAAAGAATGCTGCTAAAAAGTGATGTAACGTCAAGAGATAACATGTCAAATCTAGATCTTTGATTTTGGCGACAAATTCTGGCACACACAAAAATCACCATGTCAAGAACAATGGAGACTCTGCTCATTCTCCAAAGAATGAAATCTATATCCCTGCTTCAGATGACGAAATTCGTATTTCTTGATGACTGTGGTTGACTACTTCTTTTGTGTCAGTAAGCAAACAAGAACAGCTTTTCGCATGGCACATTTTAATCAAAGACACTCGTAATGTGTTCGCATATCTCCAAAAGTTTTTATGATATATGTGCCCCACCTGACAAGAATGGAGAGCGTTTCGGTATATGCCTGGTCCCTTACAATATGTGTCGTAAAACAATGCTTACAAGCAATATTTTGAATTAAAAGGTGAAGTGTGGTTAGCTTGCTTAGCTAAACATGTACAGGGACTACTAAACTGTGTCTCTTGTAGCGTTAAAGACAATGCATGCTCTGTAGGTATGCTCCTCATTTCTTTTGTATCTAACAGCCTACAAATACACAAATACCAGGTGATTACGGGTGTCAAAAATACTGGTAATTTCGTATTTTTTCATAAAGATGGACACCTGGAATTTCAGCATGTTCAGAATATAAAGCATAATACCATATATATATATATATATATATATATATATATATATATATATATATATATATATATATATATATATATATATATATATATATATATATGTGTGTGTGTGTGTGTGTGTGTGTGTACAGTGGAATCTCTCTATTACGACCACCAAAGGGACTGAACAATGTGGTCTTAATGGAGGATACAATTTGATTCAGGATAAACAAAGTGGTACTGTAAATTGGTGCTTTTAATATACAAATGGTCTCTTTATGAAGCTGGTCTTGATTGGAGATATATATATATATATATATATATATATATATATATATATATATATATATATATATATATATACATATATATATGTAAATTATAACCAGTATGCTGACTGTATTTCTGAGAACGACGAGACTAATTAAATTCACTCACGCCCTGAAAGAACTTTAAGATGCAGAAGACTATTTATGACCGCTATATGCCAGCTAGCAGGATCACATGTTCAACTGAGATAGAGAGACCACGTGTAAAGTGTTTACTTAAACAATTTGGTTATTATACCTGCATTGAGAAATTATTTCTGATTTGCCTGACCATCCAGCCCGCCAAACTATGTAGCGTCTCTTTTGAGTAAAACATTTTAACCACCTGTCGGTAGACACATTTTACATATGTATGGATTTTATTTATTTTATTTTATTTGGGGGGGGGGTGGTGGTGGTCAGTAAATTGCTGTGGACATAAAACATTTAGCTATATTTATTACATTTTTTGTGCTTTCGTAGGCAGCATCATAAACGCAGGAGTTTTCACACATTAGCCAGAAGAATCGGCCTGTATTCTGGAAAGGGAATAATTCCCTGTGGTCTCCGGACCACTCTGGTATCCCATATGCAGTATCAGGCGAAAAGTGTACATGTAATCGTATAAACGAAAACTAACAATAAAGGACAACGACAACAACATGGCCTCTAGATCATACCTTTCAAGAGTTTTAAATTTTATACAATAATCATTGGAATAAAGTCATCCCATTCGCCGTTTAGGTTAGACCTGTTAAGATGGCGTCTGAAAAGCCCCCAAATGCTACAACATGCAAACGTATATACAGAGTTATACTTTAAGCCTAGCTGTGCTGCAACTACTTTTGTGACCCTAGGGTATCAGTTAAGGGCAAAAGTTCCCCCTCCCCCCCTCCAAAAAAAAAATCTGAAATCGTTTCGTTGAGTCAATACACTGGGGGATCCAGTCCTATGTAATCAAATGATATTTGCGAATAACATGATATTTGCGAATAACATGTTCAATTTCGTTCTTTCTGCTTCATTTTTTTCACAAAATGTTTCAGTTTACCTCCCATTTCCAAAATATATTCTGGGCCATTTTCTGCGGGAGGTAGATTGCGTATGACACTGCGTAGTAGAAATAAAGGAGTTCCACCCCCCCCCCCCCATTAATTTGATAAAATTAAAAACAAGGAGTTCCATCATCCTTTAAAGGTTAATATTTTTCCAAGTAGTTCCACGCTAAAAAGGATATAATCTATTTGGCAAAGGAGTTCCAGCACACCCACCCACCCAAAAAACGAAACAAAAAAATCAAAGAAAAAAACAAAACAAAAAAACAAAAACAAAAACAAAACAAAAAAAATAAAAGCAAAACAAAACAAAAAAAAAAAAAAAAAAAAAAAAAAAACAAAAAAAAAAAAAAAAAACCAAGGAGTTCTACCAGCAAAAGTTAAATATTTTCGAAGGAGTTTCACCGTAAATGTGATATAATAAGCTCAATTGAATACGGGGAATTGACTGCATTTATCTCTGCATGTAACATTGGCCAATGTAGAATTACATTATGTGGCCATATATATATATAAATGGCAGTACCCAAATGTGGTATAACTACGGTGAATATTATGGCTGGCCAACCAACCAATGAAAGAGTGGATGAGTATATTTCTTTGAAATGCCACAATATACAATTATTATTATTTTACAGAAGTAATATAAGTTACAACATACCATCATCAAGACTGCATACAAAAGTTATGGTTATTCAAAGAAACAGACACATCCTTTAATGTATTGCAGAAGGCAGTAGAGAATGGAACATACATGCAGCAAAATAAATTGGAATAGGATTCACCAAAATACACTATTAAGTGTCATTTCAAAAAATCTGTCTTGGAAGAAGGGTACATCCCCCTCCCAAACCGTCTCCCCACTTGGTCACTCCATGCTCTCTCGGAGTTTCACCTTCATGTTTTCTGAAAAAAAAAAAATACAAAAACAAAGTCTGACTTACTTACGGGCCTGGACCCCTTTATTCAAGTGAAATATAACTGTTTCGCAAGAGACACAGCCAATTTAGGAACTTATTTTTCGTGTGGCGTCAATCGAGCGCAGTGGCACACGTACCCGACACACCACACGTTCCCTGCACACCACATATGCCCGGCACACCACATGTACTCGGCTCACCACACGTACCCGGGACCCCAGACGTACGCGGCATACCACATGAACTCGGAACACAAGACGTATCCGGCACGCCACACGTGCCCGGTATTTGCCTAACACGCGGGTAGTAAACAAGCGGTGATTTGGAGTTTGGAATGATATGGTCACACAGTCGTTCGATCTGTGGCGGTTATTTAATCTAATAAATATAACCAAGAGACACAGTTGTGCATAATGTTATCTTGAAATGTATAAAAATATGCAGAGAAGTGTACTCGAGACATGTTTGTAAGCAAAGAGAGATATAATCCATTTCCATCATGACGGCGATTCCGTGTCAATGTTCATATTTCTTATTTCATGAAGCATTGATCAATGTAAAATGAATATATCCAGGTTAGATACATTTCTCTTAACTACACACTTGCTATAATATCCCCACCATTTTAAATTAAATATGTTTGAAAGGGTGAGCACCATACATACGAGGTCACCAGCATTTCTCATAGCAACAAGCTCCATGCGGTGTGTGTCACTCACATGTATTCAATGTTTGCGCCACAAGTTGTACTTTTAGTAAGAATTGTAGATATGTCTAAAATTAATGGGTGCTCTTGTGAACAGCTTTTCGCAGCGTGTTTTGGTAAAGGAAGCTGTTAATTCTGCCTTCTTGTCGAAACTAGAAGAAAGATTGCCCTTCAATATAAAAGTTGATCACAGCTAAACACGGCGGCCTCACATACATCCCAATTCATTCTGAGGCATCGCCAGCACAACGTTAAGACAGCATGTTTTAAGGGGGATGATAATACCACTGATGAAAACACCTCCTTTTACATCTTGAGGGCCGTACACTAATCACAGGTGTCTCTTCCATTAACTGCTTTTCTATATAACACAGTGCATGCAACAGTCTGCGTTAATAGGCTAGTTTGCTGTAATGAGAAATATCGACATGCTTGGCGCTGTGGGGTAGCGATAATGCAATTCCAACGCAATTCTGACACACGGATATTAAAATGGAAAGCTGAATAACCACGTACTATGAAAATTAAACCTGCAAATTTCTGTATCCAATCTGTAACAAAAATGGCAGATGTAGGTTTCTCAATTTTTGATAAGCATGTATTGCTTTCCCTGATCACCAGCGTTTAACATGACAAGATGTGGGGAAATGTTGGCTCACATGCTAAAGAATTTCGGTCCGAAGCTCTCGACAAAAGAGTATAGACAAGGTTTATCATTTAGTTGAAAAATATGCTGGCAGACAATAATGGTCTCAATGAGAGAGAAACCAATACCACCTTTAAAAGATAATTTCGAGATAGAGAAATATTTACTGATAATTAAAAATCGTACACTAAGGAAAATATAACACAGTTTATGATAACGGCTCATAAATTAAAAATTGAAATCGGTCAGCAAAAACGACTACATAACATCCCATTGGAAGAGAGATTGTGTGACACGTGTGATACTTTTGATGAGGAAATAGACTTGTAAAATCTACAAATATGGAACACAAGAATTATATAGTACGTCAGCTGATATTGTCCCCATTTTTACAGAAAAAGAATATTGAGATAAGTTCATATTTTTCAAGAAATTAAACGACACAGACAAGATATCAGCAACAGAATTTTTTTTGTTGTAATTGCAAAAAGAGGATCCTTCTGACTTTTTAATGAGAACTAAATTGTAGAGCAGTGTATCCCTTCTGGGAAACGTATGGTAGCCGGTACCGATCTAAAGTCTTTTATGTCAGCCTGCCCCCACGCAGGCGATGTGTCGGACGGTTGTGTCGGACGGTTGCGTCCCTTTAAGCCACTACGGCATCCGGTTTTACGTCAGGTTTTATTCGGGGTAGTGAAGGCGGCCCTCGGGGGCAGTACCATCAGAACCACCGCACTGCTTTGTAGGACGGCGTCAACGTGATACGGACACGCTTTACATAATATATACTCTACTATTTCCTATGCATACAATTTTTCAATCCCTATTTTCCAGCGGTTCATATGTTTGAAGTGTTTTTTTTATCAGCTATATATTAATTGGTGTCGTCTTTGTCTGTATGAATGTTAACATAATACCATGGGATGACTTTATTCCAGTGATTATTGCATTGTGATGAAGTCAATAAAGCTCAATTAAATTAAATACATGGCTGCATAATTACGACTGAAAAGCCGTGACTTATAACATAGGCCCTGTTAAAGCATAATGTGTTGGAACTCACACATTTTATATATATATATATATATATATATATATATATATATATATATATATATATATATATATATATATATATATATATATAAGTTACAAAAACTAAACTTTACTGCAAAATAGCCGCATATGACGGCAACTTTCTCGATAAAATGTTTCAGCTAGGGTCAATCAATTTTTATTATGGAAGGGCGGCTTGATTTTCTTTTCTTTTTTTATTTTATGTTTCATAAAATAATTTAGGTTCTGGACTCGGGCCTTTTGAGTGGGGCCGGTCCGGTTATCGGAACCACACAAATATTTTTGTTGGGCCTTAGGAAACTTTGACATTTTTTTTTTTTTTTTTTTTTTTTTTTTTTTTTTTTTTGAAGCATTGGATCCTCTCCCAGAAAATGTTCTTTTGGTCACATTGGATGTAAACTCCCTTTACACCAATATACCCACATTGGAAGGTCTACACAGTGCCGCCAGAGCACTATTACACAATAGGGACCATACAGAGAAACCGAGCACGCCGGAGATCATACAGCTACTTAGATTAGTTCTCACTTGCAACAACTTCGAGTTCAACGGCGATCACTATTTACAAATCAGTGGTACAGCCATGGGAACTAAAGTAGCTCCCTCTTTTGCCAACATTTTTATGGCAGATTTAGAGGCAAACAAACTCCTCCACTTCCCACTACAACCGTTAGTGTGGTGGCGTTACATTGATGACATTTTTTACATCTGGACCTATGGAGAGACACAACTAACTGAGTTTGTCTCTTATTTAAACTCATGTCATGAGACCATCAAGTTCTCCTCTCACCACTCCTCCACAGAAATCAATTTTCTTGACACACTAGTCAGGATTGACTCGGAACGCAAAGCATACACCACGTTGTATGTTAAGCCCACAGATACTCACACCTACCTGCACTATAGGTCTGCCCACCCTAAACATTCCAAGGTGGGAGGCCCATATGGCCAGCTTCTCAGAATCAAGCGGATCTGTAACAAACCAGCTGATTACGAGGCCAATGCTTCAAAGATATTGAAGTATTACGAGTTCAGAGGATATCCTGATCATATCCTCTTAAACTCCAAGGACAAAGTGGACCGGGCCAGCAGAGGATCTCTTCTGGCACCCAAACCAGCCAACACAACAGACCAAGAAAATTTCTTCTTGACCATGACGTTCAATCCATCACTTCCTCCTGTCAAAGATATCATCCAAAACAATTGGAGGATCTTAGAAGCTTCACCAAACGCTGAAGTCCTAATGGACAAGGAAGTGATCATTGGTTTCAAGAAAGCACAGAGTCTCTCTGATGTATTGGTCCGTTCCCGGATCCGATATCATCCAGAATCTCAATCCAACCCTGCAGTTTCTGGAAAGAAACATTCTAATGAATGCAACAAAACCAGTTGCAAGTATTGTGCTTGCCTGGACACTTCAGGCAATGCCAAAAGCACACAAACAGGGCGAACATACCGTGTCCCCAAAGGGGGTTGCTGTGAAAGCTCCAATCTAGTTTACCTCCTCACCTGCGGAACTTGTCACAAACAATATGTTGGTCAAACGCTCCGTCCACTGAAGGACAGACTCCGCGAGCACTTTCGTTATATCAATAACAAAGTACTCGACCAACCGTTGGGCAGACATTTTGCCCAACTAGACCATTCTGAACTGAATTTGAAAGTTCACATACTGGAATACATCTATACTCCCCCTCGTCTAGAACGCACTAGAAAGTGGCGACTAGACAGGGAGAGACATTGGATGCACCAACTGCGCTCACTAGAGCCCTTCGGTCTCAACATCATGGGTAAATGAGCTCCCTTGCTCAGTCTTATGCTAAATTTTTGTTCCAGAGCTCATTTACCTATGTTTTCCTGCTAGGTAGACATATTTAATGTATTTACCTATGGGAAGATGCACAACTATCCGTTTACTGTGTAGTCACACAGCCAGAAGCTCCTTCAGCAGGGCTTCAGTGGAACTTTGTTTTTCCACGAACTATTCCTGTTTATGCACTCAACGACCCCTGAAGTGCACCAACAGTAACCTCAATCTTTTGAGTCCACTGTAATTCAAATTTTCATTTGGATTCAACTTTGCGTTGACAACCACTGTCACACGAAGTCCGGAGCTCCGTGTTACGTAATCACAAGCCCGTGTTTTGCGTAGCAACGGAAAAGTTGTACTCTGGTATATAAACAGACGTCACGTCATTTTCCCCTCAGTCCCTGATGAGTTTCAGTCGAAACGAAACCGGTCGGACCCACCTCCACTAGCCGTTGCGACCTTCGCCCGGTATCTTTAGCTCATTTGTTGAAACATGTTTTAAAATGACGTCCTTTCCCCTTTTATACATTACCTCTTTAGACGTCAGTTTAATTTGTTAACTGGGCACAGCCGAAGACACTGCTTATCAGGAAACACGTTTCTTATCGCTTTCCATAGTCTTTTTGGGTGCATTTTCTAAATGCTTTATTTATTCACCCAAGCGTTTGGACGATTTTGTAAACGCATAACCTTAAACGGAGCGTGGCTATCACTTATTCTTAATATTTCTTTTTGCAACAAATTACAGGCTTCATTTACGTCATTTATAGGTAAAATATCACTTAGAACATCAGAACACTTTAAACATTTTGAAAATTCATCAGCATTAAAATCTTTGTAATTTCGAAATTTAATTTCCTTGTGTAGTATTTCAAACTGCAGATACCATAAAATGATCACTTAAAGCCACTTTCTGAACTCCTGATTTGAGTTTTTCTGGAATACAAAGATGAATTGTGTCAATGTGGTGCAAATAATGTGTACGAACTCAATGATATATACGCACACATACACACACGAACACACACACACACATATACATATAAATATATATATAAAGATTGAATTATGTCCAAGTGGTGCACAATTTGTGCTAGTTTACGTTTTTCCTCGTGTTCACAGACATATCTGTCAAATTAACATTTAAACAGTTAAAGGACATAAAACTGATTACTGAAAGTCTAAGTTAACCTGAATCTCAGTCTAGCCTTTTGCAGACGCTCCTCACCCTTAACGCTATCTGACTTGAAGGTCTTATATTGATGTTTATCGTCTGTAGGCTGGAGGATTTTAGTCCCAAAACATTGTCATGAATTAGGGGGTTGATCGCTTCTTCACATCTTAAACAAAGATAACTTGAAAGGATAAACTTTTACTTTCACTTCCGAATTGTGTATTGAAACGAAAGCTTCTTTTTAATATGTTGCAGGGCAATTCAATACCCAGCCCAATGACTGCACTAGACCTTTGTTCTGTTTGTTTGTTTGCCATGGTGCACGAGCTGCCTTTAAGCGTCATGGCAGATATATAAAAGAAGGCAATTGGGAAATTTTCTATACGTGAAAAGTTTGAAATGTCAAAAGCAAAGAAGAAAACGGTGGGACTGGCAGACTCCATGTGCAAATATAACTCTGCAGTAACCATAAGCAGGTTTTCTTTTTCGTATGTCATTAACATACATCGGCTTACGCTATTTTGGTTTGTGGGCGCCTGCTGGCAACCACTCTGTGAAGAACCCAGGCGGGTGCGTCTGAGTGCAATATAACACCAGCAGTCTATTGCTTTACTTGCACTAAAAACATCTACAACAGGAAACCTTTTTCAGTTATTAAAAAATGACATACATAAATTTCCAATTTAACGTCTTAAAGTAAGCACACAAATCGTCTATTTTTTATTTAGAGTTATAGTAAAGACAAATCAATGATACTGATTAGATAACACACGCTGTCCCGTTAGGTTCCACAAAATTCTCAGATCCTATGCCACACTATAGTTTCGGGGCATTGTCATCTAGCCTTTGCAAGGAGTAAATGCAAAAGCGTGCGCAAACTCGTGATGAACGATCCGCAAGTGTATATTGCATGCGTGTGCAAAACACATTTGTCGATCGCCCAATGCAATTTTGTTTAGTGAAACCATATTTGAATATAAACACCGCAATATTTATCTATTCTGTTAAAATGTCTTTGCCTCTCTTTTTGTGAAAATATAGATTCCCCTGGCTGATAAATTAGCATCCATTATGGCATATTTGCTCATAACATGGTGGTAGATCAAACTAATGCACTTTATAGGACGACACCAGGGTTACAGACGCAAGCTGGTACCCGACCAAGCCCCATGTTTGATATGGATGGTACAAGTTACAAATTGGAGTGTTTTCTGAGGGGTAAAATTAGCAAGACGGGGCTGTACAAAATGTAACGCTATCACAGCGGGGAGGTGTCAGGAACTAATTTTCTGACGCCATTTTTACCAACTACAAATAAAAGGGCAAAAGCTGCCGCAGAGAAAAGCCGCTGCAGAGAACTAATGAAATTTACATTTCTCCAAAGCAAACATATAATCAAAACCTGAGGGATAATTTTGAAATTGGATTGCGCTTAGAAATCCTTTTATGTTTGCAACAATGTACTTCGCTAAAATACATATCTTGCCGCAAAAATCATTATATTTAATAATGGACGACAAAAAGCGTTTTGCTTTGTTGGTTGTTTTTTTTGGGGGGGGGGTCTGTTTATCTCTTTTTTGTTCTGTATTTTATTGCTTACACACTTAGTTACTCCACATATTTATTACACTGGTAGGAAAGCAATTATGGACTCTTGTAGTTCATTTGTTGCCTGTAGCACAAATTATTTTTCCTGTTAAAACGTTCAAAATTGCCCCAGTTCTACTTCTATTTTGCAAGGTAAATATCTCACTACTAGAAAACAGCAAGCTCTGGCAACTCATTTTCCAATCTTGGATTGAATCAATGTTTTTTTTGAAGCTTGGAACACTACCCAGAAACGAAAAGATGCGTAGATGTAAGTGAAGGCAGGGATTCCATTTACAACTAGATATTACGAATTGCAAGCCGATCTTTGGATTGAGCGTTTGTGCAATCGTTTATTTGCAGACACTCTCTTGTGTGCGCAACTCTTCCTATATTTTAGCAAGGATTTCTTTCCCACCTGACACAGCAACTACACAAAGACTTGCACGAAGCCACAATTTTAAAAGAGACTAGATTATCTTTTACTGCAAGACGAGTTTTGTTGGCTGCCTGGTAGTCCATCCGTCTCTAGATAAAATTGTGAGTGCGCAACTTCTGCTACAACAAAAGTTAGCAAACGCAAACCGGTTCACCTGCATGGAGTCAGGAATGGCAGGCCCAATTAGATATGTCCTATTGTGAGGTGATAGCTGTGGCTGCCGTCCACCCGTCCGTCTCAAGACAAAATCTTCCCAACGTTATTGTACCTTTATTTATAGACCAACTACTTCATGTGACCACTTCTTATCCCTGTCTGACGGTGGTTCACTCTGTTATAACAAATGATTATGCAAGCAAGAGGGCATCCAGGCTGTCGGGTACGGCTATTCCACTTTATACTGTTGTAACTATAGACAACGGGGGCATATAGGTATTGTTAAGTTACCCAAGCAATGACAAATGAGTATATTTTGGCTTCTTTTAGATCATCTTTTATATTTCACAAAAATGCACCATTTCCCCATAATGGTTAATCATTGATAAAATATGTGCACCTGAGGGTTAAAAGCTGTCTTCTTTCAAAAAAACAAACAAACAAACCAACACATAAACAAAAACAAAAATTCAGGTCAAGATATGCGCTTGTCCGTTTGTTTGAAGCAGACAGCACCTTGACCCATTCTAGTGGTATTTGATCTAACCCATGGCTCATATTGTGGGGTTCCCTGCTGAGGCTTACATCTTTAAATGATGCCGACCAAGCTTACTTTCCAGAGGTTCCAAACTGTGCACTTGCATTTCAAGTGTCGTCTGCATTCGTGACCGATTTGGCATAGGTAGGTGCATTTAAATGGACGTGACAATAAGAGAGCCTTTCAGAAGTCTGCTCTGTGGTCAACAAAGGTCCTGGATGGGTACCATTCAATTCATTAAATCACCTGTCCTGTTCTGTCGAGCAGAGGAATAACACAGAAAGCAAGCAAGTGAACCGGACAATCCGGGGATTTCCAGCATTAAGCGACAAGGGATCCAGGGGTAACATTTCAAAGGAATTCTCGATCACTGTGTTTCTCACGAGAAGAGCAAAGAAATTGCTTTGTGCGTGTGCACAACAGTGTTGACGTTTATTAGCTCTCCTGAGCATGGCCTAATGGATGGCTATTCCCTGATAATGCTTCAAATCTCCTGACAAGACTAGATGTTTCCGATCACTTTCACTTCGTACTTTTAATGGTAACCTGCATGAGGGTAACCCATATCAAGCAAAGGTGTTACTTGATAGAACAATGAATAATGATACAGAGTAAAAACAAAATGGTTATTCCTTTTCGACGTGTGGGCATGGTGGTACCTTTTTAACATGTGGGTATGATGGTGCCTTTTAAACGTGTGGGCATATTACTTCACCTGACATAGTGTAAATAAGTCAATTGAATCAAGCTATACAGATTGACATCAAGCGACTCGGTTGACATAGTTTAGTAAAGAAGCAAATTGGGTAGGACACCTGAATATTTGGATCAACATTTCAAGTAGTTCATACAAAATAAAAATAAGAAAGGCCATTGACAATAAACAATGCTGCCATTGTCATTGTCTAGAGTTATGACCTTCAATACAGGGTGGTTATGGAATTCGGGCGCGACCATGTGAGAAGGTGGTGCTTCGAGGAGAGGGGGGGGGCGGCAACGTATTGTAGAAAGAAATACTACAACAGGAATGAGCCTCCTTGTGTCAGCGACCCTCAATTACCATTCAGGTGGTGGTGTCTATTCATGTCATCACTGTCTAACAGCATGAAAGGCCTTGGCGTGCAAAAAAAGAAACTTCTAATGAGCCATTAGGATTCACCTGAGATTGGCTTGAAGCAAAATCTCAGCTCTTGACAGAAGCAAATATTTAAAGATTTAGACAGAAGTGCGCAACGATCCAAAGGATCCATGACAACTGCAACGATACTTTGTTTAAACTACCATATACAGTATGCAATAAAAAATGAAGGGGTCAAGCAGTTTCAAATGTATTTATTGAAAGGATGCATCATATATATATATATGTGTGTGTATATATATATATATATATATATATATATGTATATATATATGTATATATATATATATATATATATATATATATATATATATATATATATATATATATATATATATATATATATGAAATGAGGTGCCAAGTTTGTTCCTTAATATGATATAGTATACACACAAACAACATGGTTTAAATTATATAGACTCGGAACATGAAAATAGACCAAGATATCCAAAGTGAAAAACATTTGCGCACACTAGGAGTTTAAACAATTTATCGTAGCAATGCATGGTACTTGGCATTGAAGATTATCTTACCAATAATATGGCTTCCGTGTAAAGTATTAAATGTTGATGATGAGGAATATAGTATTTGATTTTAAAAGAGGTGCTGATATATGGGATGTATGTTTAAAAGCGACGTAAGATGTTTACAGATATCATTATGTTTAAATACTTTTCCAAGAATATGAACTTGCTGTTTCATGTTAAGTGACCAAAGTAATGCAGGGGTCTGTAAAACGTCAGCAAAAATGTATTTGCAGCATGATGTTGTGAAAATGACAACTACCGTGCGTCCTTTGTTGTTTGTTGGTAAAGATGGAGGTGCACAATATGGACTTGTGTACAAAACCACAGAGCACACGAATGCATCACGTAAGCAAACACCACGCACAGTACAATCTTCATGTCAAAGCGTGTAGAAATCAAAATATGACAATTAAATCGAATGTTTCTTTTAGAAGAATATGAGGTTTAATTTTTATTTTATGTTCGGAACGAGCGAGACTCAAACCTGGAACCTTTGGCACCAGTCGCCTAACTGAAATGGAAAACGCACATATCCACTCGACCAATTCCCAATTCTTAAAAAAAATGGTTCAATGGAGGTAGTTATGTGCGAGTGGCATATCAACACGGCTATACATTATACTGAGTCGGCATTTATTTCCTGAATCGGGGACTTAAATCCACCAGCATTAAGGAAATGCCGAAAATATATATTCTATGTTCGGAAATGTTTGAAACATTAAGTAACTGGATATATATATATACGTATATAAAACAGAAACAGGTTATACTGGTGTCGCTTAGCTTTGAAATAGTGAAATATGTCGCGACAGTAATGCCACAGGTAAGGCCAGCTGACCATCATGGTACATGGGCGTATCTTTTTCCGCTTTTTAATCTAGATTTACTTTGATCTACCTGACAAATAATTCCAACAGTCAGAATTTAAATCTAATCGTTTAATTCTGCAACACGAGATGTATCATTCTACATTTTTTTTTTGGATCTGAAACGGCTGGCGATCAAGAAGTCTCTTTTAGAAAAGCGGTTCTGAGATAGGCCGCTGTGGCATGAGAGTATAGACTGTTGTCACGTACGCCGCTGTTGCATGTGGGTTACGATACGGGTAATGGCAGTACCAGTGCTTAAAACAATCATTCGAAGTATGAGAAAACAGAAGAAAGTTTTACCATGTACACAAAACATATTGATAGATACTTCTTACCTGCGCATCCAGTGCTTTCTTGGCAAAGATCAATGAGCTCGTAAAAATAAATAAAGGTCATCCAAATAACTTACACTTAATGTCTTATTTGGACTCTTTGTTACAAATATCGAAGGCAGAGCTTTAACTCTACTGGATGTATAAAACAAAATGTCACACTATACACATGTTCTTGGGCCCTGTGACGTTGAGGATAGGTAAAAGTAGTCCAAAATAATTTACACTCAAACTCCTCCTACATTGGTCTTTTTTTAAAAAAAAAATATCATATATCAAAGGTTCAAAGTCACTATGTTCTTGAGCCCTGTGACCTCGAAAATAGGTCAAGTCAAAATCAATATGTAGCACTGACTGTTGTGTAGTGGGCTGTAATGTTGATACCAGGAAAAAACGTCAAACTGACAAGTATCAAAACTAAAAGTGCCGCTTTATTCCTTCCATTAACTGATATTCCTTTGTCTTTCAAATACTTTTTCAGCCATCCTAGATTCCATTTTTGACGAAATCATGGTCCGTGTTTCACTCCTCGTTACTTGCTGTATTCAGTAGCGTTCACGCCTCGTCACTTGCTGTATTCAGTAGCGTTGTAGCCTGTGCGGTAATACTGAGTGGCCCGCAAATTACCCAGAAACCTGTGCGCGCTTGGCTCTGACAGCGGAATCTCCGCTGGAGTTTCCCCGCATGGTGAACTTATGCATAGACCGTATTGCCCTTGGTATGATACGTCTCTGGTATAAATTTTATTAATTTATCTTGCATGGTTCTTGTGATAACTCGCCGGGCAGATGGACGGCTAGACCGACTGCCTCTATCCTCAATAACTCCATTCTATGTCCACCTCTACCACTTTTCCTTAATGGAGTAAAACATGATGGTCAAAACAACCCGTGGCAAAAAAAAAAAAAGCCATTAAGTGATTTGGTATGAAATCAGGTTCTTGTGATTACGTAAAATCGACAGGATTTAAGCTAACAGAATCTGATCAGCCAACATTCTCAGGGCCACGTCGCGATATTCTGACAAGAATGTCTTATCATTTCGGATTATATTTGCCTGGCCCTCGCCATGTTTATACACGATGTTAATCGCTTCTGGCGGTCGAGTTTTGCTAAGACCATCAAGAGATCTGACCAGCAATAAAATTGCCAAGTACTCAACGGTATCGACGTTCGGAAAACCAGCTAATTGGTCCTGTCTGGCCAGGGAACCAAAGGTCATTTCCTGTCAGACACTTCCCTTTTTCAGCAGATTGATGGGATCCTGCACAGAGGAAAATCAGACTGACTTCATGATTCTAATGTCAGAAGGCAACTCAAGAATTACAATTTATCAAATTCTAGGTTGAAAGGTCAATACATGTAATTAAAACGGATGCGTTTACAAGATGGTTTTGGTTGCACGATCAGTCCAAAACGGGAATTCTGCTTTTAACAGTGAAGCACGGACAAGCATTTTTACAATCAGCCTGTTACTTTTTACAGCGAAGCATTGTAAAACTTGTACAATGGACCACATTTGTCAATTTATGTCATCAGGCGAGCATAAAATTTACTGATGTACAATGATGTTTAACAATATAATCTAAATTTCGGAGTAAAAAAGATCTGCGGTAGACCCCTTTTCCCGTTTTTTTTGTTTTTTGTTTTTTTTTTTGTTTGTTTTCGTTTTTTTGTTTTTGTTTTTGTTTTAAATTTGGCGAATGTAAAGTTTACTCATGCACAAATGTAATTTGACAGTATAATTAAGATTCCACAGTAGAACAGTTATACTGTACTCTGAACAACTGCGGTGTGACGCTGTGCGTCATATATGTAAGGCCTTTCACTCTTAGGTCGGATATTGGTTGCAGGGACGTGTATTTACATGTTTACATTGCATTAAATATCGTTGACATATCAAACAAATTTTTTAGTATTTTTAGTTTAACCTTTCAACTTGGAGGTCACTGCTTTCGTTTATCTTGGAAAATATTGTGTTCCTGTAAATTTAGTTGGTATCTAATGTCTAAAGAACTCTTTTGCTTCGAGTATACATACATACATACATACACACATACATACATACATACATACATACATACATACATACATACATACATACATACATACATACATACATACATACATACATACATACGAATCTATTGACGAAAATCTAAGAGCTTCATCCCATTGCGTGCGTTGGTTTTGCCTGTGCCACGGACAATGCATATGTTTCCAAAGGTAAATATAATGCACACATGCGAGAGCCTGTGCGAGTTATCACATACATCATGCCGGGTTTTCCGCCTTTCCATAGCCATAGCCTTTTTACATGCAGCTGCTTAGTCTTGTTATCGTATGATAGATGACACTCCGATTCAGAATAATTATGTATAATGGGAAATAGGAGTAAGGGTTATGCAAGAATAATAAATTGAACATTGGGACGCGGTAGTCAATCTTTCAACTCAATTTGAATAAGGTGGTGTCGCTGTTGATGGAAAATTTTGACTTTTGATCTTTCGTTAATAACAATTGAATATCCCACAATGAGGAGCAAAAAAAAAACTCTTTTAGCTTGTATTGATGACAGACAGAATAGATATATTTAATTCATTGAATGCTTTAATTTCCTTTGAACAAGCTTGGATGCTTTAAGATTACTATTTTTTTTAGGAAACGCCTAAAAACTTGTTCCATGTGAGCTTGAAGACGACCACGCAAATTTCAAGAACTGTACCTTGGTCATACGCATGTGATATTTCAGCACTCGCTTTATATATATATATATATATATATATATATATATATATATATATATATATATATATTTATATATATATATATATATATATATATATATATATATATATTTATATATATATATATATATATATATATATATATATACCTTTTACCATTTAAATCATGGGGGGGGGGGCAGCACAAGCCGAAAGGAGCTAACCTATAACACGTTATTTGACCACACATAATACACCACAAAGCTTGGCAGTCTCCAACGCCAGCCACCGTAATGTGGGCCAAAATCAGCATAAAACAAACTGCATTCTGTCAGCCAGTCAATCGGGCACTCATAATGTCAGTTTCGGTTACTGCCATTTGTGTGTGTTGGTGGTGGTGGGGGGGGGGTGTAATAAGGCCTACTTTAGTTACTGCGAACGGGAGAAGCCTACATACATAAATATCAATCTGGTGTGTGTCTGTGTCTGGGTATATGTTTATTAGTTTTTTACTGGGAGGGAACTCTTCTTTTCTTTGACAATATTCATTACAGCAACGAAAAAGCGACGAGTAATTTGCGCGATAGCTTCCGGATTCCAGTATTCCTTTGAGGTTTATTAAAAGCATTCCGACTGGCTACATAATTACACACCAAGAGAGATTGTTGGTCATAAAAGATCCATGCATGCCGGGTTTTTTTTTTCTTTTGTTTTGTTTTGTTTTTTTTTTTTTTTTTTTTTTTTTTTGTTTTGTTTTTGTTTATTTAGTTGTTTATTTGTTTGTGGGTTTTTGTGTTTTTTGTTTTTGTTTTTTGTTTTTGTTTTCTTTTTAATTTTTTGTTTCTTTGTTTATTTTCTTTTTTTTTCTTGATTTTGATGCATACTCAACAAAACAAATGACACTTAATTATTAATTACATGTCGTACATGAACACTGTCTAAGATCAGTTTGCTCGTTAAGTTGTTGTCAATGAGACTGCGAGGGTGCCACGACCACATAATGAAGCCAATGAGGTCTTCGAGGCTCCCTGAGACGCTGGCAGACCCGGTACTTCATCTGTCTGTCTTCAAACGTCTGGCAGCATATTTGCCTCTTTTCGATGTAACAAGGCAAAGCAAAGCTAAGGTTCCAAATCATATTACCTAATCGCACGTTTTAAATTACGGCGTTCTCGAATAACTTGCTGCTGCCTGTTGCAGGATTGAAAACGTTTGAACGGATAACGAGCCGTGAGTGGGCACCTGTTGCGTGAAGGATATATCTTCTGGTCACCGTTTTTTTTTTTTTTTTAATTTGTCTTACTTTCTCCTATAGTTTAAACACTTTCCCGCTTAAAATAACCGATGATCATCTGCTTTTGTTTTATACGTCAGCTTTGGCGAACATAGTATGATTAAAGACTCACTAAAAAAAAAAAAAAACCCCTGAAGAGATAAATATGTGGCAGTCAACAGCGTTCCCGGGACATCAAGTTAACTCTTTCAGTGCCAAATGCAACTGAAGCTGAACTGTTTAAAACGAAATGCTCTGACTTATAATAACGGTTGTAGATGCATGTCCCTTGTCAAGAGACCTTTCATTCAAGTACTGGTACGTATGTAGTTATAAAGATTACATTAGTCCAGGTCAGCAGCTTTCTTGGGCGCGCTTTCGGCGAAATTCACCCAAAGTGCGCCGCAGAAATCTGTTTACTCGTTAAAAATGTGGCACTGGAAGAGTGAAGGGCCAGGTAATGTAGTTAACTTGTCCTTATTCTGAGCAGTCACCGCTTAACCTCTCGGCTACTGGTCACTGCTTAACACCTCGGGTACTGGTCACTGCTTAACCCCTCGGCTACTGGTCGCCGCTTAACCCCTCGGCTACTGGTCACTGCAACTGCTCACTCATGTCAATCATTACAGTCAGCATAGATTTCAGTACCTCGCAAAAAGACCATTCATTCAAGTGGCAGCAAGTTCGTAATTTCAGAAAAGACCAGCGAAGACCATTTGTCTGTGTGCCTACACAGGAATCTTGGTGACTTGTACCCGGGGGGGGGGGGGTACTTCCTATACTTTGCTATACGGGTAGGCGCCGCGGAAAAGACCCCCTATTTTCGGTACTTGTCGCTCTCTAAGACCCCCCTTTTTCCTGCTTGTAGCTCTAAAAGACCCCCCTTTTTCGCTTGTCTCACCCAAAGACCCCTGTGTTTTTCAATTCCTGTCTCCAAATTGCCCCAATATACACCAAATTTTATGTAAAATTTCATTTTTTTTTTCAATACAAGCTCCAAAAGACCCCCCATTTTCACATTGGTTCCGCTCCCGTTGGGTCCGGGTTTTGTACCCTCGGTGGAGCCTACCCACCAAAAATTCCGGGGAGTACCCCCCCCCCCCCGGGACTTGTACATTGTGTATTCCAATTAAAATTGGAAAAGCTGCATGGCAGAAAACGTAAACAGGAAAAAAAACTGCAGCAAAGTTAGGCCCTTGGCATAACAAAATCTGCAGGTAAAAAGGAAATGCCAGACAGAAAGAGAGAATTCTTGATAAAACGGAGTATCAAGTTTCAGCAAACAAACAAGATTGGTTATGTAGTGAGATACTCTATCTAATTCGGGTGCACTTTATCGCAACCTTGATTCATACATAAGACTTGTTGACATAACGTGGACTGATGAATAAATGGTCACGATGTGGTAGCATAAAAGTGTTACATCTGACATGAGTGTAAACTACAAATTCTAGTGATGTACATATGCATGTAAGTGACTACTGATTACAGTCCATGGCCTGTGGTATTTCTTGTCTATCACAAATACATCTGTGTAGCTACAAAGCTGCTATTGTTGATCATAATTTGCATTATACCGAATTCACTGATAGGGCCACACACCACTCAGGGATTCTAGTTTAACTGGCGCCAGAGAGCTTGACTCTGGGTAAAATTAACGATGGACAAGCATCGGATGTGAAGTCATTATGGCACATCTACACACAATAGTTTTGAAGATAGATATTCAACGTTTAAATATTTTAAGTCCCCCTAAAAATTATAAAACCAAATTCTACAACTTATGTTTTTGCTTGTTTGTAAGTAGGGTCCCATTCCTATATCAATTTTACGAAAATTCACACACACACAGACACACACACACACACACACACATATATATATATATATATATATATATATATATATATATATATATATATATATATATATATATATATATATATATATACACACACACACACACACACACACAATAGTTTCAAGCCAACATTCTCTGGCAAAAACTGATCGACTATCGCTGAAAGATTTAATGGAGAAAGTGGCCGTTGTGTGCCGCTATTTAGCAGTAAAGTCAACTCAAACACAGCATTTTATTTCAACTTCTCTGGAGTGGAGGGTTAACTTGGGCTGGGGAAACAGCAGAGCTGCATGGGCACGGCTGTTCGGTAAAACAGCATAGTCCCGGTTGAAAGATTTTATCAAGAAAGTGGCTGTCCATTGCCATTATGTAGCAGTTAAGTCAACTCAAACACAGCGCTTTATTCTCAGCCTGTCTGGAGGGCTTACTTGGGTTAGGGAAACAGCATAACAACACAAAGTTCAATAAGACAAAACCACGGTTGTTCAGTGTTACGATGCCCACCTTCAGAATATTCTTGATCGTAGTGGAACTCAACAAAGAATGATAATAATGATATAACTTTAACAATAACAATATATTAACAATAAAAAAATCAGCGCAAAGTAGGTAAAATGAAATAATAGACTTAGCTATGCTGATACTCCAATTAATGAGCAAACTGCAGGTAATCGGCATCCCTGGTGAGAGATTCTCAACAGGTACTGTCCCGCAGTTCCAAGTCCTAAGGCAGGTGCCAAATAGTCTGGTCCAAATCCCACCGAGGTACGATTTTTTTCCACTGTGGTCCACAGAACACGGTGATGGTCCAAATCCCACAGAGGTACAAGTTGGTCCCCATGTGGTACCATTAAACACCAAATATTCCAGTCAACATAAAGATTTGCCCTGGTAACTCGGAGAAGGAACACCTGGAACCTAGCAAAATATTTTGATAGCAACCACCGAACAACCATGGCCATGTAGCTATGCTGTTTCCCTGGCCCAAGTTAACCCTCCAGACTAAGCTGAAATAATTCTCCCAAGACCGCTGTGTAGGTTAGAGCAAACAGTACTTTTATTAATGCCTTTGCCATGCTATTTATTGTATGGTCTTTACCAGCGCCTCACTGTCGTTTGCATTATTAAGACTTGCAGTGCATCCATGCGAAATAGAAAATAAAATAACACTTTTCTAGATACTATTACCAAATAAGGCTTTGTTATACTGTGGGACAGAACTGCTGCTTTGGTGATACTTTTAGGAAGGAAAAGATCTCTAGTGCCCAAAGACAAATTAGGATGTGTATAACAGAACGCATTTTGGCTATACGTAATCATGTTATAATTATTCCAGAACAAATGCCTTAAAAAGTAAAAAAGTCGAATTCAGTGCAAGCTTCAGTATTTTGTTAGAAACAACATTTTTCTCCTAAAAAGAAATGCAGGGAACCATTATATAAATTTTAATGTAACAAGTTAGCTGGCGCTGAACATGATTCAAACAAAATTACAGATATAGTGGGCTTTTACATATTTACCTAATCATAAGTACAAAAAGCAGGTACATGATGTAGCCACAAAAAATTAAGAATTACTTATTTGGTGTTCAATGTCAAATTTATGAAAATGCGTGTTTCATTAGATTATTATTGATTCTATATTTTGTGATTTTGTTTTTCATATTCTCTTATGTTCGCTCCTACAATTGGCACAGGTTAAATTGGCTCTACTATGGATGTATTATTTTAGATTACAACACTTTAGCAGAGTCGCTCGAGTCTGTACAACATGAAGCGGCTAGTATCTGTCTGGGTGCTATTAAACGCACACCTCGTCATGTTTAAATTAGTGAGTCAGGCTGGGCAACTCTAGCTATTAGATGTGAATACTTCACGTTGATCCTATTATAAAAAATGGTCAATTGACTTATGCTGGCTTATCTTTCGGATCTGGTACCAAATAATCCCGGCCATGTTACTGTCAATTTAAGATATTGGCGTAGATTAAAAACAATTTAAGCACGCTTCTCAGCGATTTGATGACTCTTTTATTCCTTCTACCATGCAACTTTGGAATGATATTCCGGATGACATTAGTTCATTAAACACCCTTTTCCCTGTTTGAATGAAACTTGAAAAGTTCACAATGGTTACATCCTGATGAAAGAATGTGTTACTATTTTCCATAATTTTCTCTTTTTTCCACTTTCAGGACAACCTTACTAAAAACCGTTAGTGGTATACTGGCTCCGGGAGTAAATACTAACTTGGCAGTGCATTAAGTAAATGATTTATTAATGGATCACTTTATCCATGGAATGGAAAACCTCTTTGCTGGGCTTAATATTGAAATATTTGATGCTGTTCTCTAGTTCATCTACGGGTCCCGGCGATTTTGTTCTGAGTTTGACTGAATGCTTTTGCTAGTCCTGAATACAGATTTTGACTTAGGCCTTCTTTTCTACAAGGATTCCTCTCCCGTTGCCAAGTTCAGTGCAGTATAGTGGGAGTGTAACTGTTCATATTAGTATATCTTTAATTTGAAGTTATCTTGCGCAGTATTGCGAGATAACGTTGGTTGTCATTGTTCACATAAATAATCTGAAGGGATAAACGATTATCATAATTATTATTTCCAATCATCATAGCATGTATTTTATTTGCCATGCTTCGGTAAATTAGAGCTTACTTGTAGGTTAATCTGATTTTGTTTTGTCCCACGTGTATTGTAAATATTTCTGAGAGTGTATCTCCGTGTCCAAAGAGTCATGCTATTTGATAATCCAAAGAAAAAATGAATATGTATAAACTAAATTAATCCCTGAGCCTTCACCCTTAACGATAAACCCGATGCATTTCACTTACCACAGTATTAGTTTTTTTCTAGAAAAACTAATAATCACATTTCAATCACGGATGCAAAAAAGTTATAGACATGTGAAGTTACCAGATGTCTCGATAATTACTGAGTATGAATACTTCTTTTGATCCATATTTGTGAAATTGCCTTACCATTCCCCGAGACCGCTAATCCAGAAAACTTTCCACTACCTTACAGAACTGAAATAAATTGACCGAGGGACTCATATTGATATCCTGCCGTACTTAAGGGCCTCATTGATTATGATGTTTACTCTACATGCTTGACCACAATTGAGCTTTTAATAAAGTTTTCAACCTTACCAAAATCCACCATTATATCAGTAAGGCCCCTTAGGTCGCCTATGAAATTTTGTAAACTGTCTATTGTGTTCTTGAACAGCTCCTAGGACAAACCTTTAATAGCTGCTTCTTTGTTACCAATATTCATCCGAACACGAGGGATTACTTGTGGATCTTCTATAAAATGGAAAATAACATTGGATTGGAGTATAATCAGACAGTATTTATTTGTTCAGCAGATCTCTTAAGCATGCGCACATACAATCTGTTGGACCTTTTAATAACCTGTCTCTGATTTTAAGTGGAGCAGATTAATTTTTCTGTCAGCCGTCTTTGCGCTAATATTTTCTTTAAAATATTTGTTATCTTCTAAGATATTCAACTCAGAGCTCATGCACCATGTCAGGGTGACCAATGCCCGAAGAGCCTGTCGGAAAAGTTTCTGCTTTTTATACGTTTGCCTATTTCAGCGTCCTCAAGTCGACAAGAGTGACCTATAAATGTTTTCTTACGAACATTCTGCTCACAAACCTTTGTTACGGAACCCTTTCATGAGCCTTAACCCGCGTTGACACTATTGAGACGTGTTCAATTGCAATGAAGCAGGTGCGACGAGATCTCTTCTTTAAAAGCCCCCCAGCCTTATATTGATTATAGATCCCATCTTGTCTAATATGCTACCTTGGGTTCATGTACATGTGCATGGGTCGGTAACGAGGTGTAACAATGAACATATATAGTATTATGATCACTTGCAGCACCATATATAGCCATTTTGGTTGTATCTGTAGTTTAAATTTGATATTGTAATAAATCACTATTTTAGTCTTTCCATTTGCTCTCAATCATAACAATATACCATTAAGGTCTTCTAATAAAACACTGAAAACATCTTGCCTTAAAACACCTATGTGCTAATTAATTCTTCTGCAAGACTTCCAGATGTGTCTGTGTCAATTTCATCGTTTGAAAGATACACAGTACCAACCATGATAGCTTTGTCATTATTTGAAACTTAAATGACATCTAGGGTCTTTTAAGTTCATCATTTGTAGAATTAGAAATATTGTCATCGCAGATTGCAGCACATTTGTCATACAACAAAACCCAGACCACCACCAGCTTTCTTGGTTTAGACGTATTTATTTAACTTGGACAGCTCTTTAATACATCAACGTGACTAATACATGGCTTCTCCAGAAAATGGAGACACATAGTAAGTATGCACAAGACACACAGGAAAAAAAATTGTTACCAATGTATAATATTAGCGAAAATTTGGAACAAACATCAAAATTGACCATATGCAAGATACAAATTAAGTTGTATGAAGTTGAGTTCATTATTTGCCTAATGGAGAAAAAGTGTGATACAAATAAAGTTGTATTGCCCAAACCAATGATCATTACAGTAACCGAAACATTTAATCGTCATTATACATGATTTCAATAATGGACAGCAGACTTGCATAACAAATCTGGCTAGTATTGCGGCAGTTAAGACACCCCGTTACTGCTATGGAGAAATATTTCAACTAATCTATCACTATAAATGTGGATTACAAGATGGGGCTGACCCTAGGAGCAACCAAAGGAATAACAGTATTTAATAATTTGTTTCTCTGAATGGTGTAACTGGGACACAAGAGAAGAAAATGCTTTATGTCTTCAGTGGGATAAGAACAGGCACAGCATAGTGCCTGTTCTAGGAAAGTTTTTAACTGTGTGGAGATCAAAGCTTAATCTAGAAAATCCTAAGTGTAATTGGGTGTGACAAATATTAACAAATTTGTCACTCAGGAAAATTGTATGTGGCTAAGAAAGTAGTTTGAAGTTTCGATTTGAATATTTGTAGGGAAAGCAAATCTCTAATTTCGGAAGGGATGTTATTCCACTGTTTGATAGTGTTTGGGACAGAGGAGTTACCCAGACACGATGTTCTACATCTAATGGAGTGTACCGACATTGAATGTCGTAGAGGACGACCAACGGGAGGAGGGGATACATGATTAGAGAGATAGGAAGGAGTCAGATTGTGGTACATTTTGTAAAAAAGGACAAGCTAGAAGTATTAACGTCTGTCTACAAGAGGTGACCATGTCGTATTACAAATTTTGGTCCCATTATACTGAATCAACTCCAACCCATCAGACAGCACCTTACCACAGTTGTCGAACAATACACACCCATACTCAAGAGTTGGACGAACGATAGAACAACACAGTTTGACCATTTGAGTGATAGTGTATAGTTAAACCTCTGAAGAAAGGAAATTCTTTGACCAGCTTTATTGGTAATCCATGTAATATGGGCAACCTAAGATAAGTCCAGACTCGAGGTGATACCAAGATGTGTATGACTATTTGCCTCAGGAATTGGAGACCCATCTAAGAAACCAGGTGGCTGATGAAGTTTTACGCATTTGACAGAGAAGATAACAGATAACGATTTGATGGCATTGAAAAACCCTCGTAGTCTGCCCCATTGATCTATTAAAGACAGATTGGTGTTCCCGTGGCATGGTGTTTGAACAGGGTCATTGACAATTTCGAGTATGCTAGTATCATCAGCAAATAATCTCAATTCACCCGTGAGATTGTCCACTAAGTCATTTATATAAACCAAAAAGGAGGGGCCCAAGGGTTGAGCTCTGAGGCACTGCAGCCTGGAAAGAAAGCCAGGCAGGAAATTGACAATGAATAGTGATTCTTTGGAGGCGATTAGAAAGATAGCTTTTGACCCGGTAACAAGATAATTGGATATGCCAAGCTCCTAATATTTAAAGAGGAGACCAGAATGCCATACCTTGTCGAACGCCTTAGATACGTCAATAAATACCATTCTGACTTCTTTTTGATACCTCTAGACCGTTGTAGATAATATGAAGTAGGTAGACAAGTTGACTGATTGGTGAGTCGCCTGCCTTGATATCTTAGCTTATAGATGTTAGGGTATTGTTTGCTGTGAAATATTCACAGAGGGCATTAAACATTAGCTGGTCAAAGACTTAAGAAACATTACAGAGTAAAGATATTGGCCTATACGTAGAAATTAAGCATTGACTTGCACAATACCTACTGAAAATGTCACTTTTTTGCTCTTTTTTTTTTTTAACATTACAAGATATGATTTGGTCGTTTTCAACAATTGGAGGAATATCCTGATGGATTTTATGTCCCAAGACAGACTAAGATAAATTCCACCATGGTTTTGGATTTATATCGTTATCATCTACTTTAGAACATAATTTGCAAAGTAAGATCGCTTCGATTTTCGAATTATGTTGAGTACATGGTTACGTGACTTCTTGTAAAACTGGTAAAACTTTTCGGCCTTCATGGAAACCTTGAGTGTATAAGGACGTGGCATGTTATCTTTATTCTTTTAAAGCTTCCATGCTCGATTCGGTAAACGAATAGGCTTTTGTACCTTGGTGGTGATCCAAGGCTTCTCAGAGGGTCGTACAGTGACTTCTCTAAAGGGTATAAATTACTTGGCAGTGGAAAGAAGCAAGTCTGAAAATTCTAAAAATTCTGAAAATACTGTAGTAATTCACTTTTAACATATTTATAATAGAACTTTAATTTAAGGTTTCTCCGTACTTGTTGATAATTTAAGTTGAAAAACTTCATTTATTTTTAAGATATTTAGTTTTTTAAAGAGCGGATCTGTGTGTGCGTTAAACTTTTCAGAACACACAAGACGCACAGCATAAATAAGAATACAGTAACTGATTATGAATAAAAGAGAGAGTTGTAAATTAATAACAGAGCACTACCGGGAATGTATATCTGAAGTCATTTAAACATAAAAATAACTTTGGGTAATTTATTAGCTACTTTGTTAACATGAGCTTTCCAATTTAAATTTTCTTGAATCGTTAATCCTAAAATTGTCAATTTTTTCACTTCAGAAATAAGAATATCGTTTATTTATAATTTAAGTTGAAGTTTATATGTCTTTGTTAAAAATAACAAAACATGTACTTTGTTTTCCGCATGTTTAATGATATTTATTAGTACCAAGCCAGTAAACAACCTTATGCAATTCAAAATTTACTTTGTTTTGATACATCAGTTTTATTCTGCTCAGTGTCAATATGAAGCAAGAAACAACATAGTGGACTAATTAAGGTCGTATCATCAGCATACTGAATTGATGTGAACTTTGAGGATGCATTGTGCATGTCATTTGTATAAATGAGAAAAAGGAGGGGTCCTAGTATGGATCCTTGTTGAATGTCAGTTCTAATAGACAATGGTTTCGAAGAGACACTATCATATGAGACAAATTGAGATCTATTCTCTAGATAATTTTGAAACCAAAGTAATGCAGTGCCAGTAATTCCATAGTGTTCCGATTTTTTTTACAAAGAATTTGATGTTTTAAGGTATCGAAAGCTTTAGATAAATCCAAAAATACACTTAAAGGCAAATTTCCGAGGTCAAGGATCTGTACAATTCGATTCAAAAATTCAAGAGCTGCTGTGTCAGTTGAATGCATTCTTTTAATCCATGTTGGCTTTCGTAATATAATGAATCATCTGTTAAATAATCAAATAAATGAATGTAAACTACTTTTTGAACAATTTTTGGCATAACAGGGAGTAGTGATATTGGTCTATAATTTCCTAAGGTATTATTCTCATCTTTCTTGTGTAAGGAAACCACTTTTGCAATTTTCGGTTTGTTTAGAAAACTTCCTGTTATAAGTGACTGGTTTATTATCAGAGTGAGAGATTCAGCAAGAAAAGGACTCAATTTTCAATTGGTCTCAGGGATAAAGCATCATGTCTAGTGCCAGATTTTGGTTTGAAATCATTTAAAATTTTCACCATGTGATCATAATTTATCTGCCTAAAATTAAAAACGTGTTCAATGTTATCAATTAGATAGTTGGAGAATAAAGGTTTATTTGATGTATCAATTTTTGCTAACAGTTTAGGTCCGACACTTGTTATAAATGCATTAAAGAGCTGGCAAATTGTTTCCTCGTTTGTTGCTCATGTGTTATCAATCGTGAAAAAAGATGTAAATACTTTCTTGTTTTACTCATATCCAGAACTGGCCTAACGGTGTCCCAGGTTTTCTTAATGCTACTTTTTAATTTTTGAAATTCTGACCTGTAATATTGTACCTTTTATTGACGAATATTTTTACGTAGTATAGTATTGTATGTCTTAATGTTTTGTTTTGTTATACAGAACTCGGCATTGTTTTGCGCAGTACTTCTCATTTGTCTGTGTAATTTATCATGATTTTTAATGATTTTAAAATGGTGGCAGTGATCCAATGAGTAAATTTATGTTCTTGCTTGTTAAATTTTATAGTCTTTTTTCATAGGTATGTTTCTTTAGCATTAAGCATATTATTTTCCAAAATTCCATATTTTTTATTCGGATCTGAGCTCAGTTCTTGGTCTTAATTTTGCAAAATATTTTGTTCATTTAGGTGTGTATAAAAGTTTGAAAAGAATTTGATCATTTCTTTCCGCCTGCACATTTTTTATGGAGGGGGGAGGGGGCATTCAGTTCAATATGAGTGTTAACACAACTGAAAGAGGGTAGGTGATCCGACATGTCTGTTGAATTTATTCCTGACGCGCTAGATACCGTACAATATGATAAGTTGAAAAATGTATGATCAATTAATGTAGCTTAGCGCTCAGTAATCCTCATTGGCAAAGTTTAGGGTTAAAACCATTACAAATCATCAAATCTAAATATTCAGCATACTTTTGTCTGGCGCTTAATTTCAACAAAAAATATTAAAATGTCCAGTAATCATCTTGCCTGATGTTTCACTAGACAACTACCAATGGTGTGAGGTCATTCAAGAATAAATCAATATCATTATTAGCATCTGAGGTGGTCTGCAAATATTGCACAATGTAATCTTGTGTTCCATTTTATTTCCAAATGTATCAATAAACAAGCCTTCCCAATTTTTGTTGGGAGTAAAAATATCTCTGAAAGTATATTCAAAGTTATCATGGAGATAAACACGTAATCCACTATGAGAACTACAAGTGGCTGCAAATGGCGCTAAATTCAAAATTATGTTTCTTTAAATCTTCAATAAACGTCAAGAAAGCGTCAAACTTGGCATTAAGAATTTGGATATTTACGTCTAATGAAGAAAAAGTATGTTTGACGGTATACGAGAGTCGATAAGATTATTGTGTTCAAAATATGGAGTCAGCTGAAATAGCAATCGGCTTATCAAGATCCTCAGGGTTGTTCAGCAAAGCATTTGAAAGTTCACAGATACACTACCAAAATTCCTCAGCATGTCATGTAAAGCGTTAGAACTCATCAATTTGTTGCATTTGCAGGAATTGGTTTGACTGTACGAGGTCCTGACAGTCCATGCTTAAAAGTACAAGCTGATATCTGACTACATCTGAAAAAATGTTGGACGCAAGAAAGGTGTTAAATTGACAGAAAAAAACACGACAAAGTAAAACTGTGTCAACTTTGAAAACAAAAAAAAAACAAAAAAACCCAACCCCTTCCCCCCCCCAAAAAAAAATTAAAAAACAAGAACAAGAAGGCCAAAATAGATGAGAACAATGAAAATAAGTAAAAATGTCTCCCAGATGGTGACATACAAAATGTAGGTTCCTCAAGTGGCACTTTCATATACTTTCAGACCTTATGAAGTTGATACCATATACCGGACATGAACAGACATTTTAAGTATACGAATTTCAGTCATTGTGAGAGTAATAATATGCATGCACATGATGAAACATATAATTAAAGTATACAACTACCAGTCGTCATGGCGGTAATGCCATCCAACGTACATTCATATATACGTTGTAATTCAGGTATGCCTGTCTCAGTCATGACGAAAGCAGTAATGCTGTGCAAAGTATATGTTCACGCAATTTAGGTATGATTTCTGTCATCATAAAATTATACCATGCATGTACAGTTACAATGTGACTTATATATATGATTTCCAGTCAGCATGTACATGCAATTCAGATATGACTACTCAGTCATCATGAAAATAATACAATACACCACGCATATAGGTATAAGATTAGGTATATGACTATTCCTTCATAATGGAATCACTGCAATTCACTGTACAGCACTTGTAGAAAATGATTTCATACATGGTGAAAGTACTATCACGTACAACCTAAGTATGTAGCTCAATATCACCATGCAAATAATACCACGTACAGCAGTACAGCAACACAGCACTTATATACGCAACAGCAGCTCTATTATATACACAACAGCAGCTCTATTAAATACAGTGTACATCGAAGATGCACTAAACCAAATTCATTGTCCTGATGCGATGAATTCCAGTCGGAGCATTTATCATTAAAATCACCAGTAATAAAGAAAGAGTGTGGGTTACTTTCAAGCGCCATAGTGATGTAGGTATTCAAAGACTCGAGAAAGGCATCCTGTTTTTGAATAGACCACAGACGACAGTTATAAATCCTTCTTTTTTTCATATTAGCATTTTTCAGTCTAAAAAATCAGCATTTTGGTATTTCGAAATTCCGTGAACGGCATTTAACAGATAAAAATGTCAGAAAAATATGGACGGACTTTTGTCATACAATTCCCGGCTCGTTAATTTGTGATAATTGAAATACGAAACAACACCTGGATGTCAGCTTTAGACAGGTGTATGAACTGTGCTCTTGCCAGGGTCACATCATTGTCCTTCCCCACCATAAAGTTCCCACCTGGCCTGGAAGACAGTGCACCCATATGACCACCAATGAAGCAACTCTGCGATGCAGCAAACCCGACTTAGCTAATTTTATTTAAACAGAAGCTACAGCAAGCTGAAAACACAGTCTGTAACCTGCAGGCTGGCCAGGAGGTCGATAATAATTTCCAATCAGTAAAACCCCATGTTTTATGGTAATCTCAACCCAGATGCATTCTGATTAACGATCCTCTAAGTCATTTTGCCTTTGACATGGCAGCAAAGATGAAACATATGTAAGGACCTCTCCTGCTCGTCCTGTGGAATTGTCTCTCCTAAAAGGAGGTTGGAAGTTGTCAATAAAGAGGATTTCATCAGAAAAATTCGCATCAAGCCAAGTTCTGGATAAAGCAATAGCTTTTGAGTTTTTGGTTTGTGCAAAGAAATGAAGTTCATCAAGTTTAACCAAAATCTTAATACTATGGAGGTTAGAATGGCAAACTTTTAAGTAATTTTTTCCACAGAGAGGTCTTTTTGTCTGGGATTTGGATGCACATGAATGGAGGACCAAAAATATCGCAAGACTGACAGTAGGTGTTAAAGACATCTAAAACATAATAGAATCACTTTAATTGTAACTGATAAATAACCTTTTTATGTGTATGCTTACAGAATGGTCTAGATACACTCAAATATATACAAATATGTGTGGTTCAAATACAACAGAATCAATATCTGTGGAACAATGCCATTTGATCCTCTATTGTGTTTAGTGATGAGGAAAGAATACTCACTACTGACAACAACCATTCTTTGCTTCAGCTTAGCCTGTGGAAATACCATCATGAAGTACATGGTGCAAAGGCCATCAATGTATCATGCCAGGTTGTTGATCAACTGAAAAATAAATTCACTTCCTCAACACATTATACGTAATAAAACAATCTTACATGTTATTAGACCATTCCATGACACTCCATTATATACTTGGTTATGTAGGTTTTTCTGTCTGCTAAATTGATGTCAGATTGTTAAATCTGCAAGCATTAATGCTACCTTCAACCTGTGGAGTTCATCTCTTTTCAAAATGGAGGGAACAATTAGGAATGGTGTTGAATTCAATTAGTCATGACTTCCGGTAGCAGACGTAAAGCCACAATACTGCGACTCCAAACTTAGAACGTGTGGGAATGTGCTGTAGTAATGCAATGATGCTCACTTCTAAGACTGGAGTTGCAATATAGCGGCTCTATCAGAGAGACACAGTATCAGGAGTGACAACCTATCTGCAGTAATTGGTGGAGCTCAGATGTAGCGGCTATACAGAGGCAACTATTAAAATGTTAGTGGGTATAAAATAGCTTTCGATGGTGTAGTGGCTGTATAGCCGCCATACAGCAGTAACACCATCGCAACCTTTCTTTCTCTCATGGGCAGCAGTGATATTTGTCATTTACATTGAACGTGACTGGAATGCAGGTGCTTTGGTTTTTTTGTTGCGAGCATGAGACTAGACCCCTTTAAGGGCCTTGTTACGAGCATTGTTGTTTTTGTAAAGGTTCTGCCCCCATGGGGGAGGGGCTTTTTGTTTTCGGGTTGTCCCTTTGTCCGGATGTGCACATTCTCATTGCCGTAATATCTACAGAATGCCTACATGTATTTTGCGCAAATTTTGCAATATGCTGATCTTGCCTTGCAAGATGAACTGATTAGATTTTGGTGTCACAATGACCTAATTTGAGCAAATGGCAGCATGATTACATGCTCGTTAGGGCTTGGTGGACCCTTCAGTTAATGCTTTGCGTTGAAGGTATGTCCAATTGCTGTTGTTTTTATATAGTGCACTGTGTTTCTTGGCCCTGGAACCACTGTACGTGTAATTAGACTTTTGTATCCTTTGCTGGCGCCTTGTCCGAGCTGCGACACAATGCTGATCTGTACATCGGTACAGGCACCTTGTACGTTCAAGTGACGGCTGTTCCCGTCCAGCAACCCATGATTGACCACTCCAGTCATGACTCTGAACCATTTGTCTCGGTTTGCAAAAATATACCTTTCCCCATTACCCAGTGATTCTAAACTTTCGTTTAGCATGTCCATTTTTTCACTCAGCAAGTTGATCATATGGTTGAGTTTCAGACAGGATCAAGCAGTTTGTCGTGGATATCATTGACGTGTGCACTGTGGGACAGCAACAACGTTTGAGTGCTCATCAATAATAGATGCGTCCACATCTCTTAGCGTGCATGAACCTTTCACAAACGATTTCCGGCACGCTCACTTCCTTGTCTTTTTATTATTATTTACTGATTTTGGGCGTTCGCTGGTGCTATGCTGTGACGCTACCTCTGATGCTGAGTCGTGCAAGGCTTCGTCTGCATGCACGTTGTAGCCACGGGTTTGTTTTCCTTGTAGCTCAGATGTCTTTATATTCTGAGCCGTCTGCAGCTTTGCGAGCCACTTGCTTGGCCAAATCGGTGTTTATTTGGTTGAGAGCCTTAAAGCTGTCCTTGAGATCTTTCCGTCAGAAGACAAAGTTTTGACAGACGAGTCTACATGTATGCCACTGCACGAGAAAAACAGCCACTGGACGGGTTCGGTGTCTACCCGGGGACCAACTCGCGTCAGGTGGCCCCACAAAGCGCCTATATCACATTGAGTCCATTGGATCATTTTACCCAAAAGCACCTACAACAGTCAGTTGTACGCCCCTTGTACACACGTAGTATGGTGTTTGTAGTTACAACTCTCAACACAGTACGGGCCATCACTTGCCTGGTCTTTACTAGTGGCAGTTTTTTTTTCTATGCAGCTTTCTTCTCCTGTGCTGTTTTTTTTTCAATCCTTGGGGACTTCGTTGTCTTGGTTTGCTGTTTCTGCTTGTTGCCGTTGGTTGCTTTGATATCGCTCATATTATGTCCCTCAACACTTTCCTTTAGCGAGTATCTACTCACACTTTCTTTAATGTATTTCCAATTGGTAAAACATTGCCATACAAAATAACATGTTGCTTATTGTGAAGTGATCTGTGATACTAAATGTTCACAAGACCCAGGTTGTTTAAATTTGACAGGAGTATTTTAGGTCAAACTCAAATATTTTAGATATTTATAAGGTACCTATGTGAGTTTTTACCGTTATCCAAGGTTGAAGTAATCATGTGCAGTTTATGGACCAATTGATTGAATTAAATTCAGTCAAACCTTTTGAAACCTTATTTACAAGCAATCAAAAGATCAGAATATCATAAGATTACTTTTATAAACTTACATAATTTTCCAAACAGTACATTCTGAAACACCTTGCAGGACCAGCAGAGAAGAAAGACCAGTCCGTTATTGTTTATCATAGAGATCTCTTCTTTTCATATTCAAACCTAAAATATTAAAATGCATCTTTCTTAATTATAGGAACATCGATTATAACAATAAATAAACAATCTTGACATGAGGTAAGCAATGTACATGTATGGACCAACAATTTGCAGATTTGTTTGACACGTCTACGTGAATGAATATCTTTACTTCTAACGTGCTGATTTCCTGTCCAGCCATCCTCTGGATTGGTTAAATGTGCGGTGTCTCTGCTGTATAATTATCATGTCTCAATTCGCATGTCATAAATGGTTTATTTCCGAGTCTTAAGGTAACTTCCTCATTGGGGATACACTCCTACACTAGCAACATCTTTGATAAATTTGGCTAAGCTAGTAAAACTTTCATCAACGTTATCTTTAATAGAACATCGCATGGGTCAACTTATAATAAATCAAACCACTTTTACTTACCGAATATGCTTAGTCAAACATCGTTTGTTTATCACACATGTTTCGTCAAACATATTTTACTTATCAAAGGTTTTATGTCATCCACTCCAGAGTAGTCGCAGATCATCGTTCTTTGTTTATATTTTACCTGGGAAATAATTTAGAATGATTGAAATAGGTTCGCTGTCGTACATTGACACACAAGCTAGATTTGAGACTTTACTATTCATTCTGTAGTTCATTTTGAAACTACATCAAACTAATTCATTTATTTGAAAGTCTGACCCGAGAAGTACATTTTGAGTTTTTCAATTCAAATGTAGTAACGCATTTCCCGGTGTCTCTGGATATACTTTGCAGATTAACATTCCCGGTTTAATTAAGGCATATGGACATTCGCCTGAAGCTTTTGAAACAGGATGCAGCAGTAAGTGGAGAAATGTTTTGCTCAGCTTATATATGGATGCAGCCTGATCTCGTGCCCAATAGACAGTTGGAATATTGACTCTAAGTTTATCATTAACAGTGAGCTGATTTCCAAAGAGACCCGGCCTCGGAAATTGCTCATCTCAAGATTCAAACACCATTAGAATCCTTTACATATCACACATACACACACACACACACACACACACACACACACACACACACACACACACACACACACACACACACGTGCACACACACACACACACTATCCCTGACACATCTTGGTGGAGGGTTGGTTTAAACATATTTTATTCAAAAGACGATTGAGAAACAGGCAGAGCCTGCATAAATCGCTCTGGTATAATGAAGGAAAAATGCAAAAAATAACGAGTATTACAATAAAGGGTTTGCTTCATACCAACACGACACAATACAATATACAATACTCAAACATTTTTTAAAAAGGAAAAATACACAGCACAGGACTACACATGAGCGAAGACAGTAACATGTGGACGATGAGACATAGCACATTTATAGGAGAGATAGAAAAGAGTAAAAGTCGAGAGAAAAAAGGTAGAAAAGGAATTTCAGGTCAAAACTACTTGCATTTGCAAGTGTCCTTGAAGTGCAAATATCCATGCGGTTCAATCGACTGATTGCATATGATTAATTGACTCCCGTTTTCAACTTTATATCTACATGTAGAGTAATCTACGGTGGTTTAAAACTGCCGGATATACGTTGTCTCGTAAATGTCTTTATTGTTGGCTTTTTTGTTCTAAATAATTAAGTGTTCAAAGTGAATGGAGCAAATGGTTTAATTTTTGACTAAAGAATATCTCTCTCTATGCATTATATAATTTGGGCACTAGAAGAAGTAATGATAGGCTGTCTCTTTGATGGAACCACATGAACATCCAGGTGACTCTCGGATACCTATTTTGTGTAAGTCTTGATTTAGCTGGCTCCAAGCCATCCTTATTCTAGCATGCAGCATATTAGCTTTCCTATTACCAGCATAAATTAATTCATTGGTTTTAACGTTTTTGTTTCGCTTGCGTCGAAAAGATCCTACATCTTCTAAATTTCGAGAAGCCAAAGTTAGAGTATTCCAGTGACAAATTGTAGATGGTAGGAAGGAATTTTTGAAGATCATTATCCTATTTTTTTTCAGTTATATTTGCTTTTGAACGAAAATTATAATCAATTCTGGATGATACATTTTGAGGCGGTAGATCAGATAAGTTATTCGGGGTATGTCCATGAACTATTTCATACATGTGCTCTAATCTATGACTTTCTCTACGTTTTGGAAGTTTTTCCCATCCAATTTCGCAATATATTTTGCCATGACTTGTGCAAGTCATGGCTTCTGTAACAGCACTGGTAGCATCCAGCTGACACTCTCCAGTAGTTCTGCCTCAGTATCTGTACATCCACTCCAGGCCACATCCCCATACTCAAGTATACGTCTAACACATGAAAAGTAGATTATTTCTAAAGAGCTTCTGCTTATTTTTACTGTAACAATTCCATGATTTCAGCTACTATTTTTGCGTTATTGACAAGAAAAATTATATGCATGGACCAGGATACGTCTATTCTAATTAGAAGTCCAAGATGCCTGTACTCAGTAACGTATTTAAGCGCACCTTCATGAGAACAAACTTGACTATATGAAGGATTACTTTTATTGCTGATAAGCATTGTGTTTGTTTTAGCACTGTTAAATAGAAGTAGCCTTTGTTGTGACCATTTTTCTATTTCTTTTACATCTTTATTAAGTGTCATTGTAGATTCTATGGGATCATGAACTGTAATAAATAAGGCGACAGACGTCAGCATCGTATATCTGATTTTGGATCCCTATGTCATTTACAAAAACAAGAAAGAGGAGAGGCGAAAGCACCGAGCCCTGGAGGACCCCTGCTTTGATATTGCCCAAATTAGAAAGCTGTTCATTTTAATGCAAACTTCTGGGTGCGGCTTGACAGATATTTTTTGAACCAATCTGAGAACAGACCACAAACACCTGAATTATACAGTTTCTTAATACAAGCAGGTTGGTAAACCTTATCAAAAGCTTTGGTTACGTCAAAGTAAGCAACACGGACCTCTTTCTCCAGGTCTAGTGCTTCGGCAAATTCATGATGTGATTGTATAAGTTGATTAATAGTACCATCTCCAGGCATATAACGCGACTGTTTGTCTGATAGAACATAATTATCGCTAAGAAAGTTGAAGACGCGCTTAAAACCAACCCTTTCAAATACTTTACCCACACAGCTGAGTATAGAAATTGGGCTGTAATTGCTGCATGGGCTAGCTACACCACCTTTAAAAATTGGAGTTATATGGGCCGTTTTCCCTTCAGATGGAACAACTGGGTTTTTTGTAATGAAATATTAAAGTGTTTTGATAAAGAAGGGGCAATTTAAGAAGCACCCTCTTTCAGCAAACAAGGTCACAAGATGGCCTTCCACCTATTAAAGTGAATATGATATGTAAATGATATAAATTATATAAAGCTCTCTTCCGGAAATAAATTTCGACAATATATAGTTTCTGTCCACCTAAGCCAGTAATTTTGCTCAGGTGCAAGAACTGAGCAAAAATAAGCTAATTATGTTAATATTGATATAACTTATTATTAGATCTTCTCATTGAGGACAGAGGAGTTTGGACACGTACTTGTGACTATTAGTGCTGCCCGTGTTAGTGAAGGGGACACTTGGAAGACTGTAATAGTTTAATAAACCACAACTATAGTACCGTAAGCCATCCAAGGTAATTGCATAAAATAACATTGCTTATTGGACGATAGAAGAAAAACTAAAGAATATGCAAGTATATTTCTTGAAATTGCCTGGGATGCATCCTTCACCCTACACATAAGATAATAAACACAATTTTATATTTTTGCATACAATTCCAGCGAAGTGAGATATATTAATTCGTAAGTGTAAAATGTCTCAAAAAAATGAGATCTAAATGTTTTTGTGCCAACATTTACATTGACAGTGTACTGAACTTTACGACATATCTCAAATATATACATGATTAAACTTTGGCACACAAGCGTTATCGTGAAGTTCGGTTCTAAGAATAACAGGACTTCGATACATATCAAAGGGACTGAGATAATAAAAAAAATGCAACCAATGAAGTTGCAGCACACAATTTGAAAATAGCGGTCAGGAAAAATTGTGCAACAAACGAGACAAAACAATACATGCAATTGAATAACATTGAAAACAGATGAACATACATAACTAATAACAGGTCTTTGAATAACATCAGTATGTAACGTGTGATGAAACATGACATATTAGCATAGCCCCATACAGAAGATGCCTAATCATACTAGTAACTTGTACATGTGTGAAGTACTTGTAAAACTTATGAAAGAATATCCGGTACAAAGGAAAAAAACTCCCAAAAGAAAATGATTTCACAAGAAAATAATGCAATACCAGTCTCCATAAATCCACCCTCACCACGACTATGACGGTCACTAAAAGATTACAGTTTTCAAATATCAAAATGACCGCTTAGAGTTACGTCTGCCGGGGCTTTGTAACTTCATTAGGCTAATACTAGTGAAAAAAAAAGGTAAAATGGACACGGAAAGTGAAACGTCTTAATGGTGTGCCTGCATGTATCATGTAGAAACGAAACAAAAACTTGTTGAAATATATAACACTCGACAGAGTATACATGTCTCAACATATATGAAGCCTAGTACAAAGTCTCAGGGCTGGTTTCGGCGTCATGATTGTAGGCTAACATGTTTGAATATTTTATCGTTTGCGTTTGCCAATATATATACGATGGTTTGTAAATAGAGCCCTCTGCAAAAGCACAGTTTCACAGTTAAAGTTAGCAAATCCTGTCTCGGTGGAGGGTTGAAACCAGACATCACGATATCAGACTTCAATAAAGTAATTCGACCTTGGTTGCATTTAGACCGATAACATTGATCTCTTGATGGAGACACACGCCTTCTAATTGGTCGGGCTAGTTGTTAGTAGTTATGTTGTGTGCCTTTAAATGATGGATGCTTTGAAATTGAAATTAATAGCCCTGGGTAGGGATTTATGTCGCCAATTGAAGCTATAAGTGTATAAGTGCATGTATTTAATCGATGATAAATGTTGCCAGACATGAACAAGCATCCGATTATAAAACATGTACAAGCCGAAAATTTACTCTGCACTTACCATCTATTAAATAAAATACACTTTGATTTCATTCTTTGCATAAAGGTAGTGGCCTGAAGAACCTATCAAAATCAACAGTAAGGCAACGTGAAAGTAACAACGGTCAGATACGTTGTGCCAGCATCTAGCAAATCTCTTACCAGCAATAAGGAGGGAAATAACAAGTTCAAGGAGCAAGGGAGCTGCCAGTACTGCCCCAATCAGCGCTAGTTCAGTTGGTAATTAAGATTATGTGTACTTTTGCTGTAATCACAGTGCTGGAAAACTCGTGGTAGGATAGTCACTTTGCTTTGATGAAAACACAGAGTGCTAAATAAAGTGGAACTGCCTTCCACTTTATGTAAAAGGGTCAGAGAAAACAAGACCGCTGTACTTTCCATCGAGTGTGTATCAACCTCGTGATATTACAGATCCATGTATAGACACTTCCCAGAGTGACTTATGTTAGGGCGGTGGTCATTGTAACGCACCATCCCACTGACATCGCTAAAATGACTCACCACACCCACTGTCGTTGGTAAATAACGTATTTACCAATTGCCCTGGGTAAAAAAAAAAACATACCACCCTGTTGTCCCTTCTCTGGAAAAAGAAAAAGAAAAAAAAGGAAAAAATAAAATGAGGAGGGGAGAAGAAGGTGAAAAAAAGAAGCCGAGCCAGCCGTTGTCATTGGTAAATAATGCACCACTTCCACGCGGTGGGTAAATAACGCACCACCCAACTTTCTCTAGTAAGTAACGCACTGTTCAAACAATGGTTGTAATTCGTAAATAACGCATTGTCACAACAACGATTTACATTTGTCAATAACGCACTTCACTAACAGTGATTGTCATTAGTAAATAAAGCATTGCCTCAACAGTGCTCGTTGCTTGACATTTGTAAATACAGCACTACCCCAACAATGATTGACATTGGTAAACAAGGCACCACAACGCTGTTATTGGTCCACAATACCCATGCGAATGTTTGGACGTGAATGCGCATTATGGTTAAAAATGATAGACCCGAGTGAATGAAAACAACTCACACCGGACATTATTTTAGAACTTCAAAGCAGTAGACAATATGAAGGCTAGCTTGAGTAAATGAACCTTTCTTGATCCCATTTATGCTGCAAGTGGCTTGTTACCCTCGGGTGTATCATGTATTTTGACACAGAGGCACACGCGGAGTACAAGGGCAGATGTCACTTCTTATGAGCTTTCTTCAATTTCTCAGTGCATTGTCAAAATGCCATCAGCTGTAATGAAAACGGTGTTCCGGTAACAGATTGATCAGAACTGTAAATTTATCCTGACATATTTTAGTGATATTATCAGCTGAAATATACTTAAGCAGGAATAGCAAAAACACATCGGTGGACGGCACGATAGACCGAACCCTTTTTAGTTTTCTGGTATAAAATAAGTCACTAGCCTTCATCGACACGCTTTTTGGCATATTGCACACTTTGATGGGTGAAATCCAGGCAGAGAACAGTAGTTTGTTATGCAGCAATTTGTAACAACTGCTCTATTTGTTTTTAAGGGCAGAAATTTGCTGACATTTATAATACTGCAGCAATTTGTAATTATTGCGGCAAAATTCAATATTATTTGTATACACTTAAATAGTATCTTTAAAAAAATGCATTAAATCAGATCAGCTGGAAAAAGGAATAAAATGTAATAAATTGAGCAGAAGTATGTTTAAACGGGGTGAAAGGTATTATTGAGACGACCCCCTATGAAACTCTGAAAAATGAACGATGTCTCCGTATGAAGCTCTTAAAGATGGACAACTTGCTTTTTATTAGACAGAGATTTATAACTTGAGTAGGTTTAAAGATTGAGTACAGTAACAGAGAAGGGGAAAGCCGTTCTGTCTTAATCCTTTTCTACCTGCAAAATGATGAAAGAATGGGCAAAATGTGGGAATCAACGGACAAACGTGCCCACAAACACAGATATTTCCCTATCTTAGGTGTCAAGGAGAGAGGCTCAAATAGCAAATTTTACATTTAACAACATAAGATGTCACGTCACGAATATAGTGAAGAGTATTCATGCAAAGTTTGCATGCGGTGCCCAACACACTGATATAATATGACATATGTGATATTGTTTCCAGTCTCCTAGCTGCTGTCATAAAGTTTTGGCTTCCACTAATTATCTTTTAATAAATTGCATTAGTGCAATTATTTTCCAATGTTCTTCAATGCACCTATTCCTCTTTATATCTCCAGAGAGGGCTATGCATTCCCTTAAAACGTACATTTTTAAAATTGCACTAAAGTAAATGTTTTCACACCAGACCCCATGGTGCTTTTTTTAATTGAAAAGCATGGCTGTTTACTCTAAAAACTGCACCTTTTCAAATATGGTGACAAATTGTCATATTGTCATGGTTCCTAATTTAACAGTAGTTTTTCTCTTCATTTTGGCCACTAGAACAATGTTGATATTTTAAAATAATTATTTTTTAATAATTTGCTCTTCAATAAAAGGACAACAAACCTTTCATATTTGTTGATATTAGTACAAGACGTATTCATGTTAATAGCAAAACGTTTATTTTGACACGTCCTCCGATTGAAAAAAATGTTTTTGTGACTTCATTCAAAATAAGAATTTTCTAATATTTAGGTATTTTTATTGACATTCTTTTCGGCACTTTAACTCAGAGATATCACATTTTCTTGGGAAGCGTGTATAGTCAGAGCGTGTATAGTCAAATGGAATAACTGGAGCATCTCGTATTTCAACTACAGCTAGTAATATGCAGGAGCCAATTCATGAGAGTCTTATCCACACTGATTTGAACTGATCTGGGTTGTAATAAAAATTGCCCTTAAGTTCTGTGGGTAACAAGACAATAAAATGGTAGGCTACTTTCTTCAGGCAAAACAAAAAGACTTTGGACAAACAGAATCTTTGCATAAAATCGAAATTTTATATTATATATGCTCCGAAACATGTTCTGAGTAGTTACCCGCTGAAGACCCTTTAATTTATTTGGGCTAATACTACACGTGTCAAAATTTTACAAAATTTTGGAGAGCGCATCGCGGGGGTGGACACTTGTGGGCATGAGGTTATGCATGATAAAAGTACCAATCTTCCACATACATTTGAGGTAAATGACAGCATCATTAACATAAATTGTAAAACTGTTTGATTAGTATGCATGTCAATATCGGTAATATACCAGGCATTTTAATTTGAAGATGTAAGATACTTTTTACAGGCAAAATTAATGAGACCCTCATAGAGTATCTGTGTACTGACCACCACACATGCATAGGTGTCAATTGGTTTCTGACAATTGTGGGTAATTTGTGAAATCTATAAACTGAGTACAGTTTGGCAGCATGTGCTCATGATGCCACAGCATATGGCTCTGTGGGATATAAGATCATTCATACAAGTCTTCACAGCAATATAAATCATGTAATTTGTGACAAACTTTCTGGTGGTCACTTTCAGTTAAACTTGATACAAAAAAGCCCTCGCACGTCCAATCTTACATGTTGCTTGTTGCGCAAATAATTACACAATTGCCTTGTGGCGCACGCTGACAGTATACAGGCTGGCCCAGGTCGAATAATCTCAAATTATGAAGCCTGCCACCCAGGTGAATATTGTAAAACAAACTGTCAAACCCAATTGCCGGCTGCCATTTTGAAACAGTACATTGTCAGGGCCATGGTTAGGTGACCTTGTAATCGCTTTACATCCTCCCTTTGATCCTTGGAAGCGGCATGTGAAACCACAGCGCTAAAACCAACATTGTGTCTGGCTTTACAAAATTTGAGATTAAAAAATGGATTTTGATACCACAAAACAACAATGTATCTTTGCAAGAATACATCAGAGTTGAAGGTTCTTATTTAGTGGACTCGTACTGAAGTGTTCGATCGTAGGTAATGAGTTACTTTTACACGACGGTCCGTTCTTTGTAAAAATCAGAGCCATGACCTTTAAAAGCGATTTTCTCGGAAGTAAATTCTCACAAGATCAATCAAATTTTAAAATGACGTCAATCAAACACGGATAGATATATGCTCTCAAAATAAACGGGTAAAGCAAGATAAATGTCTCACTGAGGAACTGTTTTTTATTTGGCCTTTCAACTCTTCCTTCTGTGACTTTTGCAGCTCAAAAAATAAAGAAACTATATAACATCATGGTACCAACTTCAAAATTCTACAAAATTGTATAAAATCAATTGTACCCCTGAACAAAAATTCGGTTCCTGGGGAGTGGTCTATATTATCGTTTCAGATAGTTTGCAGATCTTAAAATTGAATATTGTGCGAACGAGCTGAAAAATACTTGCGAATCTATACCCGCTCACAAAACAGCGTAAAACGTCTGAACAATCTCTAAATTGATTTGATGATCGGTTTTTACAAATCTAGACACCCATACGATTATGAAAGCAGATAGTTTCATGTGTGAAAGGATAAATTTATATGAGGCGGACGGGGTCAAAGTCTGCAGAGTCTGCTACGCGCCTGAAACCATCCTGGCACCTTAAAGGGTGAAACGCCACTGTTTCATTATTGCCTGATGGGCACTTTTCAAGCTTTACTGCCCTAAAATGGTCTTTATCCATTGTTATAAGCTCAAAATTTTATGAAAGGTTTCATCAAATAGTTTAGAGGCCATTTTCCTTCCATATTTAAACTTGTTCAGCTTAGATATTCGTGTAATTTTACAATGTAAACCTTGCTATGTGGCAAGTGCCTATTTTAAAACTATAGAATCAAGTAGTCGTAGCCCAGCAAAGGGGCTTCCTCTAGGCATTGGAGATGAGAAATCACTTGGCACAGTGGTTCACCTGTGGAGGAAAGTCCTAAATTGAATTTGCAACATGTATTTAACTGCATATTATTGTGTTGTTGCTAAAATATGGTAACTTGCCAACAACAAGCAAGCAAACAAACAAACAAACAAATAAAGAACATTCTCCCTTTAAAATATGATTGCATGCCTATTTTTGCACAAAATCACTGGCACAGTAATGTACATTGCCGTTCAATTTCTGTACTGGAAGTAGAATAATGTTGCATCAAATACTGTTGTAGGCTGCTGCGTTTTTCATGATTATGATTTTTGGAGTCACATATATACAGCATAAGACTGTGACAGTCTAGAACTGGTTGTTGGTTTATATCGAAAACGATTAGTTTCAAGTGGTTGTACACTTTCTCTCAAGAAGCGAGAAAACAGAAGCAGACGATATCAAATTTTCGCGGGAGAATATGGCCTTGAAAGGTACAGGATGAACTCTTTCAGTGTCAACTTTCTTACATAGACCCTGTTAATGTTTCTGCAACCACAGGCTGCTATTTAATCATAGGTATTTTTGCAAGGAATATGAATCTGATGTCATTATCTTTATTCAAAGCACACCTTTAGTTAGCCATGAAAGTGTTAAATGGTGATGTCAATCCACATGGTTGTTTCTCTAAGAACTCTGATCAAATTGTAAATACATCATCGATGGAATCAAGTGGTCTAACCTGTGAACACCACAACTGCTCAGTAGAGCATTTACTGCTTTGGTTCTGCCTGTGGTGTAATAATGTAAAAGGTGGACTAGATATGAATGCATACAGATTTTTAAAAAGTATCATTTGATCATGTGAATGACATTACACGTTGCGAAAAAAGTCTCATGTATAAATGTGGTCTCTTTTTCAACTAACTATCTACAACAACTCTAGACATAACACTCAAATGTGTTTTATTTTATTTTATCTTATTTTATTTCTTTATTTTGTATTGTCCTTTTAATTTAATATTTTGTTTAGCTAGTTACACTTTTTCCTATTATTTTTTAATCTTTTATTTATCTATCTATATATCATCTATCTATCTGTCTATCTATCTATCTATCTATCTATCTATCTATCTATCTATCTATCTATCTATCTATCTATCTGTCTGTCTATCTAGCTGTGTATCTATCCATCCATCCATCTATCTATCTATCTATCTATCTTTCTATCTATCTATCTATTTCTGTTGCTTCATATTTGTTTGCTTGTTGCGTAAGGATCAGACTTCATGGTCTCTCGGCGAGATTAGCCGTCATTAAACCAGCAGAAATTTTAAGAAAATAATAGAAGTATAAATGACTAATAGTATTATACATGTGAATACTATTGTTTAAATATGAACACATATATTTCCCGAGTTTTTGGAAAGTAGTAATTAAACACCGATCAGTTAAATACTGATAGAAAAGATTCCAACATGTACTGCACGATGATTTGAATTTTTGATCGGATACATGCATTTCTACCAAATTTTCTAATTTGAGGCAAAATGTGTCAAAAATGACATCCGTTGGCATTTCACTGATTCCATTGTCCAATTCTTTATCTGGAACATGATTGTTTATCATCAGTTCCAAAATAAGTCATTAACCCAAATTATATTACAACAGAGCTGCCAAACCTCCCGACTTGGCGGGAAATCTGCCCATTTTTCATATCATATGTTCATTCCTCCCGACTCCCAATAAAACTCGTCCGCTAAAAATTGAAAACTTCAGGTGTGTTTGTAAAATAATATTTATGACAAAAACGTCAAAACATCGATTTGTCAGAGCATTAACAGCGCAACGGAAGTGACAGAGAAAGAGAAAGATGTAGACCTAAAATGAATGGAATGCTGAAAGACGGCAAGGAACTTTTTAGTCAGCTTCTGCAGACATTTATCAGCAGACAGAGTGGTATTATCAACATAACAAACCGATACACAATGAGCTGGTTCACGTTCACGAAATATTGACAAATGTTGAGACCCATGGAAACAATATTTGCATGTGTTTCATTCATAAAAAAAAATAAAATTAAATATGGGTCATTCCAGGGAAATATGTGGTATTTGTTGTGGAATTTCAGTTTACATTAGGTCTCTTACGCAGGGGAAATAGCACCATTTTACACCCATTTTAATTTTTTTTTCGGGGGGGAGGGGTTCAGACCACCACCCCCCACCCCGTGGGAGGGGTCTAGCGAGAAGGCGAGACAATGAGTGCATGATTTGCATACAAACCAGTACTTGTCCCTCCTTGTTACGTGGCAGGCTATTTCTATTGGTGGACATCTGTGCCCCCTTTAATAACTTCATGATTGTTCGGGCTTCTCCAATGAATGGATCCCGTTAGTTACTGAACGATATGTGATCACAAAAGGTATGGTGCGACTTACCATAATTATGACTACACAGGGTTATAGCACATGTGCCAAGTAGTAGTTAAGTGAAGTAGTGTGCAAGTTTTTCTATCTTTTTTTAACTGAAAAGAAGGGGCGGTGTTGGTGGGTACGGTAATATATATTTAGTAAATCGTTTTTCTTCTGTTTATCTTAGGAAAGTCAGAAAGTCGTTTGTCAACCTCGGAGTTGCACCAAATAGTTCCAGACCTGATAAACTGCAAATAATGGAAAGAAGTTGTTATACCGAACCCCTCGTAAAAATTGTCAGCAGCCCGGACATGATATTAAAATGTATCTCAAATGAATAGTTTCTTTAATTCACTTAGGCATGAGCCAAATCAAGTTGTATTTGTGAAATAGGAGATCAGGAGAGCTTTGCTTGAAGAGCGAGTACTGGTACTAGTGTGTCTGATTTACTTTCCTCTATCTTGTCCACTATATGGAAGGACACGTGTTTGGTGTTATCATGGGACACCACATGCGCATGGAAACCATAGTTCGGAGACGACGTATCACAAACCCCAAGAAGCAAGAGCATGTGCTGTTAATTTTACTTGGCGACAAAATCATGCAGTTTTGT